>JAVJIF010003947.1:0-330508 GCA_038442645.1 Agave tequilana | reverse complement strand
TTATCTCAGAGTTCTAAGAATTCAAGGAGTTTTCTTTTTCTAAAAGAAGGTGTTGGAGACTCAAGAAGACTCAAATACGAGATCAAAGCTCAAAGCACTCAAACGTCGCTAATAGAGAAGCCCGGTTGAAGATCTTATAGTCACTTAGAGCCTTATAAGATATTAGTTTGTTAAAGTATAGAATATGATAATAATGCGCAAGAAGTTACACACACAAATACACGATTTCGAAAAAATACAAGGTTTGGTAGTACCGGCATTTTGCATGATTGGTTTTGATACATGTCTCATATTTTTTTCAAAATTTTATAACAAGTTTAGAATATGTATTTCATCACCTATACATTGTGACATTACCCTTAAACAATACAAAATATTTTGAAAATTGTTTGAATTTCAAAAACCATACATAAACTGTTTCTGGCCAGAACGGTCGACCGCAACGGTCGAGCGGTGTCCATTGCAGGCTAGGTAGGTCTATCGGGCCTTTGCCAGGGGCATTCATGTTTGTGCATATTATCTGTCGACCGACCCGGCCGACCTCTAACCCTTGCGGTCGACCAACCGGTCCACCGACTGAGAGGCCCTTACTCTCGGTTGGGGTCGACCGACCACCGACAGTTTAAAATTTTCTTTTTAATACCAAGCGGTCGACCGGAGCCAACGGCTCTATTCTGGATGACTTGTTGGTCGACCGGCTGGTCGACCGACAGGCTGCCAGATGGCCATAATAGTTAGTTTTTGAATCTGTTTTGTTTTTAGTGAATTCCAACGGGCATTTTTGATTTCCAAGTGTCTAAACACACCCCAAATGACCTGGTATGATTTTTTAAATAATATTTATTCATTGCCTATATATATGGGTCATGGGTTTTGGTCTTGGACAAGAAAATACACAAGTTTTCAAGTTTGTTTCTAAAGAGAAGATTTTTTAGCTTTCAATCTCCAAGTTCTTTCTTTCTGAAGCTATTTTCAGTTGATTTTAAAACTCCTCTACTCTTTCTAACTGATTTTCATCTCTCACTTAACTTCTTGAGCATCACTTCATATTACACTCTATAGGAAGTTGTAAGAGAGAGTGTTTGTGATCTTATTAGATCACTAAGTACTTTGTAAGCTAAATTGGTTTTGTGGTACCTCTTGTATAGAGGGTTGAGTTGGTGGAGTTACGTACTTCAGTCTTGTGCAGACCAAGTTGCAATTCTTTGGCGTAAGGTCCCTTTGTGGAAGATCCCTTAGAGAATAGTGAAATCCCTCATAGTGGTGAAGATGGGGGATGTAGAGTGGTGGCTCGAATCTTGAAACAAATTCCTTTGTGTTTGCGATTTATTATGTCTTGCTCTCTATTGTTTTTCATTTTCATACTTGTATAATTTGTCATCTTGCATTCTATAATTGCTTTCATTCCATCACTTTCATTACTGGTTTATACTCATCTCAAGGAGGCACTTGAGCACCTCAACTCATTATCTAGAGGAATCAAAGAGAAGTTCTAGAGCCCTTCACGGGAAATTCAGCTTCAATTCTTGTTTTGAGTGACCGCTTGCAAAATTCATCATAAGTAGTTTTAAATTGTATTTGATTAGCAAAACACCTATTCACCCCCTCTAGGTGTATTTCATATTCGATATCACTTTCTTAGAGATCACTATGAGAAAGGCGATATTGAAATTAATTATGTTTCCACTGATTTTCAACTTGAGGACATTTTTACTAAACTACTGGATTATAATAGATTTTCATTCATTTGTGTGAGTTAAATGTTTGTATTATGGATTCATAAGTTTTGAAAATGTTTTCAAAATTTTTTGTTTGTTTGTATTTTTCAAATTAATATCTCTTTATGTTGATGTCTTTACCCTTTTTAATGCATGACAAAAGGGGGAGAGATATTTAAGTTGTTAAGTTGTTTTTGGTATTCTACATCCATTCTGTTTACCATGCTTATATATTAGGATTGGAGGAAAGAGGATTGGAAGGATGGTAGGCTATATATGTATATTACTCTATATTGGTATCATCTTTATATATGCATATATGTGTGACTTGATTATATTGTCAAATTCTTTTAAAGTCATAATTTTTTTTTGGTACTTGATAGATGGCATAACTTGAGGGGAGCTTTTCAAACTCTTTCATATCTTTTATCTTAAATAACTCACATATTTTGTCATCATAAAAAAGAGGGAGATTGTTGGCCCAAGGTTGCAATCACCCGGTTCTATGATTTGATGATAACAAAATATATGTAGTTATTTGTACTAATCAAGTTCAAGTATTTAAGTTTATCTCAGGGTTCTAAGGATTTAAGTAATTTTTTCCTCTAAAAGAAGGCGTTAGAGACTCAAGAAGACTCAAATACGGAATCAAAGCTCAAAGCGCTCACACGTCGCTAATGGAGAAGCCCGGTTGAAGACCTTATAGTTACCTAGAACCTTATAAGATATTTGTTTGTTAAAGTGTAGAATATGGTAGTAATGCTCAAGAAGTTACACACACAAAATACACGATTTTGAAAAATATAAGTTTTGGTAGTATTGGTAGTTTGAATGTTTGGTTTGATACATATCTCAAAATTTTTCAAAATTTTATAACAAGTTTAGAACATGTATTTCATCACCTAACATTGTTACATTACCCTTAAACCAATACAAAATATTTTAAAAATTGTTTAAAATTCAAAAACCATACATAAAATTGTTTCAGGCCAGAACGGTCGACCACCCGGTCGACCGGTGCCCATTGCAGGCCAAAACGGTCGACCGGCCCTTTGGCCAAGGGTCGTGCACATTTGTGCACATTGTCGGTCGACCGACTGGTCAACCGACTGAAAACCCTAACTCTCGGTTAGGGTCGTTCGACCGACAGTTTAAATTTCTCTTTTTAAAATACCTAGCGGTCGACCGGAGCCAATGACTCTATTCTGAATGACTGTCGGTGGACCGGCCGGTCGACCGACAGGCTGCCAGATGGCCATAACGGCTAGTTTTTGAATCTATTTTGTTTTTAGTGGATTTCAACAGGCATTTTTGGTTTCCAAGTGTCTAAACACACCCCAAATGACCTGGTATGATTTTTAAATGATATTTATTCATTGCCTATATATATGGATCATGGGTTTTGATCTTAGACAAGAAAATACACAAGTTTTCAAGTTGTTTCTAAAGAGAAGTTTTTGTAGCTTTCAATCTTAAAGTTCTTTCTTTCCAAATTTATTTTCAGTTGGTTTTTAAATTCCTCTATTCTTTCTAACTGAATTTCATCTCTCACCTAACTTCTTGAGCAACACTTCATATTCTACTCTATAAGAAGTTATAAGAGAGAGTGTTTGTGATCTTGTAGATCACCAAGTGCTTTGTAATCTCAATTGGCTTTGTGCTACCTCTTGTGTAGAGCATTGAGTTGGTGGAGTTATGTACTCTGGTCTTGTGTAGACCAAATTGTAATTCCTTTGTGTAAGGTCCCTTTACGGAAGATCCCTTAGAGGATTGTGAAATCCTTCATAGTGGTGAAGGCGGGACATAGAGTGGTGGCTCGAACCTCGGATAAATTCCCTTGTATTTGCTATTGATTGTGTCTTGCTCTCTATTGCTCTTTATTTTTTTATACTTATGAATTGTTCATCTTGCATTGTAATTGCTTTTATTCCATCACGTTCATTACCGGTCTATAGTCATCTCAATAAGGAGACAATTGAGTACCTCAACTCATTATCTAGAGGAATCAAAGAGGAGAAGTTCTAGAGCCCTTTACGGGGAATTCGGCTTGAATTCTTATTTTGAGTGACCGTTTGCATAATTCATCATAAGTAGTTTTAAAATTGAATTTGATGAGAAAACACCTATTCACCTCCCCTCTAGTTGTATTTCAATTGCCTCTACCTAGCTAAGCCAATTGTCGACCCCCGTGAAACTTCATATACGACCATTACCAACTACTTTAAAGCTGGAAGGTTGAAGAATTGGATGAACTAACAACTCAGCAAGGGAACAATATCTTTTTCTTAATGGATCAGACTTGTTTTTTTTATATAATTATAAATATAAGCACAAATATAATAGAGGTCCAGCAGATAGAAAATATTTGAAACAAATAAAATCATGTATCATGAGGACAATAAGTCACAAAAGTACTCAAAATATCAAGCAGAATCTATTGGTACTTATCAAAAATCATATGATTCTTTAGTGAATTAAAATGATTAGCCAACCTTTCAAAACGAGATGAGATTCTCAGAATATAAGGGTACATTCCATGACTTTTTTTTAGAATATCAATCACATATGTCAAAGTGCATAATAGAGAGAACATAATTTAGTCCAGAGACTCACTATCTAGGTCACATACAGTTCCGAAGACACGGGACACAATCAAAGGGTACCCAGGTGACATAAAGCACACATATCCTATTACATGTTAGAACCAAATTGGTTAGAATGCTCAAAAGTGATGTAGAAAGGCAGAGCCAGAATTCAGGCTCAACAGCAGACCAGCCCAGCTCTCGATCGACCCGCTCGGTCGACTGAGAAAGGCATCTAAACATAGCGGTCAACCATCTGACAATAGAAGACGAGCGAAGAAAATCACATGATGTTGGTCAACCGCCTGCTCGACCGACCAGAAGCGAAAATCCAAGTGCCGGTCGCCAGGTCGTCCGTCCCAGAAGCAGGTGCAAGACCAGAGAGTTGAGTCTCTCAACCAATCGACCGCTCTGCTGACCGACAATGTTGAGAAGAGTTAGCGATTGACCGCCGGTCGACTGCCAGACGAGAATCAACCAGATTCTGAGTTAGTTTAGGATTTTTTTTGGGTCCAAATTGGACTCCTATTGATTTTATCTTTCTTTATTTTGAATTTAGATTTCATAGTTAGAGTATGACTCTTTTGTAAGCCTATAAAAAGGCCTTGTATTCTTTATTTTGATTCAACTTGTGATCAATAAAAATTGAATTTATCTATGAAAGAACCACACTCTTCTAAAGATAAAGGTCCTCAATCGTTCACTTCATATTTTGATGATACTTATTATAACACTCTTACTGCTCAAGTGATGGAAAATTACCACAGACCAAGAGGAGATTTTTTCCCCTCAAAAGAAAGGCTTGAGACTCAACAAGCTTCTATGCTTGAATATCAATCTCATCTTTTGATGAATCAAGGTCTTTTGATGGACCATTTCAGCACATGTCTCAGCAAGTTGATATCATGAATGAAACACAAAATGAGATTTTGGATTTGTTCCGTCATCATTTTTCACCTCCTGGATTTAATGCTTGAAGTAATGTTGATCTTGTTTTATCTTATTATGCTATTTTGAACCTCATGTGTTGTCATGTTTAAAACTCTGTGTTTGTCTTTATTTGTGTTTCAGACTTTGTTATGTTTTAAAACTCAGTGTTGTTAACACTTTTTATCTATTATACATATTATTCCCTTGTTCCTCACTTTTTGTTAATGACAAAGGGGAAAAATAATGTAGTATTTGACGCAAGGGGAGAATATTTGTATACTTATGTAGGGGGAGAATATATCTGTGTGTATATACTTATTTATCATCATAAAAAATGGGGAGAATGTTGGAGTTATGATTTTGATGATACAAATAGTTTTGTGCTAACTCTCTTTTACAGAGCTCCAATGAAGATTCAAGATGATCAAGATCACATGATCAAGAGATTTCATACACACAACTCAAGGCTTTAAACTAAGACGAAGGAAAATTTTGATTCATATATAATACATTTGTAATATTTTCTTGTTTTCATAGAATTATTGTAAAGCCTTGATACACACATATTTAGTTGCCCTATAGCTTAATATAGTTGATCACTAGAAGTTATAAGATTCAATCAATTGATCACTAGAAGTTATAAGACACAATCAATTGATGAATTCCCATTAAGATATCACCTGTGTGCAACATGCATAATTTAGTTGACTATTAGACTTTGATATCAAAGTACACCTAGAGAGGCGTGAATATGTGTTGTCACGCCCCGCTTCAAAAAAAAGTAGAAACGGAGTCGCGGCGAGAGTCAATGACGTATATACGCGAAGAAAATACCCCATGTATACACGCTAAGCCTAAAAAACCTGAACAACCTATACAAATCTAATAAAATGAATCACTATCACTGCAATACTACATATAGATGTTTACAGATGATAACATATGAATACAGAAAAGGAATAACAACTGATAATAATATATAGAGAATCAAAGAGACAACAAAAATAAAGAAGAGTCAAGAATACCGATAATCAACAGAGGGAAACTCCAGATCTTCGTAAAGCATCCGATGTCAACAATACCTGAACAATAGAATAAAATATCCAATATCTTGATGTGCAAAGTAGGGTCGTTAGAAAGTAGCTCAATGAGCGTGTAAAATAAAGGGGAAGGTGCACGTGCATATAAAGTTAGCATACTATAAAAATGTATACTGGAATAAACAAATAAAATGCAAAGATAAATGAACAGTAATAAGGCAATCAGTGTTATAGTCAGGTGTACACTAGGTCGTGAGTATAATCAGATGTCTATCATATCATGTATGTATCAGGTGTCTACAATCAGTCACTGTACATTATGAACAATTTATTATTATTATGTCAGCGAACAATAATTGCCACCTATAATAGACACATCCCATACTACGCTATCACACGTCTCAATGAGGGTCCTAGGTTATTAAAACTGATTTGTTGGAGGCATTGTCCATGCTTTAGGTGGGTCCGATATATATTCGGGACCACGACCTTAGTTGCCTGGCGCTGAACCAGGTCGTATCGCTAGGTACTCAGTAATAGTAACAGTAATCTCACTGTGAAAATAGTGGAACAGTAAACAGTACAGATGGGATGCCAGTCATCCCCCGGGAACTCTGCACTGGAACCCTCAGTTGGCTGGCAACCTGTGTCCTAGGTCCACCCAAAATACAGACACTATCTCCTCCATCATTTTTTCCAATCTCAGTGTAAGTGTAGTTATTCATTTACATATTATTTAATTCAGTTAAATCACTCAATATCCATGTTACCTAGAATATTAGGATGATACAGTGACAGTAACAGTATAGTGACAGTTAACAGGAATCGTATTCACAGTGAACGGTAACAATAACAGTGGACAATATCTGTAACTGTGTATACGGTGAACGATAGAACCGCACAGGATGTTATGGTCGAACAATACTTGTCCGGTGATTTTGGTAACATGAAATAATGTAGTAACATATCCTGCACTGTCTAGTCTATGTACAATCTCATCCTATGCTTTAGGATATAACAATAACATGATCCATCAACTTATAGTCTCAATACAATCATTGTGAACATCAAGTATCGATCTATGTCAAAGTATATGATATTGTAAACCACTATCTCAATGAATCAGTAATCAGTTCTCTCGTCGCTATCAATCTACTCTAATTCTCTAAGTCATCAATATGACCCTCCTCTAAAACACTGGAGTATATAAGTCTCAATATCTAAAATAAATACACACTCCACCATATCTAAATAGTCATTGCTATCCAAAACAATCCAGATCATCAATCGACCCTCAGTTCCATCAAGCTCAATCAAAAAGATCTAAATCTAAGGCAACTAATTGAATATGAAAACATATAATCTACTAGTCCTGATCAGTCCAATCAAACATCTATTCCTCAACCCAAAGTCAACTCCATTCCAATCGAGTCTACTGACAAATCTAAGTCCAAGATCCCATCTAAATTATCATCGAATAAAATGAATCAAATATGATAAATAACTCACATATCAATAACAAATCTAAAATTCATATACATTAACATTAAATACACATCTGATCTATTATCACCGAAATATTCAGCTCTCCGACATTATAATCATCTGAGACTAATAATTAACTATATAGCTGTAATATCCACTTT
The DNA here is from genome assembly GCA_038442645.1 of Agave tequilana. Classification (NCBI taxonomy): domain Eukaryota; kingdom Viridiplantae; phylum Streptophyta; class Magnoliopsida; order Asparagales; family Asparagaceae; genus Agave; species Agave tequilana. The sequence goes on along the minus strand of JAVJIF010003947.1, from coordinate 322,592 downwards.
CTTAATTAATTTGGTCTGCTCCCAACCTCAACTCAAATTTTGTCCATTTAGTATACTGACCAACCCAATCAATAATACATCCAGTTAAATTAAATAATCCTAAAAATTGATAAGTACAAATACCACATCTTTATAACAATGTACTAACTCTATATAAATTAACCATCAACAAGATGTCCAATTCATCGTTTATAACGTGTCTACTCTCCCTAGAATGGTAGTAATGATCTTCTATAGAAAATCTATCATACATTTATCTGAACTCCCAACAAATAAACAAAATCAATCACTAGCCATTAATCTTAATAATATGATGGAACCATATCACGCGCGACATATCAAGAGGACTAACACTCGAATCTATTAAAATAAAAACAGTCCAATCACAAGAAATAATAGATAAGATGATCTCATTAATAACTTCAATTATAATTAGGATTTTATTAAGATGCTCATATAATTAAAATCAATAAATATTAAATCTTATATACACATATTAACTCACACACCCACATATACATCTATATACAACACACTCATTCACACTACACACTCACACACGCCCATGCAACACACCCACGCACACATGTAAACACTCACGCACACACTATTAATACCCACCTAAACACTAACACACTTATATTAATTAACCACACATAAATCTATACTCACATATAAATAAATACTAACACCCAAATATGTATAATCAGAGAGAGAAAGGGGACTCTCGACTTGCAAGGGGAGACATTCGGCCATGGTGGATGGCTCCGAGGCGGCACGGTGCAGGACGCGGATGTGGTCGACGGTTCGAGGATCTCACCGGAAAGGATGCGGGTGTATTCGCGCTCGCCGTCGGCGATCATCATTGACTCACGGAGCGATGGAGATGCGATGGCGCACACGGGGAGGGGAGCAACGAGAAGGATTATGGCATGGTGTGGGAGATGGAGGGGTGATGATGCATGGCCTTGTTGGGGGGTTTGCTGCCAGGGATCGGGTCTCCGAGGTTGTTCACGGAGCATGGTGGTGTTTGTCGGCACGGGAAGAAGGAGTGGAGTGCTACCGGAGTGTGCTTTGCGCAGGTTGGTGGGAGCTCACGCTGGAGCTTGGTCGGGTGCTCACGACCAGTGGGCTGTGCTTGATGGATGATTGAGAAGATGTGCAGACTGTCGGGATCTCGCCGAAGAAGAGGAGGCTTCCGGTGGGCAGTGGCCATGCCATGGGCTTGGTGATTGCATGCGGCAAGGAGGGGGAGAAGCAAGTGAATTATTCGGTGGGGTGTGGTGTCGGCTGGTGTGTGTTGGGGGGGGGGAGGAAGAGAAATATTATAAAGGGATTTGGGTTTATATTAGTTAGGATTAGAATCTAATAAGTTAGGATATATATCGTGTTGTTAGGATAAGGATTAGTTGTGATTAGGATTATGTAGATAACGGGCTACTGGGTATTGGGTATGTGAGTTAAAGGGTCTGAGAAGAGATAATGGTTGGATTGATCTTAGGATTAAATAGAAAAGTGATAATGGGTTGAATTATTGGGCATAGATAAAATTGATGTGGGCTTTGGAAAAATAGTTAAATAAAGAATTTAGAAGAAAAGAGAAGAGTTGGGCTAAGGCTTGGGCTTGGGCCTAAATGAAAACAAAATAGAAGGAAAAAATATGTCGGAAGTAGAAAAGGGCTTATATAAATACATAATAAAACAATATTAATAATAATAATAATAATAACTTAATCATTAGCATATATCTATTATGCCTGTATATATATACATACATCTATTTATACACTTATATAAAATATATTAATCAATAAGAATAATGATAAATAAATCTCAAATAAATTAATAAAAAAATAGAAATACAGTATTATTAGTTAGGGGATATTACATTCACCCACCTTATAAAAATGTCGTCCTCGAAATTTCAATAAAGTAGGTAATGATAAAAAAATCAAAATCAAGAGAGAAAACAACAAGCTTCCACATTCTTTGGGGTACCACGATTCCGCTACGTGCTCTGATCTCTGCTATCAGCTTCAAGATGAAGTGACCGGTTCTAAGAGACAAGATCAGGAATAGAATCGAGAAGAAGAATAGAATCAAGATGGAATTCAGATTACTCTGGAAGAAGAGTTGGGATCAGGGATATCAAAGATTTAATAGATAGATTCTAAAAGGGAGGACGATCAATTCCAAATAGAGTCAATACCATCATATGAATAGTATATGTATATTGCAGCGTAACTATTGCACGTTTCAAGTTACTGGTAGTATCTACGTCTTCTTGCGAAAAGGTGAAAGTCAAAAGTTAACATCACAAGTCAAAAACCTAGGCTCTGATACCAAGAAAACTATGCCACACCCCGCTTCTCAAAATGAGTGGAAACGGAGTCACGACGAGAGTTGGCGACGTATATATGCAAAGAAAATACCCCATGTATACACTCTAAGCCTAAAGTAACTTGAACAAGCTATATAAATCTATTAAAATGAATCACTATCACTGCATTGATACATAGAGATGTCCACAGATGATAACATATGATTACAAAAAAGGAATAACAATTGATAACAATGTATAGAGAATCAAAGAGACAACACTAATAAAGAAGAGTCAATAATATCGATAATCAACAGAGAGAAACTCCAGATCTTTGTAAAGCATCCGATGTCAACGAACACCTGAACAATAGAATAAAACATCCAATATCTAGATTTTCAAATTCAGAGTCGTCAGAAAGTAACCCAATGATTGTGTAAAATAAAGGGGAAGATGCAGGTGCATATAAAGTGAGCAGACTATGAAAAATGTATACTGGAATAAAACAGAAATAATATGCAAAGATAAATGGACAGTAATAAGGCAATCAATGTTCTAGTTAGGTGTACACTAGGTCATGAGTATAATCAGATATCTTTCATATCATGTATGTATCTGGTATCTACAATAAGTCACAGTACATTATGAACAGTTTATTATTATTATGTCACCGAACATCAATTGCCACCTGTAATAGACGCATCCCATACTACGTCTATCACACATGTCAATCAAGATCCTAAGCTATTGAAACTAATTGGTTGGAGACATTATTCATGTTTTAGGTGGGTCTCGCATATACCCGGGACCACGGCCTCAATTTCCTGGCACTGAATCAAGTCGTACCGTTAGGTGTTCATTAACAGTAAAAGTAATCTCACTATGAAAATAGTGGAATAGTAAACAGTACAGATGGGATGCCAGTCACCCCCAGGAACTCTGCAGTGGAACCCTCGGTCAGCTACGCAACCTGTATCCTAGGTCCACCTAAAATACAGACACTGTCTCCTCCATCAATTTTTTCAATCTCAGTGTAAGTTATTCATTTACATATTATTTAATTCAGTTAAATTAGTCATTATCCATGTTACCTAAAATACTAGGATAATACAGTGATAATAACAATATAGTGATAGTAAACAGTAATCGTATTCACAGTGAACGGTAACAATAATAGTGGACAGTATCTGTAACTGTGTATATGTTGAACGATAGAACCATGCAGGCTGTTATTGTCGAACAATACTTTTCTAGTGATTTTGGTAACATGAAATAATACAGTTACATATCATGCACCGTCTAGTCCATATACAATCTCGTCCATATGGTCTAGGATATAACAATAACATGATCCATCAACTTATAGTCTCATTACAATCATCGTGAACATTAAGTAGCGTCTATTTCAAAGTATATGATACGGTATACCACTGTCTCAATGAATCAGTAATCAGTTCTCTCGTCGCTACCAATTTACTTTAATCCTCTAAATCATCAATATGTCTCTTCTCTAAATCACTGGAGTATATAAGTCTCAATATCTAAAATAAATACACACTCCACCATATCTAAATAGGCATCTCTATAACCAATCCAGATCATCGGTCAACCCTCAGTTCCATCAAGCTCAATCAAAAGGATCCAAATCCAAGGTAACTAATTAAATTATGAAAACGTATAATTCACTAGTCCTAACCAGTCCAGTCAAACACATATTCCTCTACCTAAAGTCAACTCCATTCTAATCGAGTCTACTAACAAGTCTAAGTCCAAGATCCCATCTATCGGATAAAAAGAATCAAATTAGATAAATAACTCACATATCAATAACAAAATTTAAAATTCTCATACATTTATATTAAATACACATCGATCTATCATCACTGAAATATTTAACTCTCCGACATTATAACCATCTGAGACTAATAATTAACTATATATCTATAAAATCCACTTTCTTAATTAATATGGTCTGCTCCTAACCTCACTCAAATTTTGTTACCATTTAGTACACTGACCAACCCAATCACTAATAGATCCAGTTAAATCAAATAATCCTAAAAATCGATAAATACAAATACCACATCTTCATGACAAGGTACAAACTCTATATAAGTTAACCATCAACGATATGTCCAATTCATCGTCTATAACGTGTCTACTCCTCCCCAAAATGGTAGTAATGATCTTCTATAGAAAATCTATCATACATTTATCTGAACTCCCAATGAATAAACAAAATCAATCACTAGCTATCAATCTCAATAAATCTGATGGAACTATATCACGTGCGACATATCAAGAGGACTAACACTCGAATCTATTAAAATAAAAACAATCCAATCACATGAAATAATAGATAAGATGATCTCATTAATAACTTCAATTATTGATCAGGATTTTATTAAGATGCTTATATAATTAAAATCAATAAACATTAAATAAGGAACCGTCTATAAATAAATGATAACAGTACAAAGAAATAAACACTCACATGAAATGATGCGATTTTAGATCTGAATCACCGTCTGATTTCACTGCACGAATCGATACGAATCTCTGCATCATCTCATGGATCAGTTTTTGAATTGCCAGTGTATCGGGTCCACAGTGAACACCAAACTGAATCACCTTTTACTGAGTTTAAATCGCACAATTAGATCTGAATCGCTGCAACATGTAACTACACACACTATTGTACCCAAGCATACGTACATACATATACATACACTCTTATACGTACTTACATATACATGTACATACACTAATTCACCCAACACTCACATACACTCACGCACCCACACAACAGCACACATACAAGTCCATGCACACACTATACACACATACATTCATATATACGAGTATACATGTACATACTTACTATATTTACATATACCAATATACATAAATACCTACTTATATATACATCCCCACACTTACATACACATCATACACACATGTTAACCTATACACCCACATATACATCTATATACAACACACTCATTCACACTACACACTTATGCACGCCCATGCAACACACCCACGCACACATGTAAACACTCACACACACACTATTAATGCCCACCTAAACACTAGCACACTTATATTAATTAACCACACATAAATCTATACTCACCTATAAATAAATACTAACACCCAAATATGCATAATCAGAGAGAGAAAGGGGACTCACGGCTTGGAAAGGGGGAAACTCAGCCGTGGTGAATGGCTCCAAGGCAGCATGATGGAGGACGCAGATGTGGTCGATGGCTCGAGGATCTCGCCGAAAAGGATGCGAGGGTGTTCGCCCTCGCCGGCGACGGTCGTCGTCAACTCACAGAGAGATGGGAGATGCCATGGCGCACACGGGGAGGGGAGCAAGGAGGAGGATTATGGCATGGTGTGGGAGATGGAGGGGTGATGGTGCGTGGCCTTATGGGGGTTTACTGCCAGGGATCGGGTCTCCAGGGTTGCTCGCGGAGCTCGGTGGTGTTCACCAGCACGCGAAGAAGGAGAGGAGTGCTGTCGAAGTGTGATAGGCGTAGTATGAGAACTCCACAAAGGAATACAACCCCTACACAAGAGGTGGGTACAAAGCCAAGACACAAAGCAATTACCTCTAGACAAGAGAGAGGACACAAAGCCAATACTCCTCTATACAAGAGGAGGGCACAAAGCCACTTGCACAAAGGAAAGAAACAGAGTTTTATAACACTTGGTGATCACAAAGATCACAAACAACACCTCTCATAATACAAGATCCTAGAGGATAGATTTTACAATGAATTGCTCAAGCTTGTGAGAAAATAAAGATTTCAAAAATGAAGCACAAAAGAAAACACTTGAAAAAACTTCTTGAAAGATATAGAAACTTAAAACTTGAAATTCTCAAACTTATTTTCTTTGATTTTTCAAAACTTTAAAACACAATAGAGATACAGATTTTTGAGCCGAAAAACTTCTTGAAAACTCTTTAAAAAGTTGGCAATAAAGCTCTTGAAAACTGGTAAAATTATCTTGAAAATCTTAGCAAACCCAAAGCTAGAAACCCAATTTATAGCCCCAAATAAAATAGAGCTGTTGGGTCAAACAGTGAACGGTCACAATCCCCTGTCGACAGGTCAAGAGCCCTGTCATCTGTACATGTTCAGAGAAAAGTCGTTATAAGGTTAAGCCTGTCGACAGTTTAATGAGCCTGTGGGCAGCTCATCTGATACAATATCAACTGTCGACAGTTCCCTTGAACTGTTGACAGCCAGCCAATACCAAACAAATCCCTACTTACTGTAAAGTATTGTCAACATTTCTCTAAAAGAATCTTTTGACAGTTCAGTTGTTTGGCCTGTCAACAGCTCTACTGTGCTGTTGATGGCTCAACCTAGCTGTCCCAAAAACAAATGATTCTTGAAAACATCTTTTTAAATCCAATTTAAATACCAATAAATCTCTACAAAATTTTACAAAAATAAGTTCATGTAAATAAAATGAAGTAACAAATATGTGTGATAAAAATATCAAAACATATTACAGACATGATTGGTAGTCAAAAGTGCATTTTTATCATCATATTTACCATCACATTTTCATATTTATTCATTTAATTCTGCACATTTATTAATAATTAGTAATTTATTGTGTGCAGGCCTCGAATTGTTATTTTAGCAATAAATAAAGCCTAAAGAGCCCAAAAGCCCAGATCTAAGCCCATGTTTGAAGCCCAGGTGAAAAAGCGCAATTACAAGAAGTCAAAATGCAGATACAAGGGCTAAAAGTTGCAAATATCAGAGATTAGGGAAGGATAGACTTCTATCCAACCCTAAACACCTGCAGGATGAGAATAAAAGGCCAAGATAAGAAGAAAATTCGTGGGAGGAAGATTTGAAGAAATCTGGATTAAGGGTAACTTGATTACCAAGTTACCTCGAAAATCCAGATTTAAAAGGCCAGGATTACAATTCTAGAAGCAGGCGCCCACATGGACGGACCAGGAGAGGCCACGCGCCAAAGAGCGTGGCCAGAAGCCACAAAAGTGCCGCGGAACCGCCGCAAATCCGCGGCACTTTGATAAGATCCTGATCCCAAATTTCGTGGGCAGATTCGTCCGGGACTCTGTAGCCTTCTGCATCTATAAATATCTCCTGAAGTGCAACGTAAAGAGCGTCCAGCGTCCAGCAAAGGGCCAAAGTTAGGGTTTTTAGGTTTTCTTTCCACCTTTGTATATTTTTTATTTTCTTTTTGTAAACCGAGAGGAGAGGATGTTCTCATGGAGGAAGGAGATCTACTTGTACTGAGGGTGACAATCGGTGTAAGTTTTGCTTTTCCACCATTGTTAAATAAATCAACTCGAGGTTCGTTTTGTTCTTTTTATTTTTATTCTTGTGTTATTGTTTCTCTAGTTTTGTTTAATCTCTGTTCTTCTATTTTTATTTTATGTGATTGTTTCTTTCTCCGATGACTTGCAAACCGTGAGATCTGATTGCTTCGAGAATACCTAACCGAAGAAGGAACCTTGACGGCCCATGGCGATGAACAAGTCTTCATAGCTTGTTGTTTTATTTCGTAGAGTAGATTAAGAAGGCGGACGATCCCATAAGCCGTGCTTGTACGCCTTCCAAGAAAAGGGAAATCATCGCAACGGTTCAAACGGCAAGCAAATAAAGAGATAAGTTTTCCTTTTGTTTCTTTTATTTTATTTTTGTAGATTAAATCACTATCTCCCAATTCTTTCTTTTCCGATTCATTGTAAATACCACCCATTGTAAATACCACCATTTAACTAATAAAAATAAAAGCTTTAGAGTATAACTTGCTTAACGCTTCCATCGCAGTCCCTCCCTGAGGATCACGACCCGCATAGCCCTGCTACCGCGGATTAGAACTGATTCCTCGCACGATCTATTCTTAATCTAATATTCTAATTTTTGTGTGCAGGAAAAATCAGTCAACAAGACATGTGGACTATTTTTGAGATATAAAAATCTTATAACTAAACTGTATTTTCTGAAAACTAAATTTCTAAATAAAAATCTGATTTTTCAAAACTAGTATAAATACAAAAATAAGTTTTTCAAACTCATGTGAAGCACAATGTGTATGGATAAAATCCAATACACATATAAACCAATAAAAACTTATTTTTGACAATATACACTATAGTGCTCACTTTCTGACCCACTCGAGATCGTGAGACGTGTCTATCTAGCCCCCAAAAGATGTGTGATACGTTGTCACTTTCAGAACATCTAATCCTGAGTCTTCGCCCAATTCAAATTTCAAGCGGGTCGGGTAATTAGAAGGGAGATAAATCTAATTGAAGAAGATCTCTAAATTTAAAGCCTAATCATCATCCAGACAAGGCAGTTACCCCTCGGGGACAATTCATCCTTATCAACAGTAAGGCACGGACCACCAGATAGAGATGGACTCTCTCCTATATCGATTCGAATCAGGATGTTCAGCACAACTGCCATCGAGATAAAAAATTTTAGTATTCAAACTGAGCGGGACTTCCCAGCCTTATCTTTTGATATGACCTGTATAAATAACAGATCCCTCTTGACGTGGAAAGGGGGATCATTTAAATCCAGAAACCCTAATACACCAGAGAAACCCACTTGTAATCACCATTGTTATAATGTAATTCTCCTCTCTCTTCGTAATTTTTCCCCTTTCGGGTTTTTCACGTAAGGTTCTGTGTATTTGCGATTACTTTCTATGATTTAATTATACCCACTCTATTATTTTGGTGCGTGAATTGATTCTGTAGTAATTTATCCACAACATTTGATACTTTCATTAAGAAACTTGAGACCATACTCTTGAGATCTCCCCATACCGTAAACCTTCAACAAAAATACCCACACACAACATCATTGCTCACAGGAGTGCCACCCGACATGGCATCGATGCTCTTGACAAATTCGATCTATCAACCCTCTCCCGCAGATAACTTGACCAGATGGTAATCGACCTGCGATGATGGTTGGATGAGCATCGGGCAAAGGCCAATTGTGAATGAGAACTAGTCGCTATCCGTCGCGATAATGCAGAATGTGAGTGCGAGACGGTAACACAAGTCAATCATCAACTGCTCACGCAGATAAAGGTTCTGGAAGAGGGGCAACAATGAGTTATTAAGCTGGGTGCAAGGGAGACTCAGGTGGACGCTTCCCTCGAGGTCAACCAACACCTAGTAGCTCCGATTGACCTACATTTCAAGCTAAACAAAATGTGCTTCAGAGTAACCATTTCACATAAGGATCCCGAGAGCCTTCAAGTCGATAACTTGAGAAAGCATGCGAGGGGACATCAGGCCCTAACTCCCAAGGAGAATGCTCCTCTGACAATGACAAAGACTAAGGACCCTACCACCTTCACCCCTCTGAAGCTCTCGATTGACCAGATCTTTCACACCATCAAGCATCAGCCGTGGTTGAAACTCCCTAAGACAGCCAAGCATGACTTAGATGGATGCAGGAAGTTATTCCTTTCACAGAAGTTGGGGACACACCACTGCGCAATGCTGGCCCCTCAAATGATACCTTGAGTTCCTAATTTGATGTGGATATTTGTGTTGGCCCAGAGGCCTTCCACTCTAGTTTTGATGATGATTAACTCATGTAGTTATGTGTACTAATAATCTTGTGATTTTAGCTTCAGATCATTAATCAAGTTATTAGTTGGTGATTAGCTTCAACAAGATGATTTGGAAGCTTTCACATGTTGATTCAAGAGCCCGAGCGTCAAAGATCATATATAGCACTTGCTCGGTGGATCAAGGAGTTTTGGATCGAGTCGGCTTGGAGATTGCGCTCTACAAGAAGACTTCGGTACCATAGTTTAGCTTTGTGTTTAGATCCAAAATTGTAAAGATTAGAATAGTATGATAATGCTCAAGTTCACAACACACACGTTTCATGTTTTGAATATTGGTTTTCGATTTTTCGGTTTTAGGTTTAACCGATCTTGGTTTGCATGAATAGATAGATTCAAAATAAGTTTACATGGTTTAATGTATATTAGATTTGTTCTATATACATGCATGCTTAACTTCTTAGACAAACTTAGTTTTGACTTACTTATTCATGTGTTTTATGTTTTGGTATTTTTAACAAAACATATTTTGGAATTAATGTCAAAAACATGGATATATATATGTTTCATGTATATAGGATTATATCCATATACATCATGCCTAAATGTTGTTTAATATCATGTTTTTGTATTTGGAAGAGTTTTGGACAAAACGTTTTTTCTATTCAAAATTCAAGTTTTAGAAAATACAGTTTTTGGTTTTTGGTAAAAATGATAAGACACAAAAATAGTTCATATTGATTGATATTTGAGCTAAACTTTTTACCACATGTTTATATATCAATGCAAAATGATAAAACTATTTTTGGTGATTTTTAGGAGTGTTAAAAGATTTTTCAAAATATTTTAAAACTATTTTTCTGACCCAGTTTTCTGTTCCAGGCTTCAACCAGTCGACTAGTCTTCTGACCAATTCGACTTGGCACGAAGTCGGTCGACCGGGTCGGTCGACCGACGTGCACAGATCTGTGCACGTTTGGCAGACACGGGACGGTCGACCGTCAGGGTCGACCGGGTCTGAGAGCAGAGCTTTCTGTTTGTTTGGGTCGACCGGGGCGGTCGACCGGTAGCTGGCAACGGGAAGAATTTGACCGTTGGACGGTCGACCGGCCGGTCGACCGGAAGGTCATTTCTGGCAGTTTCTCCTGCCAATGGCTATATTTTTCTGGGGGCTATAAATACCCCATTAATGGCCTGTTTTCTCTAAGATTTTTTGTGCGAATTTTTCCTTACTCTGGTGTTTTCACAGCAATCAAAAGAAGTTTTTGGATTCAAATTGAACAATCTATTTGGTGTTTTTGCTAGGGTTTGGAATATCAAAGAAAAGGATTTTTGGGAAAAGGAGTTTTGATTCATCTTCTATATCTTGGTTTCAGTTTTTCCCAAGGATTTTCTTTGTGATTTTGATTTCCATTCCATTGGTTTTCTCCACACTTGAGCAATATCTACTTTCTTATTCTATAGGATCTTTGTGTGGGAGAAAGAAATTGTTTGTGGTTGTTGTTTAGACCACCAAGTTAAAAACCCAATCTTTGCTTTGTGCCTTGCCCTCATTGTGTTGAGGAAGTTGTGCATTTGGGTTGTATCCCTCAAGTTGTGAGGTGATCCTTGTGTTTGCTTTGTGCTAATCCCTCGGGTTGTGAGGTGATTGTTTTTTTGGCTTGGAGTTATGCCTCAAGGAGGAGGTTGTGGTTGTAAAGAGAGGAGTTGGGTACTCCTTGTGAGAGTTCTTTGTGGACTAGCCAGTGGGTTAGAAATCCTTCGTGTGTCGAAGGCGGGGATGTAGAGCTGGGTGCTCGAACCTCGAAACATATTTTATTGTTTGCGCTTGATCCATTGACTCTCTCTATCTCTCTCTTTACTTTGTGCCTTGCAACTATTCATATTGTGCATTCATAATTGCTTGGCTTGGTTGTGTGTGCATCACTTGTTGATTGCACTTGAGTGTATTGCATTAAGTTTTTAAATTCCACATTGAGTTCATTAGATTAGCATAATCACCTATTCACCCCTCCTCTAGGTGATTTTTCAATTTGGACGAGTTTAACCTCGACTTGGAGGAAGATCCTGAGATCAAAGAGGCCTAAGCTGAGATGATTGACTGAAACGCTCACTCCTTAACACCATTCGGGACGAGAAGACCACCGCCAGGCAATTTGCTTCCCACCTGAAGTGATACCGCATGTATAATCGTGTAACATCCAATAAAATTATGCAAACTCTTTTAATTCCACGCTCAATATCTTCTTTAGGTATGACAAGCACGCTCGACAACCTACATAAGGTCCTACCCTGACGGTTATGAAAAAATTAGCCCCGCAGTTATCCCTCGGGGAGCTCTCTGAAAGACAGAGGCTCACCCATAAGGACTGCTCAGAGTCAGCCTAGACAGGTTTCATCTTGATGGCCATTCGAGTGAGTCAACACCCTATATCGAGTCTTACCCTGACGGCTATAAGGAAAAAATAACCCCCGAGACTATCCCTCGGAGAGCCCGCTGAAAGATGGAGGCTTGCTTGTAATGCCTGCTCAGAGTTAGCCTAGATAAACGTTCACCTTGACGGCCACTCGAGTGAGTCAATAGCCTATATCGAATCATACCCTGACGGCCATAAAAAAAAATCCCCGGCGGCCATCCCTTGGTGAGCCCCTGAAAGATGGAGGCTTGCCCACAATGATTGCTCGAAGTCAGCTTAAATGGGTGTTCACCTTGATAGCCACTCAAGTGAGTCAACAGCCTATATCGGGTCCTACCCTGCTATAAGAAAAAAATAGCCCCCATGACTATCCCTTGGGGAGCCCCTTGAAAGATGGAGGCTCACTCACAATGACTGCTTGGAGTCAGCATAGACAGTTGTTCACCTTGACAGTTACTCGAGTGAGTCAATAGCCTATATTGGGTCCTATCCTGAAGAATATAAGGGAAAAATAACCCCTATGGCTATCCCTCGGCGAGCCCCTAAAAGATGGAGGCTCGCTCACAATGACTGCTCAGAGTCAACCTAGACAGGTGTTCACCTTGACAGCTACTCGAAGTGAGTTAACAACCTATAAGGGTCCTATCCTGGCGACTTCCGACAAACAAGAAAAAACACTATGCATAACATGGGGCTTCAAGAGAAGCAATTTAACACTCAAAGAAAATAACAGACACCTCTTTATCATATTAGTCCATACAAAAAGTGGGTTTACCCCCGTTTATTTTCGCCTACAGCCACTGCCTCGATCCATTGACCACCTCTGAGTCCCTCATGCCCCAGAGCTCTCAACATGATCGGTCGACCTCCCCGGACTAATAACCCAGCCCCCTAGGCCTTGAACTAGGACCCTCGAGGTCGTAGTTCGCGCCGTTGAGCCATCCTCTGGCGCTCTCCACCCAGACGCTAGATCCAAGGGCTATAACCTGAGAGTGCAATGTCTGTACATCCTCAAGCAACATCCCATGAGCACCCCAAACATCATTATAACGATCCGATTAACGTGAAATCTCGACCCTCAGTTCCTCCACATTCTTGTCATGACTTTTCAAGTTACCTCACAGCACGCGGATTTTGTGCTCGAGTGCCAGCTTCTCTATATAACCCCTATTGATCTGCTCCCAAAGAGAAAAGATCTCTGACCAGGTCAAAGCCACCTTTTCTCTGAGCTCATACACCTCCTCCTATACCTTCTATAGCTCCAAAAGCTGGCTCAAAAGCTTCTCTTCAAACTATACCTTCTCCTCCCACTCGCCTTAAGTAGCTCGTGCTCTTTCTGGGGGATTCCATCCACCCTTTTCTGAAGACCTGCCACTATCATATTATGAGAAATGAGCTCTCGATCTAGTTTAGAGGTTAGGAGATCAAGCAGTTTGAGCTCTACGGGGCGAGAAAGCCTAGGAATGCCTAGAAGCTCCCCCATGGCAACCTTCTTCCGCTAGACATTCAAGAAATCTAACAACGATCCAAGCTTATCATCCAAATCTATTTCCATCTCTTTATCTCCTCCTATGGGGCTAGATCATTGACCTCCTCGGGCGGCTCCTCCACAACGTGCCAACCCGTCAAAGCCTATGCGGGTAGGGGACATCCTCAGCCTCCGAGGGCCCTCCTCGGATCATGAATCACAAAGTCAGAAGTTGGACAGAAAGGGCCCAATGGACCAGCATCCATAATAGCCTTGAAACATAAAGCCTTGAAACATAAAGGGAATAAGACATTCAAAAATGGCGTAGAAGGTGAAGATTCAACTATTTTCGCTCAAAAGATCACATCAGATCTTTACAAATGATGGTAGAAAAATCAACAAGGCAAACTCTCAAACACTCACTTTGCCTTTATAAAACGCCTTGGAAAAGGAGCCGGAAGAGCAGCTTCCTAAGAGGTAGCTCGGGCCACCCACCCAGCATCAGGAGCGATCAGCAGAGAACTCATTACCAGGGGTGCAACGTCGCTTGATGGAGCATTTAGAATGGTCTCATCCACTGTAGCGGGGTCAGCCCGATCCACCCACCCAGCGTCGAGAGCAGTCGGCGGATAGCTCGTTGTCAGGATACATCGCTTAACAGAGCATCCAGAGAGGTGTCCTCCACTGTAATAGAACAGCACATCTTTCAGGAGGATCCTGGCCTTCACTCCTAAGGAAGGATCCAATCTTAAGCAAGTACCTCAGGGACACCCCATGTTTCTCATCTTCGTACCCCTCTTTATATTTCTTAAATTTGAATACCTTCAATGCATGTTGACAATTGGTTACAGCCTCTTGCTCACGCGTTTCTGCCTTCTCGAGGGCAATCTGAGCCTAATTCAAGTCATTATTGAGACACTCCTTTGCCTCCTCGAGAGCATCTCTCTCTGACCTCAGGGCAGCATCTGCCTTCTCTGCACGCTGTCGTATCTCCTTAAGTTCTTAATGAGCCACCAGCAGTGCAGACTCTTTCTGTTGCGACTTGGAGTCCATCTTCAGCATCTCTGACCATTTCTTCTCCAGCTCCTTCTAAGCTGTGCCACCTCCTCCTCTTGGCTCGAGCGGGCTACCACTTCACGGCCCAAATCTACCTTGAGCTGACTAATCTCCTCAGTCACAGCATGTCCTACAGCACTGAGCTCTTCCATCCTCTGGTGCAAATCAATGACTTCGCCCTCCCTCGCCTTTAGAGGATCCCAGTGGTCATCCAGCAAATCCGAGAGGAGCATCGTGTTCTGAAGGGGAAGCCAAAATTAAATAGTATGCAAATAAATAATTCAAGACAAGGTCGTCAAATTACTTACCCTGAAAAACTCATTTTTTAGATGTCGCCTTCGATTCCTCAAGGGCAAAACTCTAAGTTCCTCAAGCCCCTGAGGTAGTCTCCATACCGGAGTGCCACGGTATCCCCTCTAAAAGAACAATCCTAGTTCTGGATCCATGATGTTCTGTCCTGAAAATAGTTCTTGAAAATCTGCGACAGTCCCCGAGAAGCCGACATCACTGGCTACCCTTGCACCCTTCGCGACCTGAGGACGCTCAGTAGTGTCCACCCTCTCAGGACTATGCAGAGACGAAAGCCTAGCATCGTCCAAAGTTGGCAGCTTTGTTGTCTTTGTTCCACTCTCAGTGAGTAACTCAGTAGTAGGAGGCTTTGCAGCATCTCAGGGCCGTATCCACAACCTTTGTAGTGGTTTCAATGACTGATAAAGCCTCCCAAACACCATCTACGCAGTCCTAGGATCTAACCCGAGCCTTCTTAGCCTTAGAGGACCGCTCCACAGCGGTGGACAGAGGAGAGGTCGTGGCTTTGAGCAAGTTCGTCATCTCCTCATTATCAGACTCATCGAATATGCAAGTGTTAAGAAATAGTCCCTACCAACAGAAAACTAAAGAAAGTAAAATCTACCTCGGGGTGTAGAAGACATGAAGACCGGGTGTGATCCCTCTTCCCTTTAGTGGAAACTATCCGTGCCAAGACCATTGACTTTCCCAGATCGATGGTCGGGAGGACTCCCTCCCGAGTAGGTTCCTTAGGCTCGGAGGTAGGCTGGATCTTACCCGAAGCTGACACCTTCAGGATAACTGAAGGTTTGAAGGCCTGTTTGGATTTAGCAGCCAACTCCAGTTGCAGTTATTGTAGTTGATGGTCATTAACCTCAACTTCGTCTCAACATTAGCGAAGGGCAAAGTCCCTCCTGAGAGCTAGAGTCTAAGTTTTAGGCGACCAGAACTGCCCCGTGTTCATCTTCCGATTCGGCCTCCCACGGACCGGCCACCCGAACCACATATCCAGCATATCATGGTCATTGTTGACCATGTTGAAAACAGCTTTTTCAACCCCACTATGGGGGAAAATTAGCACACACCTTGAGTGGTCTTTCTTAGTGAATAATATTGATCCAAAGGCCCATCACTCTAGTTTTGATGCTGATTAACTCATGTAGTTATAGTACTAATGATCTTGTGTTTAATTAGTCTTAGATATTGATCAAGATCTTAGTAGGTGTTTAGCTTCAATAAAGGATTTAAAGTCAAGTTTTGGAGCTAGCACGCATTTATTCAAGAGCTCACGCATCAAGATCGCATCAAGTACCCAAGAGAAATCTAGCTCATTGGATCAAGGGTTGAACCAAGTCAAGAAGGAGAAGAAGATTTTGAAAAGAAGATTTTCAAGAAGACTTGTGTGGGGTTTTATAAGTGTCAAGATTTATTTTAGATAAAATATGAAGGATAGATTAGTTAGTGAATTGCCCAAGTTCATATACACTCACACACAGTGTTTTCATAAAAGAGTTTTTGTAAGATCCCTAGTTGAAAATACTGTATTTTTATTTTCCTAAAGTATTTATTTTAAATTTACAAATCATTTTTTAATCAACTTAATTTATTATTTTCTTTCTTGTGATTATTACTATTATTAAATATAAAAATTATTTTTAAGATATTGAACGGTATTTTAGCTTTAAATATTATTACCATTTTTAATTATCGACATTTTTTGTTACTTATTTCTATTAGTTTTATACTTACCATTATTATTATTATTATTCTATTATGATTATCATTTATTGTAATTACTATTAGTGTTATCCTTATTTTTATTGTCGGTGATTATTAATTATTATTAGTGTTAGTATTACTTTATTTATCTATTCTAATAGTTGTACTATATTGGTTGTGATAGTGATTAATTCTATTATTAATACATTTGATAATTATTTATTTTAATTTAGTGCTTCTATTATTGTTGTCATTATTATTATTAATTAGGATTATTATTATTACTTGGTAATAATTACCATTACTAATTAAGGTTATTGTTATTATTTATTATTTTTAGCAAGAGTTATTTAATTTATTATTAGTACTATTTTGTATTTATTACTATTATGACTACTACTATTATTATGACTTGAATGTTTATATTTTTAGTAATAGCATTATTTCCTTTCCCTTGTAACCTTGATCCTATCCATACCCTTTTGGATCCTAACCCTCAACCCGTTAGCATACCCGCTACCCGCAAACCCAATACCCGTTATCCTCTTTTATCTCCATACCTACTAACCTATAGAATTCCTAATCTTACCCGTTAGGCCAATTCCCAAATTTATATCTATAAACCATTAGTGATTCATGTTCTAATCCGTTAACCTATACTATGATCTTTCTACACCCATTAAATCTATACCCTCAAACCCATAACCCAATACCCTTATATATAATCTATTATCTTTTCCTAAATCTAACCCTAACCTAATCTCTTCCCTAATCTCCCCATCTCAACAGCAGCCGCCCCACCTCCTCATGCCTATCTCTACCGTTCAGATCCCCTTGCAGAACCTAGGCCGAGCTCCACCCTCCTTGGTGAGACCCTGCACGAGCAACAGCGCAAGCCCCTCCGGCATGAGCCACAGCAGCCACCCTTGCAGCCATGTCGCACGGCCCACGGCAGCATTGCCGTGAGCACCCCGGAGATCACCAGGCCGGATCTCCTCCTCGGAGTGCGCGACAGGCCCATCTCCTCCGTCCGGCAGCCCGTTCTCCGCCTCCGGCATCTCCGACATTCCCCGTCGTGCCCTCCACCATGCGTGAGTATTTTCCCTCCTCCTGGTAAATGTTTGTTGGTTGGGTGTTAATAATGTGTTAATTATTTAATTTTTTAATAGGTGTTTTCATGTTTTTGAGCTGTTAAATATGTGTGTGCTTCATTTCCTTGTGCTGTGAAAGATATGTGTTTTTACATTTTTTTTGTGCTGTGGATCCATCTTTGAATATGTGAGTGTGAGTGCATGGCTGTGAAAGTGCTTATGTTTATTTAGGTGTTGTGGTTCTCATTTTGAGTGAGGATGTGAACTGTGTGTGTGTTTCAATCTTTTGGAGTGTTGTGCCTAAGATGAAACCAGGTTTCGATTCAAGCAAAGGTGAGCGGCCTGAATTCTATTTTGAACATGGAGCATTCCCAGAACAGATTGTTCTAGCTGGATCAATGTGGGGAACAAATATAAATAATCCCCTGAACAACATTGGACATGGTAATATATTGTGCAACCAAATTCTCAAAAATGAAGGTGCAGAACACCAAAATGTTGAGAAGCCACAACAATCAAAAGGTCTGGAAGCAGAAGGCAGAACAATATTTAGCTGACTCCAGAACACCATATACTATTATAAGGGCTAGAGTCTTGCCGAATAAAGATGGAGGTATACCGGAATTACTGGTGGGAAAAGATGATGAGCTTCTTCAGACGGAGACCAGAACCATTGCTAGAGCAAATGTTGCAGAAGTCTACATTCAGGCACTGCAGTTTGAGGAGGCTAAGTTCAGGGCATTTGATCTAGATCAAAGGCAGAGGGCACAACATAGTGATAATGGAAGGGAATTCTCACCCAGGTGCATTAAGAGGTCGCATATCATTTCGGAGTTTCAACCCTTCTATTGATAGATTGCATGACGAGGCTTCAAATGTTCGTCAAATGAAAGAGTCAAATATCAATAATCAGAATGGTAGTTCTGACAGTGCTTCGGATCCGTTTGGTGAGATCCGAACCCAGCTTCAGGAGACTCGGACCCGATCCAGACTCGTGCTCGTTGTGAACCCGATACAATGGTGATTCGAAAACCGATCCATAGGACGATCCGAAGATCAGTACCGGTTCGTACAGTGAAGACCAAACGGCGATTCGGTTCCGAAACCGAGTCATTTCATGTGAGTGTTCCTTGTTTTCTTATTGAGTATTTTGATATTATTTTATATGAGTGCTTTTATCTGGTTCCTATATACGTTATTATGTTTAAACAGTGTTCATGTTTAATTACTGTTTATGCATGTCAATTATTGCTCATGTTCACATTCACGTATTAAATACATAATCAACAAACCCCGGAAGACCACATTGCTGATTCAGAATAAATATCCTGATACCATTTAGATATCTTGACTAACTATATGACATCTAACTGATAACAATACTATGCATATTACTGAAAGTTACTGGGACAAGATTGTTGACCGTAACACCCTGTACAGTCCTATTGTTCATCGTATACACGGTTACTGTTACTGTTCACTGTTACTGATATTGTTCACCGTGTATACGATTACTGATTGACTATTACTGTACTGAAATGTTCTGTCACCATACCGTCCCAGCATTATAAGTAATATGGATATTGATTGTCATGACTGAATTAAATAATAAAGTAATTGAACAACTTACACCGGGATTGGGGAAATTGATGGAGGAGACAGCGTCTGTATTTTGGGTGGACCTAGGATACAGGTTGCGCAGCCGAGATACGGTTTCACTGCAGGGTTCCGGGGGATGACTGACATCCCGTATTGTCCATATTGTCATTGTATTGACACATTGTTATTGTTATTGTTATTGACTACCTAGCGGTAGGACCTGGTTCAGCGCCAGGTGATTGGGCCGTGGTTCCGGGTATGTACGGAACCCACCTAAAGTATGGACAAAGTCTCTTCTATTAATTTCAATAACTTAGGACCCTGATTGACACGTGTAGTAGGCGTGGTATGGAATGCGCCTATTACAGGTGGAAATTAGTGTTCGCTGACGTAATAAATAATAATGAACTGTTAATGTATTGTGACTGGCATTAATCACCTGACTGTACATTTGTATCACTGTGATAGACACATGACCATAACCATGACTGGATTGTATTACAACTAGTGACATGCTAGGTTCACACCATAACGTTAGTGTTGTTTACAATTATGTTAGTTACCTTGTTTTACATACTGCGTGTTATTCAGTGTTTATCATATTATTCAGTCTTTTTATATCTGCAGTTGATCTTACTATTATATATATGCACATGGTTTCTTCTGCACGAGCTGTTTCCCCTTTACACACACACTCATTATGGTCGCGTTCTGACGACCCTGGATTTGCACGTCCAGATATTGGACGGTTGGTTTTCTTTGTGCAGGTGTTCGTTGGGACCGTCCGTAATGCAAGGAGCTGGACTCTCTTCCTTTGATTCTGGTATACTTGCATTTTATTCTTGTTATTATTCTTTGATTCCTGTATATCACCTTTGATTTCTATTCAACTGTCATTTTCATCCTGTTATTCATTACTATCAGGTGTAGTCTTATATGTATTATTGCAGTGTTCTTTGATCATTATGCTTCCGATTCATAGCTTGTTCGGGTTACAACTTAGGCTTAGCGTATATACGTGGGGTATTATCCACGCGTATATACGTCGCCGTAACGACTCCGTATCTTTAGGATCGGGGCGTTACAGAGTGGTATCAGAGCCTAGGTTCGACATAAAAGAGAACCTAGTTCCTACCTGTAACCTGAGACAGTTATGTTGACACTGCAATATACATATACTATTCACGTGATAATATTGACTCCATTTGGAAATTGATCGTCCTCCCTTTGGAATTCCATTCTTGATTGTTGATATCCATGATTCCAACACTTCATTAGAGTGAATTGGATGTCCACCTTGATTTCATCCTTCCTTCCTATTCATTTCTCCTAATTCTATCTCTTGAGATTGGTTACTCCATGTTGAAGCCGGTAGCAGATATCAGAGCGCGCAGCGGAAGCGTGGTGGATTTATGATGTGCAGAGAAGCGATGTAAAGCTTGTTTGTCTTCTCCTTTGATTTTGGGATTCTTTTACCATTCCCTGCTTTATTTGAATTTCGGGGACGAAATTTTTATAAGGTGGGTAGAATGTAAGATCCCTAGTTGAAAATACTGTATTTTTATTTTCCTAAAGTATTTATTTTAAATTTACAAATCATTTTTTTAATCAACTTAATTTATTATTTTCTTTCTTGTGATTATTACTATTATTAAATATGAAAATTATTTTTAAGATATTGAACGGTATTTTAGCTTTAAATATTATTACCATTTTAAATATCGAAATTTTTTGTTACTTATTTCTATTAGTTTTATACTTACCATTATTATTATTATTATTCTATTATGATTATCATTTATTGTAATTACTATTAGTGTTATCCTTATTTTTATTGTCGGTGATTATTAATTATTATTAGTGTTAGTATTACTTTATTTATCTATTCTAATAGTTGTACTATATTGGTTGTGATAGTGATTAATTCTATTATTAATACATTTGATAATTATTTATTTTAATTTAGTGCTGCTATTATTGTTGTCATTATTATTATTAATTAGGATTATTATTATTACTTGGTAATAATTACCATTACTAATTAAGGTTATTGTTATTATTTATTATTTTTAGCAAGAGTTATTGAATTTATTATTAATACTATTTTGTATTTATTACTATTATGACTACTACTATTATTATGACTTGAATGTTTATATTTTTAGTAATAGCATTATTTCCTTTCCCTTGTAACCTTGATCCTATCCATACCCTTTTGGATCCTAACCCTCAACCCGTTAGCATACCCGCTACTCGCAAACCCAATACCCGTTATCTTCTTTTATCTCCATACCTACTAACCTATAGAATTCCTAATCTTACCCGTTAGCCCAATTCCCAAATTTATATCTATAAACCATTAGTGATTCATGTTCTAATCCGTTAACCTATACTATGATCTTTCTACACCCATTAAATCTATACCCTCAAACCCATAACCAAATACCCTTATATATAATCTATTATCTTTTCCTGAATCTAACCCTAACCTAATCTCTTCCCTAATCTCCCCATCTCAACAGCAGCCGCCCCACCTCCTCATGCCTATCTCTACCGTTCAGATCCCCTTGCAGAACCTAGGCCGAGCTTCACCCTCCTTGGTGAGACCCTGCACGAGCAACAGCGCAAGCCCCTCTGGCATGAGCCACAGCAGCCACCCTTGCAGCCATGTCGCACGGCCCACGGCAGCATTGCCGTGAGCACCCCGGAGATCACCAGGCCGGATCTCCTCCTCGGAGTGCGCGACAGGCCCATCTCCTCCGTCCGGCAGCCCGTTCTCCGCCTCCGGCATCTCCGACATTCCCTGTCGTGCCCTCCACCATGCGTGAGTATTTTCCCTCCTCCCGGTAAATGTTTGTTGGTTGGGTGTTAATAATGTGTTAATTATTTAATTTTTTAATAGGTGTTTTCATGTTTTTGTGCTGTTAAATATGTGTGTGCTTCATTTCCTTGTGCTGTGAAAGATATGTGTTTTTACATTTTTTTTGTGCTGTGGATCCATCTTTGAATATGTGAGTGTGAGTGCATGGCTGTGAAAGTGCTTATGTTTATTTAGGTGTTGTGGTTCTCATTTTGAGTGAGGATGTGAACTGTGTGTGTGTTTCAATCTTTTGGAGTGTTGTGCCTAAGATGAAACTAGGTTTCGATTCAAGCAAAGGTGAGCGGCCTGAATTCTATTTTGAACATGGAGCATTCCCAGAACAGATTGTTCTAGCTGGATCGATGTGGGGAACAAATATAAATAATCCCCTGAACAACATTGGACATGGTAATATATTGTGCAACCAAATTCTCAAAAATGAAGGTGCAGAACACCAAAATGTTAAGAAGCCACAACAATCAAAAGGTCTGGAAGCAGAAGGCAGAACAATATTTAGCTGACTCCAGAACACCATATACTATTATAAGGGCTAGAGTCTTGCCGAATAAAGATGGAGGTATACCGGAATTACTGGTGGGAAAAGATGATGAGCTTCTTCAGACGGAGACCAGAACCATTGCTAGAGCAAATGTTGCAGAAGTCTACATTCAGGCACTGCAGTTTGAGGAGGCTAAGTTCAGGGCATTTGATCTAGATCAAAGGCAGAGGGCACAACATAGTGATAATGGAAGGGAATTCTCACCCAGGTGCATTAAGAGGTCGCATATCATTTCGGAGTTTCAACCCTTCTATTGATAGATTGCATGACGAGGCTTCAAATGTTCGTCAAATGAAAGAGTCAAATATCAATAATCAGAATGGTAGTTCTGACAGTGCTTCGGATCCGTTTGGTGAGATCCGAACCCAGCTTCAGGAGACTCGGACCCGATCCAGACTCGTGCTCGTTGTGAACCCGATACAATGGTGATTCGAAAACCGATCCATAGGACGATCTGAAGATCAGTACCGGTTCGTGCAGTGAAGACCAAACGGCAATTCGGTTCTGAAACCGCGTCATTTCATGTGAGTGTTCCTTGTTTTCTTATTGAGTATTTTGATATTATTTTATATGAGTGCTTTTATCTGGTTCCTATATACGTTATTATGTTTAAACAGTGTTCATGTTTAATTACTGTTTATGCATGTCAATTATTGCTCATGTTCACATTCACGTATTAAATACATAATCAACAAACCCCGGAAGACCACATTGCTGATTCAGAATAAATATCCTGATACCATTTAGATAACTTGACTAACTATATGACATCTAACTGATAACAATACTATGCATATTACTGAAAGTTACTGGGACAAGATTGTTGACCGTAACACCCTGTACAGTCCTATTGTTCATCGTATACACGGTTACTGTTACTGTTCACTGTTACTGATATTGTTCACCGTGTATACGATTACTGATTGACTATTACTGTACTGAACTGTTCTGTCACCGTACCGTCCCAGCATTATAAGTAATATGGATATTGATTGTCATGACTGAATTAAATAATAAAGTAATTGAACAACTTACACCGGGATTAGGGAAATTGATGGAGGAGACAGCGTCTGTATTTTGGGTGGACCTAGGATACAGGTTGCGCAGCCGAGATACGGTTCCACTGCAGGGTTCCGGGGGATGACTGACATCCCGTATTGTCCATATTGTCATTGTATTGACACATTGTTATTGTTATTGTTATTGACTACCTAGCGGTAGGACCTGGTTCAGCGCCAGGTGATTGGGCCGTGGTTCCGGGTATGTACGGAACCCACCTAAAGTATGGACAAAGTCTCTTCTATTAATTTCAATAACTTAGGACCCTGATTGACACGTGTAGTAGGCATGGTATGGAATGCGCCTATTACAGGTGGAAATTAGTGTTCGCTGACGTAATAAATAATAATGAACTGTTAATGTATTGTGACTGGCATTAATCACCTGACTGTACATTTGTATCACTGTGATAGACACATGACCATAACCATGACTGGATTGTATTACAACTAGTGACATGCTAGGTTCACACCATAACGTTAGTGTTGTTTACAATTATGTTAGTTACCTTGTTTTACATACTGCGTGTTATTCAGTGTTTATCATATTATTCAGTCTTTTTATATCTGCAGTTGATCTTACTATTATATATATGCACATGGTTTCTTGTGCACGAGCTGTTTCTCCTTTACACACACTCATTATGGTCGCGTTCTGACGACCCTGAATTTGCACGTCCAGATATTGGACGGTTGGTTTCCTTTGTGCAGGTGTTCGTTGGGAGCGTCCGTAATGCAAGGAGCTGGACTCTCTTCCTTTGATTCTGGTATACTTGCATTTTATTCTTGTTATTATTCTTTGATTCCTGTATATCACCTTTGATTTCTATTCAGCTGTCATTTTCTTCCTGTTATTCATTGCTATCAGGTGTAGTCTTATATGTATTATTGCAGTGTTCTTTGATCATTATGCTTCCGATTCATAGCTTGTTCGGGTTACAACTTAGGCTTAGCGTATATACGTGGGGTATTATCCACGCGTATATACGTCGCCATAACGACTCCGTATCTTTAGGATCGGGGCGTTATAGTTTTTATTTTAGAAAATACAGTTTTGATTTTTAAGCTTCAAAGTATATATATGTTTTATCAAAACTACTTCAGAGCTTATTGTCAAAAACATAGATATTTCATCATATATGTGTAGTGGAATATATCCATACACACTAAGCTTCAAGAGTGTTTAAAATATCTTGTTTTTGTATTTGGAGAAGTTTTTGGAAAAATCATTTTTCAATTTGGAGATTGTTTTTGAAAAATACAGATTTTTGTTTAAAGCCAAAATTTCTATATCACAAAAATAGTTCAAAATGTTTGTAATATGTTTTGATTTTTAATCAAACATGTTTGTATATCAAAGAATGTTAATGAATTTATTTTACTAGAATTTATGAGAATTTATGGGATTTTATTAAAGATAAAAAGACCATGTTTTAGTCCCTAAAAAAAAGATATGACCAGGCCTTTTGCCGGTCGACCGAGACAAAAATCGGCCGATCGGTCCAGTCGATCGATGTACACAAACGTGTCAGTTTGGCTGGAGGGCTGGTCGACCGACCCGGTCGACCGCCAGATAGCTCTGCTATCTGTATCCAGGCCTCGGTTGACCGAGCGGTCGACCGGTGGCACAACGGTCAAAAATCCTGACCGTTGGCCGATCGACTGGGCGGTCGACTGACTGCTGGATTTCCTGCTGAGTTAGCCTCCAACAACCATATTTTAGGAGCCTATAAATTGGGGTTCCATTGGACTGTTTCTATAAGATTTTTAGAGAGTTTTCAAGTTAGTTTTTTCTACATCTTTTAGTATTTATCTCCACTTGTTTTAGAGTTAAAACTTCCATATCAAAAGGAGAGTTTATCAAGAGTGTTTTCTTGAGTTGTTTTTACCACAAATCCATCTAAGTTTTTCTCACACATATTTGAGCTTTCCATTGCTATATCAATCCTATATGAGAGTTGTTGTGAGAGTGTTTATAGGTGATCAAAGTTTTTACATCACCAAGTGTTCATTATTGTATTTGAGGAGGCGAACTTGCAGGTTCGTGTTGTTTAGAGTTCTAGTGGGAGCTCAGTGTAGAGGTGCAGCCTCGGCAAGCTAGTGTGCTTGCGTGTGTTGTTCTTGCGGGAACAAGAGAGAGACTAGTGAGTCCAAGGAGTTCTAGTATGAACTTATTGTAAGTGTTGCAGCACCGAGTGATCCGGTGGGATCGATTTTTAGTGAAAAACCTTCATAGTGTTGAAGGCGGGGACGTAGAGCAAGGGTACTCGAATCTCGAAATAAATCTTCCGTGTTTGTGATTGCTCTCTCTATCTCTCACTTGTGTTTATATCTTGCATGCTTACATTGCTTATATCTTTATATGCTTGATATATCTTGTGCTATATTGTTATATGCTTGGGATTGTTTGCTCACACTTGTATTCAACCAAAGAGCCATAGCGGCACCTCAACTCTTATCTAAAGGAATCTTAAGGAGATATTCCAGAGTCCTTCACTGAAAATTCAGCTACACTCTTGTGTTATTGATTGGTAGTGAAAAATGCATAATTGTCATCATATTTACTATCACATTTTCACATTTATTCATATAATAATGCACATTTATTAATATTTTGTTATTTAATATGTGCAGGCCTTGAGTGTTGAATTAAATAAAGAAATAAAGCTTAATGAAGCCCAAAAGCCCAGATCCAAGCCCAAGTCCAAGCCCAGGAGCAAAAATGCAATTACAAGAAGTCAAAGTGCAAATACAAGATGTAAATATTGCAAATACTACAAAGAGGGAACGGATAGAATTATATCCAATCCTAAATGCTTGGTGGATGAGGATAAATACATATGCAAGGATGAGATTCATTTTTTGAAGGGATTTGGATTAGGGTAACTTGATTTCTAAGTTATCTCGAAGATCCAGAATGAAGAGCCAGGATGCAGCTTCCAGAAGCAGGCGCCCAGATGGATGGACCAGGAGAAGCCACGCGCCAAAGCGCGTGGCCAGATGCCACTGTATTGCCGCGGAATCGCGGCCTAAGCCGCGTTTCCGCGGCAATCTGGATGAGATGGACGACCAGATTCTGTGGTGGTGTTTATCCGGGACTCTATCGCCTTCTGCACCTATAAATACCCCTGCATGCGCAGCAGAGAAGGGATCCAGAGACTATTAGGGTTTTCTTTTAGCCATTGTTCTTTAAATTTCTGCAAGATTGTAATTTTCATTTCATGCACGTTGTGGAGAAGAAGGAGCTTTGTAATTGGAGGATTATTCTGCAATAAAGGTTACCTTTTTCCCATTTCTTTCATTATCTTGTGAGTTATTTTTATTCTCTGTGATCTGTTCTGGTTTTCTTTTTCTTTGCTTCTTTGCAATCTTTCTTATTAAACAACATAAAAAAATAAATAAATTGAAAAGATAAAAAAAAATGATGATGAACTAATTTCCTCTAGTGGTTTGCTGAGATTCTTAAAGCAACCCTAGAGCAGTTAAGCTTTGATCGGATTGATGACCATCTCTAGAAACCCTAGGTTTAATAATTACTTTTCTTGAAGATTAAACAGATAACTAGACTTCTTAATCTAGGTTGCATATTTAAAAGACTCTTCATGACTTCAAACTTAAAAACTAGGACAGCCTAAATTTAAGATTATTCTTCTCTTAAGCTGTACCTAGACCATAGTTTAGTTTTTAATAATGTAACTTAGTTAGAATCTTGTATTGGTTTCTCTTGCTTGAATTATTCATAATAACCTAGGGTGAATTACTTACATCTCAATATGATGATCAATCTCCTTAACTTGCAATAGGGTTGTGGTAGAAGATCAGCAAAACCATATCTTTCATATCATATATCTCAAATCTAATCTCTTTTCTCTTATTTTGAAGATACAGAGGAATCGGGTCGAAAAGCTTGCATCGCATCCTTCCCTGAGGATCACGACCTGCTTGAGCCCTTGCTACAGCGGATTCGCATTGAGACTAAGAAATCTACACTTCATTCTTTTTATTCACAAATTCTTAAATTCTCAATCAAATTTTGGCGCCGTTGCCGGGGAAGGAACGTCACGATTTCCTCAATCTAATCATTTTTTATTCTTTCTGTTTGCAGATACAGAGAACAGGAAAACAAAGCAGCAGCGAGGACACATAGCAACTCTGTGCCTCTGCCCTCGAAGGCAGAGCATCAGGGCCTACTTCTTTGCCGCGGATCCGCGGCAATAGCCGCAATTCCGCGGCAAGAGTAGTTAACTACTCATCCAAATTTCTGCAGGTTGCTCAGAATTGCAAAATCTGCTTACTGCTGTGATTAAATTTCTCTGTGGTCACTCTGCAACTGCTAATTAATAACATTAACCCATTTGTTGAAAATAAAAATTTTTTTTTTAGACTCTTGCATTTAGGGCACGTGTCTATTTTAATTTTTTTTAATTCTGTTGAAGAGTGCTGGCGACAAGGTACGTTTGCATAGCATATAGATTGGGAAACACTCTTGGTTGTTTACTGCTTTCTTGAGTGATTACTTTTCTACAGCTTTACACGTACACAAAAATATCTTAAGGGCATAACCCATAAGCAAGATAAGGTGGGGATTTCATCACCCTTCCTTGGCCCACAAATCATATCCGTCACACTCACAACCCTAACCTTAAGTAAAATTTGACTAGACGTTGGCCCTAGGTTAACTCGGACTCAATAGGAGATTGACCGAAGGAGGAAAATTGTTCGAAATTAACTCTTGTCAAATCGGTGTCTAGGTAGGGGATTGAGGGCCGAAATCCCGAAGAACGGTGGTTATTTAATTAAGGAACGTCTCTGACGGAAAACCTCCCACCGGTCTTGCCACCTACCTGGCCGATTAGCTTGTGGTTAACGTCGACAATAGACCTCCTAAGGACAGTCTAAAGTTAGGAGTCGTCTAGGTCAAGGCTTACCCTAGATTAGGATTTTTGATTGTTTTTCTTTTTTATTGATTGATTGGGTGAACTTGTTTGCTCATTGTGCATGTCCGCTTGGTCGAGAGACCCACTTACATCCCAGCTAACTAGAACTAGTTCACCACCCGAGCTCAAGCCTGACTCACACATGGCACAACCGCCATCACTCCAAGATAGGATCTATCCTATCAAGACTTCTCTTCCTTCTTGCATCAAGCTTAACGATGAAGGTGTTGACCCATTTGAGATTAAGCTACAATACATCAACACCCTTCCGAAATTTCATGGACTTGACTCCGAGGATGCATACTTCTTCATAAGGGAATTTGAGGAAGTATGTCTCATGATGAATATTCCTAAGTTAGGAAAAGATGACATCAAACTTAGGTTTGTCCTCTTTGCTTTGAAGGATTTAGCAAAGAAATGGCTCTACAGTCTAGAGGTCGGTTCTATATCTTCTTGGGATAATTTTGTTAAGGCCTTCTTAAAGAAATTTTATCCCGTTCACAAGACTGCACTGATTAGGAAGAATATCCTACAGTTTAAGCAAACAGCAAATGAGCCTTTTTGGAAATATTTCGAACGTTTTAAGGACCTTCTTGCCCAATGCCCTCACCATGGGATAGAGAAATGGCGACTTTGCCAAGTTCTATATGATGGATTAGAATATCAAACTAAAACGTTGTTAGAATCCATGTGCCAAGGAGGATTTATGAAAAAGAACGAAAATGAAGGATGGAATTGTATGAGGAATTAGCTGAAAATACCATCCAATGGGAACCTACTCCGGAAAAATTTAGGACTAATGACCCTACTTCTTCTAAAGGAGGTATCCATTTCATTGAGGCCAACATAGCAACCGATGCTAAGTTAGCTGCTGTTATGCGAAGACTAGAGGCCCTTGAAACTAAAGAGCCAGTCTCTGTGAACCAAGTCAGCCCAACATCTTCGGCGGGCTGTACTTATTGTCAAGATATGAACCATGTGTTCGAGGAATGTCCTGTCTTTTTCGCGCCTCAAAGCTTGCCCGAACATATGAGTGCGGCCTTCACAAGGCCCGCCAACAATCCTTATTCACCCACCTACAATCCTGGTTGGAGAAATCATCCCAATTTTTCATGGGGCCCAAGCAACAATGATCAAATTAGGCCCAAATTCTCCAACAATTTCCAAAATCCGCCCTATCAGCAAAGTTTTCCTAGTCAAAATCCTCCACCATCTTTCCAATATTGACAAATGGAAACAAGGCTTTCAAACATGGAAAGAAAGGAGGACACTCTTGTTAAAAGCCATGACACACTAGCTCAAGTCTTGACCAGGATAGAGATCCAATTAAATCAGCAAGAAAGACAGAGGGGTACCCTACCGAGTCAACCATTGCCAAATCCTAGGAATCCTAGGCCAGCCAATGAGGCTCAAGACCCAAATCTGTGTCACATGGTTCATACACTCAGATCGGGGAAACAAGTTGATAATCAAGTATCCATGCCACAGGATCCATCTCACTCATCCATTCCATCTAGCTCCACTCCCTCTCCACCCAGCTCCAATGAAACTGAAGTTGAAAAGTCAGCAGGACAGGTGCACCAGCCTATAGCTCCATTTCCAAATAGGCTTAGAAGCAACAACAATGCACATATGGAGAAATTATTAGAGGTGTTCAATCAAGTTAGGCTCAACATCCCACTTCTTGATGCAATCCAACAGGTTCCTAGTTATGCCAAATTCCTTAAGGACATGTGCACCAAGAAAAGAAAGACTAATGTGCCTAAGAAGGTTTTTCTAGCCACTAACATTAGTGAGCTATTGTCCAACCAGATCCCTATTAAGTATAAGGACCCTGGTTGCCCCACCATCTCTTGCACCATAGGTCGAGCCGAAATCAATCGAGCACTCCTCGATTTAGGAGCCAGCATCAATTTGCTCCCTTTCTCCGTATATCAATAACTTGGATTAGGTGAACTCAACCCGACCCAAGTCACTATTCAGTTGGCTGACCGCTCAATCAAAGTTCCTAAGGGAGAGATCAATGACGTTCTCATACGGGTGGGAGAATTCATTTACCCAGTCGATTTCATTGTCTTAGAGACACAACCTGTGTCTAATCCTAGGTCCCAAACTCCCATTATCTTAGGAAGATCGTTCCTAGCAACCGAAAATACAATCATAAATTGTAGAAACGGATCCATGAGACTGACTTTTGGGGATATGACCAAGGAAGTCAATGTTTTCAACCTGGTAAGCATCCCTACGATGTGACCGACCAACCCTTTGAGGTTAACTTCATTGAGAACATGACGAGTGAGCATAATGAGGAGATCACACTTGAGTCAGAGGAAGAGAAAGATTTAGAAGCAAGTGATCTCAGCCTTGATGAGATTGAATGGGAATCAAATCTGAGTTCTATAGAGATGGGAGATTCTAGCTTAACTCCTCCACCCATCAAGCCAACTCCTTCTTTGGAGTTAAAAGCCTTGCCTAAACATCTTAAGTATGCCTACCTAGGTGAACAAGAGACGTTACCGGTCATAGTTGCATCTAATTTGACCAATAGGCAAGAGGAGGACCTATTGGCAACCCTTAGGAGACATAGGGAAGCCATTGGTTGGACTATGGCAGATATCAAGGGACTGAGCCCTACGATAGTCCAGCATCGTATCCATCTAGAGGAAGGGGTTAGACCGAAAAGGGATCCACAGCGTAGGCTAAACCCACTCATGCAGGAGGCTGTACACGCTGAAATAGTGAAACTGTTAGATAATGGGATCATTTATCCCATTTCCGATAGCGAATGGGTTAGCCCAATGCATGTGGTCCCTAAGAAGTCCAGCTTTATTGTGGTAGAGAATGACAAGCATGAGTTAGTGCAAACACGATTGCCTACCAAGGTTAGAGTATGCATAGACTACCGCAAGTTGAACGCAGCCACTAGGAAAGATCATTTTTCCCTCCCATTTATTGACCAAATGCTGGAAAGATTAGCTGGTCATGAGTACTACTGCTTCTTGGACGGTTATTTAGGGTATAACCAAATCCCTATAGCCCCGGAGGACCAAGAAAAGACAACGTTCACGTGCCCATTTGGGACATTTGCCTACCGTCGAATGCCTTTCGGCTTATGCAATGCCCCCGCCACATTCCAACGTTGTATGTTAAGCCTGTTTTCTGATATGGTCGAGCGTTTCTTAGAGATTTTCATGGACGACTTCTCCGTCTGTGGGAATTCATTTGACCAGTGTCTCTATCACTTGGAGCTAGTACTGAGTAGGTGCACCGAAAAGAACTTGACCCTCAACTGGGAAAAGTGTCACTTCATGGTGCAGCATGGAATTGTCCTAGGTCATGAGATATCTAGGGAAGGGATTAAGGTAGACAAGGCCAAGGTGGAGATCATAGCCAAACTTCCACTTCCACGATGCGTGAAGGACATTCGGTCTTTCTTAGGACACGCTGGGTTTTATCGTAGGTTCATTAAGGATTTTAGCAAAATTGCTAGACCCCTTACAAACCTTCTAGCTAAAAATGTGCCCTTCATCTTTGATTATAGGTGCAATAGTGCGTGGGAGAAATTGAAAGTGGAACTTATCTCTGCTCCTATCATCTCACCTCCGGACTGGTCCAAGCCTTTTGAGAACATGTGCGATGCCTCAGATTTTGCGATAGGTGCTGTCTCAGGGCAGCGTAAGGATAACAAGCAGCACGTGATCTACTATTCGAGTAGGACGCTCAATGACGCCCAAATGAACTATACTACAACCGAGAAGGAATTCTTGGCAGTAGTGTTCGCTTTGGAGAAATTCCGCCCATACCTACTTGGGACCAAGACCACGATTTTCACTGACCATTCTGCACTTCGATACCTTATGCTTAAAAAAGATGCGAAGGCCCGACTCATTCGTTGGATCCTTCTCCTTCAAGAATTCGATCTCGAAATTCGAGATAAAAAAGGTGTCGAAAATGTCGTAGCAGACCATCTCTCTCGTGTGCCAACGCACCTTCTGACAAGCTGCCCATCAATGACAATTTCCCCGATGAACAACTTCTAGCCATCTCTAAGGAGCCATGGTTTGCTGACATAGTAAATTACTTAGTCACAAACCAAACACCACCTAATTGGTCAAAACAGGATAGATACCGATTCTTGTCTCAAGTCCGGTATTACATGTGGGAACATCCTTATCTTTTCAAATATTGTAGCAACCAAATCATTAGGAGATGTGTCCCCGACGAGGAAACTAGAAGTGTTCTAGCTTTCTGTCATGAGTTCGCTTGCGGTGGACACTTTGGTCCCCATAAAACTGCCGAAAAGATCCTGCAAAGTGGCTTTTATTGGCCAACCGTGTTTAGAGACGCATTTGAGTATTGCAAAACTTGCGCAAGATGTCAAATGATAGGAAGAATTTCCAAACGAAATATGATGCCCCTAAATCCTATTCTAGAAGTAGAACTTTTTGATGTCTGGGGCATCGATTTTATGGGACCCCTCCCTAATTCGTTTGGGCACCAATACATCTTGTTGGCCGTAGACTATGTGTCAAAATGAGTTGAAGCTGTCCCTTGCAAGACAAATGACAACAAAGTTGTTGTCAAATTCTTGAAAGATAATATCATCTCACGCTTTGGAATCCCTCGAGCCATCATTAGTGACAATGGCACACATTTTTGCAATAGAACTTTTGAAGCTCTTATGCGAAAATATGCCATAACTCACAAGTTGTCTACGCCTTACCATCCTCAAACTAGCGGACAGGTAGAAGTTTCCAATAGGCAAGTCAAGCTCATCTTGGAAAAAACTGTGAATCAGAATAGGAAGGACTGGTCCACCAAACTGGTGGATGCCCTATGGGCATATATGACTGCCTTTAAGACGATTCTAGGAATGTCTCCCTACAGACTAGTCTTTGGAAAGGCGTGCCACCTTCCTGTTGAGCTAGAGCACCGGGCCCTATGGGCAATTAAGCAGCTAAATTTCGATCTAGAAAAGGCCGGTGAGCTTCGAAAATTGCAAATTTCTGAACTAGAGGAATTAAGGAATGAAGCATACGACAATGCGAAGATTGCGAAGGATAGAGTTAAGGTTTTTCATGACAAGTTCATCAC
The DNA here is from genome assembly GCA_038442645.1 of Agave tequilana. Lineage (NCBI taxonomy): Eukaryota > Viridiplantae > Streptophyta > Magnoliopsida > Asparagales > Asparagaceae > Agave > Agave tequilana. The sequence continues at coordinate 288,533 of JAVJIF010003947.1, read as the reverse complement.
TAGAAAAACGTTTGTCCAAGGACAAAAAGTTTTACTCTATAACTCTAGACTTCATCTCTTTCCTGGCAAGTTGAAGTCAAGATAGACAGGGCCCTTCATTGTTAAGACTGTGTTTCCATACGGAGCCATAGAGATCTACGACCCCAAAAATGGCAATACATTCAAGATAAATGGTCAACGTCTTAAAATCTTTTTGGAGTCAGTACCGGAAGTAAATGCAGCCATGGGTCTTTTTGACCCACTGTATCAGTAACTATATCTTTCTGCCAGTTCATGCATCCATGCATTTCATTCATACATTAGGGACAATGCATGAAACAAGTGTGGGGGAAGGGTATGTAATATATGTAAAAAAAATAAAATAAAAAATAATAAAAGAAGATAGAAATATTTTTTTCTCTTTATTTATTGCAAAAAAATAAATAAAAAATAAAAAAATAAAAAAATAAAAAAATAAAAAATATATAATATAAAAAAAATTTTTATAAAAAGGATAATACTTTGACTTATTTTTTTTGAAAGAAATCTAAGTTAGTTTTAAGGATTAGGAAAATCATGATTAGGATTTCTAAAAACTTGGTCAAAATAAATAAATTGTTTAAATTTTAGGTATAGGAGGAGAATTTGAATAATTAGTTAGTCTTAATTTTTACCTTAATGAAATGTGCATTTCTAGTACATATCTAGGATTCTAAGACAAAGACCCTTGTGCCTCATATAAAAAAAAAAATTTCAATCACTAATTAAGCTGGATACATGTGCCTCATGAAGCATAAGTATTCACGCCTAAAGGTGAGTTAATAAATAAAATCCTTAGTTTTGTGGTCTAGTTCACTCGAATTTGAGTCCGCGGGGTGTTTTCTCACCTGGTGCCCTAAGACCGACCGGTTTGGGAGTCATCGACCTTAAGTTCGCTACATGGGTGGATTAGAAAGCCTAAACTAAGAAATATTATATATGTACTAACAAATCTAATAATCAATTAGTTAGGTATGAGGGCCTCAAGAAGCTTTGATACTTACACGAAAGAAAATTAGATGAGTTATATATATCAAAAAAATAAATAAATAAATAAAATAATAATATCAATAATAATAATTATGAGGCATGAGAGTCCAAGTTAAGGAATTCCTAGATTCACAAGGGTGCGTATGACTTTTGGTAACGAAAAAGACTATACAAACATTCAATTTTAATCCTTACCTAAAATGAATAACAATTGACTTTATTAAGACTAAGTTTAAAGAATGAATAAAAATGATAATCCTAAAACTTCTAGACTACTTAGTCTCTTCCAATATAAGTCAAATATTTTCCTTTTTATGGATTTTGTGGGTGAAATCCGCTGAAAACCCTCACGAGACAACACTCGTCCTCTAGGGTAACCTAGAGGTTTAACGGCTTGTTGCACATGCTAAGTGCAACCGTGATTCCTACGAAAGTGAGTTAGTTAGATTTTCTTTTTTCTTTTTGATTTTTACTCGAGGACGAGCAAAAAGATAAGTGTGGGGGTGTGATTGGTAGTGAAAAATGCATAATTGTCATCATATTTACTATCACATTTTCACATTTATTCATATAATAATGCACATTTATTAATATTTTGTTATTTAATATGTGCAGGCCTTGAGTGTTGAATTAAATAAAGAAATAAAGCTTAATGAAGCCCAAAAGCCCTGATCCAAGCCCAAGTCCAAGCCCAGGAGCAAAAATGCAATTACAAGAAGTCAAAGTGCAAATACAAGATGTAAATATTGCAAATACTACAAAGAGGGAACGGATAGAATTATATCCAATCCTAAATGCTTGGTGGATGAGGATAAATACATATGCAAGGATGAGATTCGTTTTTTGAAGGGATTTGGATTAGGGTAACTTGATTTCTAAGTTATCTCGAAAATCCAGAATGAAGAGCCAGGATGCAGCTTCCAAAAGCAGGCGCCCAGATGGATGGACCAGGAGAAGCCACGCGCCAAAGCGCGTGGCCAGATGCCACTGTATTACCGCGGAATCGCGGCCTAAGCCGCGTTTCCGCGGCAATCTGGATGAGATGGACGACCAGATTCTGTGGTGGTGTTTATCCGGGACTCTATCGCCTTCTGCACCTATAAATACCCCTGCATGCGCAGCAGAGAAGGGATCCAGAGACTATTAGGGTTTTCTTTTAGCCATTGTTCTTTAAATTTCTGCAAGATTGTAATTTTCATTTCATGCACGTTGTGGAGAAGAAGGAGCTTTGTAATTGGAGGATTATTCTGTAATAAAGGTTACCTTTTTCCCATTTCTTTCATTATCTTGTGAGTTATTTTTATTCTCTGTGATCTGTTCTGGTTTTCTTTTTCTTTGCTTCTTTGCAATCTTTCTTATTAAACAACATAAAAAAATAAATAAATTGAAAAGATAAAAAAAATGATGATGAACTAATTTCCTCTAGTGGTTTGCTGAGATTCTTAAAGCAACCCTAGAGCAGTTAAGATTTGATCGGATTGATGACCATCTCTAGAAACCCTAGGTTTAATAATTACTTTTCTTGAAGATTAAACAGATAACTGGACTTCTTAATCTAGGTTGCATATTTAAAAGACTCTTCATGACTTCAAACTTAAAAACTAGGACAGCCTAAATTTAAGATTATTCTTCTCTTAAGCTGTACCTAGATGTTAGGTTGGACCATAGTTTAGTTTTTAATAATGTAACTTAGTTAGAATCTTGTATTGGTTTCTCTTGCTTGAATTATTCATAATAACCTAGGGTGAATTACTTACATCTCAATATGATGATCAATCTCCTTAACTTGCAATAGGGTTGTGGTAGAAGATCAGCAAAACCATATCTTTCATATCATATATCTCAAATCTAATCTCTTTTCTCTTATTTTGAAGATACAGAGGAATCGGGTCGAAAAGCTTGCACCGCATCCTTCCCTGAGGATCACGACCCGCTTGAGCCCTTGCTACAGCGGATTCGCATTGAGACTAAGAAATCTACACTTCATTCTTTTTATTCACAAATTCTTAAATTCTCAATCAGTTATACCTTGCGTGTTTAGCTTAATAGATTTTAGTTTGCATAAATAATTTTAATTTCACATTAATTCATCATTAGATTAGCTAGTCACCTATTCACCTCCCTCTAGGTGATCTACAAGTGGTATCAGAGCTTGGTGCTCTTGATTTGGGTCTAACAACCTAGAGTTAAATATCCTCATTTTTAGCTAATCACAATATTTATACACACACATGGATTTCATGTCATCTCTCATGTTTGATATTCTTAACATCCAAACTTGGAAGGTTAAGATGTCATTGTACGTCAAAGCCCTAGGTATTCATGTTTATTTTGCCACTATTAAAGATTCATATTGTTTAAATGGCAAAAAGCTTGAGGCTAATGCAAAAGCCTTTCATGCTTTAAGATCAACCCTAAATGATGAATATTTATCTAAGGTTGCTAACTTTGATTCGACTTTTGTAGTATGGAACACTATAGACTCCCTTGGCGAACAAAAGCAATACTATGCGCGGAGCGACTCGGATGTTGGAAGTGATGCTTCCAACATATGCTACATGGTTCAAGGGGATAACCCCCTTGAGGTAAACTCTGAATCCGACCCAGAAGAAGATATTGACATGTCTTACGGTGAACTTGCATTTTTTTTATCAACAACTTCTTGAAAAATATGATTTGCTTAAAAAGGACCATAAAAGATCAAAGAATAAATATGAGTCCATTTCAAAAGAAAAAGATTCTTTTCAAAATAAATTAAAAATATTTCTAAAGAAATGAATCTTTGAAAAAGGAGAATATTTCCTTATTTTCTAAATTAAATGATAATTGTGAAGGAAATAATTCTTAAAAAATAAAATTAATTTGGTGAAAAAAGAAAAAGAAATTGTTTTGAAAGAAAACAACTCTTTGAAAAGAAAAAGAAAACATTTCTAGATAGAAAAAGGTAATTGATTCTCATTCCTTCCACGCTCTTCATGCTACAATTAATAATAATGAGATTCAAGTTTTGAAAAATAGAATTAATTTTTTGAGCTCAACCTTGAGCAATTGTCCATTTAACCATTCTAATTTAGAGACCGTGTTTCAAAAGAAACAAGCTCTACATGTTCATGCACATAACCCACGACATACATATGCACACTTTGCCCATCATGATCACACTCATTCTCATGTGCATGCTAGAGTGTACAAATATACACATTGCGGCCGCAAATGTCATTTAGCAAAGTTTTGTTTTGATAAGATAAATCATATTAATTTTGCTAATAAAAATATTTGGCTTGCGAATAATGCTAACCCCCGTGGACCTAAAAGAAAATGGGTACCAAAATCCCCACCACTATTGTTTAATGTAGGTGTGGGCTCTCACATGACGTGAGAGGTTTGGTGCCTTGGTCGTGGATGCATATGGAGCTAAATGGACATACCCTATAGATGCACCACTATCAAGAAAGTTTGGTGGGTGGACCACCATATTTTGGAGACTTAGAATATAGTTCTTATAGTTTGGTAACTATCTCTAAACTCCTTTTAATTTACATGCTTCTACATTGATAATTTTAGCATGTTTTGGATTTATGTTTTGTACTTCATGTGGTGAATACTTGTTTAGATGTAATTTTCATTGAAACTTGTGTATATACTTGTACAAGTATTGAACTACACTTGATTATTAGATGTTTGTGCTTCATTGCCCATTTGTACTCATTACATGTATATGTATAACCTAGTTTTGATGATTTTTTTATTTATACATGTTTTCCTTATTATTGAATATGTTTTGCTTCATGTATATGTAACTTTTGTCCAAAACATATAAATATACATGTATACTCTTGAGTCACTTGCCTTCATGCAAATACTATTATGGACTCTTTTATATTTGGGATATGTATGTATATTGTTAGTTTTGATAAAACATACATATACCATGAAGTTTGTTTAAAAATAAATTTAAATGATTTTCATATTTTTGATAAAAAGAATTTTATGTTTATTTTGAGCTTTATTGATTATTTTCATAATTTGCTAATCACATAACTTTTGTACACTCACATCATTTTTGTTTACTCATGATTTTGTTTCATTAGCACTTTTTTGAGTCCTATAGATTTTGAGTATCAACTCTTGTGTATTTAGCAATGTTTCATGGAATATATGATTTGGTTTCATGTTTGAAGGATCTTTAACTAGTTTTTCAAAAATTATTTTAAACTAGTTATTTATTTTTCAATTGGTAGAGTTTTCAAACTATGCTAAAATATGTTCAAATTCTTATTTTTGAAAACCCTTGCCAACCCAAGGGCGGATGGTTGGGCGACCATACCTTGTATGCTCTAAATTAAAAATCTTTTAAACATGTGCATGAATAGGATGGATAGTTATGAGTTATACACTTGTTCTTCATGGAATCTTATGTTTGTATAGTCATATTTAGTTTACATATACACACACACACACACACACACACACACACATATATATATATATATATATGTATGTATGTATGTATGTATGTATGTATGTATGTATGTATGTATGTATGTATATATATGTATGTATGTATGTATGTATGTATGTATGCATGCTTCTAACTTAAAATAATATCAATTTCAGTTGGTATTTTCATTTTCATACATATATATGATTTGATTGTGCTTGATTTACAATATCCATTACATATTAAAACACAAATTATGATTATGCTAAGCTTGATTTAAATATCAATTGATATCTTAAAATGCTTGTGCATTGTTCTCTTTTGATATCTCAAAATTTTTGTTAATCTACAAGTGGTATCTTAAAAGTTTTATTTATTTACAAGTGGTACCAAATTTTATTTTAAGAAATTTCAAAGTTTTACTTTAAGTATTATCAAAATTTTATTCAAAAATATTTTGATATGTATTGCCTATATGCAAGGAGAGTTTAACATCTCTTTTATATATAGATTCATATTGAGTGTATCTTATATTGAGGAGCTTGACATCTCTTCTTTATATGGTACACGTGTGTAGGGGGAGCTTAACATCTCCGCTTATATATTGTATATTATGTTTTATGTGAGTTAGAGTTTTGTCATCCCTTCTTCGTGTAATGCTGTATGCAGGGGGAGCTAACTTCACGTCTCTCTTCTTCATGATTGTATATCACATATATTTTTATTGTTTGATTTGTTTTCGCCCCTTTGTTGATAAATTAACAAAAAGGGAGAGAAGTATTTGATTAGTTTATATATGCATATTTATTTCATTCCCTTGTTTTCTACGAAAAGAGGGAGAAGGATTTTGAGAGTTTATATATGCATGTAATTTTCTTGCTTATACATATATGTTTTGTTTATGCAAAAAGGAGAGAAGAACAAAAAGGGGAGAAGAATTTGGTGAGCTTTATGTATGTTTATCTTCTTGTTTATGCATATATGTTTGTTTAAATTTATGCACTTCATTGAATATATTTATATTTATTATTATGCATGAGTTAAGGGGGAGCTTCTATGAAGCTTAATTTTAATCCATGCATATATAACTCCATGAGTTTTGTCATCATCAAAAAGGGGGAGATTATTGGTCCAAAGCCCATCACTCTAGATTTGATGATGATTAACTCATGTAGTTATAGTACTAATAATCTTGTGCTTAATTAGTCTCAGATATTTGATCAAGATCTTAGTAGGTGTTTAGCTTCAATAAAGGATTTAAAGTCAAGTTTTGGAGCTAGCACGTATTGATTCAAGAGCTCGCGCATCAAGATCGAATCAAGTACTTAAGAGAAGTCTAGCTCATTGGATCAAGGTTTGGACCAAATCAAGAAGGAGAAGAAGATTTTCAAGAGAAGATTTTCAAGAAGACTTGTGTCGGGTTTTGTAAGTGTCAAGATTTGTTTTTAAATAAAATGTAAAGGATAGATTAGTTGGTGGATTGCTCAAGTTCATATCACACACAGTGTTTTCATAAAAGAGTTTTTGTTTTAGAAAATACCGTTTTGGTTTTTAAGCTTTAAAGTATACATATGTTTTATCAAAACTACTTTAGAGCTTATTGTCAAAAATATAGATATTTCATCATATATGTGCAGTGGATTATATCCTTACACACTAAGCTTCAAAAGTGTTTAAAATATCTTATTTTTGTATTTGGAAAAGTTTTTGAAAAAGTCATTTTTTAATTTGGAGATTGTTTTTGAAAAATACAGATTTTTTGTTTAAAGCCAAAATTTCTATATCACAAAAATAGTTCAAAATGTTTGTCATATATTTTGATTTTTAATCAAACATGTTTGTATATCAAAGAATGTTAATAAACTTATTTTTGTAGAATTTATGAGAATTTATGGGATTTTATTAAAGATAAAAGGATCAAGTTTTAATCCCTAAAAAAAGATTTGACCAGGCCTTCTGCCGGTTGACCGGTCCGGTCGACCGATGTGCACAAACGTGCACAGCCTCTGGATTTGGCCCCGGTCGACCGGGCGGTCGACCGGCAGAGAGCTCTGCTCTTTGTATCCAAGCCTCGGTCAACCGGGCGGTCGACCGATGGCACAATGGTCGGAAATCCAACTGTTGGCCGGTCGACCGGGCGGTCGACTGACAACAAGATTTCCTGCTGAGTTGGCCTCCAACGGCTATATTTTGGGAGCCTATAAATTGGGGTTCCCTTGAACTATTTTCTATAAGATTTTTGGAGAGTTTTCAAGCTATTTTTTCCTACATCTTTTAGTGTTTATCTCCACTTGTTTTAGAGCTAAAACTTTCATATCAAAAGGAGAGTTTATCAAAAGTGTTTTCAAAAGTATCTTCTTGAGTTTTTTTACCACAAATCCATCCAAGTTTTTCTCACACATACTTGAGTTTTTCATTGCTATATCAATCCTATAGGAGAGTTGTTGTGAGAGTGTTTATAGGTGATCAAAGTGTTTAGATCACCAAGTGTTTATCATTGTATTTGAGGAGGTGAACTTGTGGGTTCGTGTTGTTTCGAGTTCTAGTGGGAGCTCGGTGTAGAGGTGCGGCCTCGGCAAGCTAGTATGTTTGCGTGTGTTATTCTTGCAGGAATAAGAGAGGGACTAGTAAGTCCAAGGAGTTTTAGTATGAACTCGTTATAGGATTTGCGGCACCTAGTGATCCGGTGGGATCGATTTTTAGTGGAAATCCTTCAAAGTGTTGTGATCAGTAACATATGTTGCATATACATTGTCACCTTACCATACTTTTTAGCTAATAAATCCTATTAATAAGTCTTCTTCTTTGTTAAATGTAGGTCTAATTGCTAAAAGAAAGAAAGGAGAAACAAGCCCAAAAGCCCATCAAATTCTGATTTAATTCAGAATAAATTCGAAATTAAGGAATCAGGGCAAATCTTGGCATATCAGAGAGGTTAAAAACCAGTTGAAATGAATCTCCCTGAATCAAGCGGTTGAAGCCAACAAATCAAAGATCATTTCGTCAAATCTGGGAGTTGCAATAGTGAATCCAGCAAGACAAAAAGGAAGCCAAATCCTCGCCAACTAATCCTCCACCTGGATGTGGCCAATTGGCCACATCCGGGCCGGGATCCGCAGCCCAAGCCGCAGATCCGCAGCTTGTTGGTGGAGATAAGGGGAGCGTTTGCTCCCCTTATCTCCTCACTCCCTTCCCTCTAAGGTTTTGCCTATAAAAGCTAGGATTTTGTACTGAAAAGGGGAGCGAAGATTAGAATTAGAATTTTTGTTTATACTTTAAGGTTTAGGCTCTTTGTTAGATAGTATAAAAGTTATATTTTTTGTTTTACAATTTATAGTCCAGTACGAATACTTGTGAGAGAGAGGAATTGAGTGCTTGTACTTGAAGATTGAAGTGACATCAATACAAGAATTGAGCCACATTTTCTTCCACTCATATTACAGTATGTCTTGCGTTATTTACTTGCCTTTTTCTTTGTCTTCCATGAGTAGTTAAATCGATTTTCTGGGCTCACTATTGTACCTCTCTCCAATTCTTCTTCTCTTCTGATTTTAATGAAAAAGACCCAATGAATCATTTGCATGCCCAACTTAAAGCATTTCTTCTTGAAAGTGTTCTTGAAGGCACATGAGTATGGGTTTGGATTTTTAAACTCCTGCTTCTTTTAAGAATGTTTCTTGAACTGTTTTTATTCCATACTTGCTTCTTCGCGCTTGATGATGTAACATCCAATTTAAAATGTTTTCTTAAAGAAAAGAGTTCACTTTTTCAACCATCTGATATGCTTTACTTCAAACTTTCTAAAGTCAACCTTAAGTTTTGCCTATGATCAAGTTGAGGCACTAAGAATTTCAATAGAAGAATAAACGGTTGAGTAGTGAGATAGTGAGCCCAGAATTTCTCCTTCTTATATTTAAAACAACCAAACAATTTTCAAAGTTTTTTTTAATCACCTTCTCCAAAGCCTTCTCCAAAGTTGCAATTTCTCCTTTAATCATCTCTTTCTTTCCATTCTCTTTTCAATTAAAAAATGAGCACAATTCTTTGTTATTAAACGAAACACCGAAAAGCTTTCATCGCATTCCTCCTCGTGGACACGACCCGTTAGCCACAAGCTACACGGTAATTTCTTAACTCTTTGATTGTTCTTTCATTTTAGCAATCAAATTTTGGCGCCGTTGCCGGAGAGGAAATAGTGTATTTATTTTTTAACAAGTTTGTTGTGTTATTTAAGGGACTTGAAGATTCAGATATAGCATTCAAGCTTTGCAAGAGAAGACTTGCAAATTCGGTGCCCCTACTCTCGAAAGTAGGAAACAGAATTTCAAGAAATTGCGTTGCAAAAGTTAAAAATTTCATTGGACTACTAAAACTCTTTTTTGCAGGACATATTGCTCGCAAAAAATTAAGTTTTTGTACGTTATATTCTTGCTATTTCTGCTATCCACCATCCCTGTTTTAATCCAACAGTAATTTGAGTGATTGTTACTTGCTTAAAAAAATATTTAGACTTGCATTCTAGGCATTTGTCTAATTACGTTTATTTTACAATTACTGTTGAAGATAGCTGAAGACAAGGTATGTATGCATAGCATATAGTTTAGGAAACATTCTTAAGTGATATTTGCTTTTGAATGCTACTTTTCTATATCTTCCACACCTTGCACAAACCAATTCTAAGGGCAAAGCCCAAGTCAAGATAAGGTGGGGAAGACATTACCCTTCCTTAGCCCACAAACTATCTCCAAGCACGCACAACCTAAGCCTAAGTAAAATCTGATAGACGTTGGCCTTAGGGACATCTCGAACTCACTAGGAGATTATCCTAAGGGGGAAGGTGTTGGAATTTGACTCCTGCCAAATCAGTGTCTAGGAAGGGATTATGGGCCAAAAGCCCGAAGGTTAGTGGTTACTTAATTAAGGAACGTCTTTGACGGATAACCTCCCACCAATCTTGCCCTGACCTGGCTGATTAGCTTGTGGTCAAAGTCTACATTATACCTCATGTGGACAATTAACCAGTTAGGAGTTGTCTAGGTCAAGGTTACCTTAGACTAGGCTTGGTTGTTTCCTCTTCTTGACTATCGGTGAACTTGTTTGTGATTGTGTTTGTGTATGCAAGTGTGGTCAAGAGACCCTAATTCATCTAGGTTAATTAGAAACACATCACCACCCAAGTTCGAAACAAGACCAGATTCGGTTATGGATCGACCGACATCTTTGCAGGATAGGTTCTATCCCATTAGAACATTACTTCCATCCTGCATCCAACTTCCATCGGTTGGTGAACACAATTTTGAGCTTAAGCCACAGTTCATCAATACACTCCCTTAGTTCCATGGCTTAGAGTCCGAAGATGCTTATTTCTTCATAAGAGAATTTGAGGAAATATGCTTAATGATGAAAATTTCACACCTTGCAGATGATGTTATTAAGTTGAGATTTGTCCCATTTGCTCTTAAGGACTTAGCCAAGAAATGGCTCTACAGCTTAGTGGCTGGCTCTATCACATCCTGGGATGGTTTCATTAAGGTCTTCTTCAAGAATTTCTATCTAATCCACAAGACCGCCCTCGTTAGGAAAAACATCATGCAGTTCAAGCAAGAACCTAGTGAACCATTTTGGAGGTAATTTGAACGCTTCAAAGACCTCCTTGTCCAATGTCCTCATCATGAAATAGAGAAATGGCGACAATGCCAAATTCTTTGTGACGGTTTAGACTACTCGACCAAGACCCTCTTAGAAAGCATGTGCCAAGGGGATTCGTACAGAAAGATGAGCATGAAGGAAGGGATTTATATGAGAATCTAGCTGAAAAGACCATCCAATGGGAACCTACTAGTGAAAGTTCTAGAAATCCAAACTCTATCTCTTCAAAAGGAGGTCACCATTCGATTGAATCATCTATAGCTAACGAGGCTAAGTTAGCTAACCTAGCGAGAAGACTGGAAGTTCTAGAAACTAAGGAACCGAGTCCAGTCAATCAAGTCAGCCCAAACCAATTTTCAACTCCGGGTTGTACTTACTTCAGGCCATGGATCATGTGTTTGAGGAGTGTCCTGTATTTTAATCTCACCAACACTTTCCTAAACTGATAAATGCGGCCTTTTCAAGGCCAAACAATGATCCTTATGCTCCAACGTACAATCCTGGCTGGAGAAATCACCCAAATTTCTCATGGAGCCAATAAAATAATGACCACCCACGGTCAAACCATGCAAGCCACTTCCATCATTCTAATAATTCTTCCAATCATCAACCCAACTTTTCCAATCACTCTCACAATTCTCCCAACAAATTTTCAAATTATCAATAAAATTTTCCCAACCAAGCTCCACCATCTTCCTTCCAGAATCCTCAACTTGAAAGAAGAATGACTGATTTTGAGAGAAACATGGAAAGGTAAATGAAGAACCAAGATTCCCTCATGCAAACAATATAGAGGCTAGAGGGTCAAATGAGCCAGTTAGCCAACCCACAACATGAGAGGCAAAAGGGAACCTTGCCCAATCAACCAATTATGAATCCTAGGAATTCACAACAGGCTCATTTGGTTGAGGATCAATCACTGAATCAATATAATACTGTTCATACATTGAGGTCGGGAAAGAAAGTTGATAACCAAGTGTCAACACCGCCTAATCCTAGTCAGCACAATCATACTTCAGCATCCACCTCATCTAATCCCACTCCTCCTAAATTTGATGTATCTGAAAAAGATAAGTCAACCAGTCATGTGCACCAACCTATAGCACCATTTCCTAATAGGTTGAAAAATAACAAGCAAAATCCACACATGGATAAGATAATTGAGATCTTTAATCAAGTGAAGATAAATGTGCCACTTCTTGATGCCATCCAACAAGTCCCATCTTATGCTAAGTTTCTTAAGGACATGTGCACGAAGAAGAGAAAGACTAATGTACCTAAAAAGGTCTTCTTAGCCACTAACATTAGTGAGCTATTATCGGGTCCGATCCCTATTAAGTACAAGGATCCAGGTAGTCCAACCATTGCCTGCACAATAGGACAAGCTGAGATTAGTCGTGCACTTCTTGACTTGGGGGCAAGTATCAACTTGCTTCCATCTCAGTTTATCAATAACTCGGGTTGGGCGATCTTAGTCCAACTCGAGTCACTATCCAACTGGCTGACCGTTCAGTAAAAGTTCCAAAAGGGGAGATTAATAATGTCCTTATCTAGGTTGGAGAGTTTATCTATCTTATTGATTTCATAGTTCTAGAGACACAACCTGTGTCTAACTCCAATCATAGGGCTCAAACTCCTATTATCCTAGGGCGACCATTCCTTGCTACTGCCAATGCATCATCAATTGTAGGAATGGGTCCATGAGGTTAACTTTTAGGGACATGACTAGAGAAGTAAATGTCTTCAACCTAGAAAAATAACCTCGTAAAATAAGAGATCAAACATTTGAGGTAAACTTTGTTGAAAATAATTGTGATGAAGAGAGTGAAGATATAGAAGATAAGTCACTGTTTCTTAATGAATTATTTAAAAATAAATGTGATTATCTTGATGAGAAGGCATATGTCAGAGATCCTAATGTTAGAGTACCCTTTAAAAGGGGAAATTTGATTTGAATATCTTCATTTTTGATGAGCCAACCAATAATGTATCGCATGAGAATATAATTCAAGAACCTCCGATTGACATACCCTTTGAAAACCTCTTCAAAGAAGAACTCAGGTGTTTGGATGAACCAACTAGGAATCTTTTGGTTAATTACACATCTCTAGGGGAAAGTATTTACCTAAACTTTGAGGAGATATATGGAACTGAGTTAGAATTTCTAAGCACTCATAGTGAGGAAGTTCCAACTGAGAAGTGTGGTGGTGATCAATTTTTGAATAATGAATGTAGAAATATGAGGAAGGAAAACCTAAAGAAGTTGAGACTGGGGAGGAAGAGAGCCAAAATGACAGAAAATTGGCCTCCCCACTATGCCCTATAAAGAGGACCCCTTGGAATGACGGGAAGAGAGCTAGTGGGATAAGACCGAAAAAGATCTAGGTGTGGGAGAAACTTGATGTTGTACATATTTCTGTATAATATATGCACCTCTTTTACATTTCATTTCATGTATGTATACATTTCTTTCATACATTGGGGACAATGCATAAGATAAGTGTGGAGGAGGGTTCTAATATGACTAATATAACTTCAAAAAAAAATGTAAAAAAAATTTTTGTAAAAAAAATTGTATATATATTTATATAAAAACTTTTTGAAATGTAAGAACAATATTTTGATATAGTTTTGTAATAAATTAAGTCAATTTTAAGGAATAGGAAAATCATAATTAGGATTTCTTATACTTTGTCAAAGTCAGATAACTTGTTTGATTTTTAGGGTTAGGAAGAAAATTTGTGAAAGTAATTTAGTCTTGATATTTACCTTGATGAAATATGCACACTAAATACACGTACACACTTAGGGTTTAAAAACAAAAACTCTTATGCCTTATAAAAAAATATATATGTATAAAAAAAACAAATCTAGTTATTAATTAGTTAGGTGCTTTAGCCTAAGCAAGCCTTGGTATTTATGCAAAAGATAATTAGATAAGTTTGAAAAAAATATATATAGATATAAATCCTCTGATTAGGCTGGGTATTTGTGCCTCATAAAGCATAAGTATTCACGCCTAAAAGGGGTCCATTTTATAAATAAAACCTTAGTTTCGTGGCCTTGTCGCTCGAGTGTTTAAGTCCTTAGGGGTGTTTTCTCACCTGGTGCCCTAAAACTGTCCGGTTTAGGTTTCACCAACTAAAGGCTCGTTACATGGGCAGATTAGAAAGCCTAATGAAATTGAGGAATAAATTCTACCAAAAATAAATATAAATAAGGCATAGGAGTTAATGTTAAAGAACCCTTAGTCAAACTTCACAATCACAATGATGCATACGACTCAGGGTAAATTAATAGACTAGATGATGAAAAATTTGATATTCCTATAACTTGTAGATTACTTAAAACCTTACAAATATACTTCAAATATTTTCTCCTTTCAAAATGCTTTTCGAAAATACTAACATTTTTTATGAATTTTGTGGGTGCAATCCACTGAAAACCCTCACGAGACAAAACTCGTCCTCTAGGGGTAACCTAGAGGTTTAACGGTATGTTGCACATGCTCAGTGCAATCGAGTGACCTGCGAAAGTGGTGTAATAATTGATTAGAATTAGTCTGATGTTTTGCTCGAGGGCGAGCAAAAGATAAGTGTGGGAGTGTGATCAGTAACATATGTTGCATATACATTGTCACCTTACCATACTTTTTAGCTAATAAATCCTATTAATAAGTCTTCTTCTTCTTTGTTAAATGTAGGCCCAATTGCTAAAAGAAAGAAAGGAGAAACAAGCCCAAAAGCCCATCGAATTCTGATTTAATTCAGAATAAATTCGAAATTAAGGAATCAGGGCAAATCTTGGTATATCAGAGAGGTCGAAAACCGGTTGAAATGAATCTCCCTGAATCAAGCGATTGAAGCCAACAAATCAAAGATCATTTCGTCAAATCTGAGAGTTGCAACAGTGAATCCAGCGACATAAAAGGGAAGCCAAATCCTCGCCAACTAATCCTCCACCTGGATGTGGCCAATTGGCCACATCCAGGCCGCGGATCTGTGGCCTAAGCCACAGATTTGCAGCTTGTTGGTGGAGATAAGGGGAGCGTTTGCTCCCCTTATCTTTTCACTCCCTTCCCTCTGAGGTTTTGCCTATAAAAGCTAGGGTTTTATACTGAAAAAAGGAGTGAAGACTAGGATTAGAATTTTTATTTATAGTTTAAGGTTTAGGCTCTTTGTTAGATAGTACAAAAGTTGTATTTTTTGTTTTGCAATTTTTAGTCCAGTACAAATACTTGTGAGAGAGAAGAATTGAGTGCTTGTACTTGAAGATTGAAGTGACATCAATATAAGAATCGAGCCACATTTTCTTCCACTCATATTATGGTATGTCTTGCGTTATTTACTTGCCTTTTTCTTTGTCTTCCATGAGTAGTTAAATCAATTTTCTGGGCTCACTATTGTACCTCTCTCCAATTCTTCTTCTCTTCTAATTTTAATGAAAAAGACCCAATGAATCATTTGCATGCCTAACTTAAAGCCTTTCTTTTTAAAAGTGTTCTTGAAGGCACATGAGGATGGGTTTGGATTTTTAAACTCCTACTTCTTTTAAGAACGTTTCTTGAGCTGTTTTTATTCCATACCTGCTTCTTCGCACTTGATGATTTAACATTCAATTTAAAACGTTTTCTTAAAGAAAAGAGTTCACTTTTTCAACCATCTTATATGCTTTACTTCAAACTTTCTAAAGTCAACCTTAAGTTTTGCCTATGATCAAGTTGAGGTACTAAGAATTTTAATAGAAGAATAAACGGTTGAGTAGTGAGATAGTGAGCCCAGAATTTCTCCTTCTTATATTTAAAACAACCAAACAATTTTCAAAGTTTTTTTTAATCACCTTCTCCAAAGACTTCTCTAAAGTTGCAATTTCTCTTTTAATCATCTCCTTCTTTCCATTCTCTTTTCAATTAAAAAACGAGCACAATTATAATCCATATCACCAAGATGTCAAAAGCAAAAAACAAAAACAGGCAAACAAACAAACAAATAAAAAGGAAAAAAATCTAGCCTAAGTTAGGGTAAATGATCATGGAAAAACCGTGCACGAAAAGTGTATGTTTTAAAATCAATAGTTAAAAGTGTGTGCTTTGGCTTCCTCGATACTTCCATTATAGCATAGAGGCTAAAACGAGTCGAATCCACAAGGACGGGAGGCGATAGAAGCTTACACGGTATGTTCACGTGTATGTTAAAAGTTCTTTAATGTTTAAAAGAATAAAAAGAAAAGAAAATAAAGAATGGAAAGAGAAGAGTACGGTGAAAACATAGAAGTGGGAAACATAGAAGAAATGATTTTTGTGATTTTTGGATATGTTTCTAAAACAAAGTGAAAAAGAAAGAAAACTCATGGTTACTAACTACTAATCGCTCCTTCTTTGTTATTAAACGAAACACCGAAAAGCTTTTATCGCATTCCTCCTCGTGGACATGACCCGTTAGCCACAAGCTACACGGTAATTTCTTAACTCTTTGATTGTTCTTTCATTTTAGCAATCATGTTGAAGGTGGGGAGTAAAGCAAACGTGCTCAAATCTCGAAACAAATCTCCCGTATTTGCGATTGCTCTCTCTCTATCTCTCACTTGTGTTTATATCTTGCATGCTTACATTGCGTATATCTTTATATGCTTGATGTATCTTGTGCTATATTGTTATATGTTTGGGATTGTTTGCTTACACTTGTATTCAACCAAGAGAGTCATAGCGGCACCTCAACTTTTATCTAGAGGAATCTTGAGGAGATGACTAGAGCCTTCACCGGGAATTTGGCTACACTCTTGTGTTGTACCTTGTGTGTTTAGCTTAATAGTTTTTAGTTTGCATAAATAGTTTTAAGTCCGCATTAATTCATCATGATTAGCTAGTCACCTATTCACCCCCTCTAGGTGATCTACAAATACGTGGCGTTGAAGACCTCAAGCTGACATGCATCGAAAGTGTACAAATAATTGAGGGCCTCAAACTCTAGTACCATTGCCGGCTACCACCGGCAATTGAGAGGGGACAACTTGGTAAAAATCAGAACGTGTGAATGAACCTCAACATCGGCAGCCTTAGCCCCAGTGCCAGAATCTGGGAATGCATATATACACTCTCCCCATTAGGTGAGGCTAAGGAAACGTCAAGAACATGGGGCAAAAGTAAATTTTTAACCCTAGATTCAAATGAAACCATAGCTGGCCAAGCATCGATCCACCGCCTCCTGATCACGGAGCTTGGAGGTTTCTGGATCGAAGTCCATGTTAATCCTAGTATGATGAGAAGCTCTCTTCTCTTTCTCCTCTTCCGCGGACTTTCCTTTGCCTGTGCTACTGATCATAACAGATTTCTCTCTTTTTCATTATGACAGAAATAAGAAAACGATTAAGATCTGAGAACCAGAAGGTCAAAAAAGGGTAAGAAAGAAGAAGAAGATGTAGATGTTGGCCCAGAGGCCTTCCACACTAATTTTGATGATGATTAACTCATATAGTTATGTTTACTAATAATCTTGTGATTTTAGTTTCAGATCATTAAGCAAGATATTAGTTGGTGATTGCTTCAACAAGATGAGTTTTGAAGCCTTCACATGGTGATTCCAGAGCCCGAGCATCAAGATCATACCTTGCACTCGTTGGAGTCTCGCTCGTGGATCACAGTTTGGATCGAGTCGACTTGAAGATGGAAGATCGTCAAGAAGACTTAGGTATCCATAGTTTAGTTTAGTGTCTTTTAGATCCATGTGTAAAGATTAGATAGTTGATAATGCTCAAGTTCACAACACACACAAGTTTTATATTTTGGAATTCGTTTTCATGAATAGTTTAGATCAAAACAAGTTTAAATGGTTTTTATGTATATTAGATGTGTTCGATATACATACATGTTTCATATCTTAGACAAACTTATTTTGATATGTCTATTCATGAGTTTTAGGAAAAATCAGATTTCCTATTGAAAAATTCAAGTTTGAAAAAATACAGTTTTTGGTTTTTAGTAAAAATGATAAGACACAAAAATGGTTCAAAATGTTTGATATTTGAGTTGAAATTTTTATCACATGTTTATATATCATACATTTTGTTAGAAACTATTTTTGTGGACTTTTAGAAGATTTACAAGAATTTTTAGAAATATTTTAACATGTTTTTCTGACCCAGAAAATTGGCTGCCAGGCGGTGGCGGTCGACCGAGACGGTCGATTGTGTTCCAGAGCCAGTCGACCGACGTGCACAAGCCTGTGCACGTTGGCCAGGCAATTGGGACGGTCGACCGGTCGGTCGACCGGACCAGAGTGCTCTGCTCTCTGTTTTTCTATGGTCGACCGGCCGGTCGACTGCAGGTCTCCAACGGTCATAATTATGACCGTTGGCGGTCGAGCGGGCGGTCGACCGCCAGCCGCTTTTGGCTGAGAATTCAGCCAACGGCTAGTTTTAGGGTTTGGCCTATAAAAACCCCATTTCTTTGGGATTTTGGCTAAGGTTTTTAACAAGAAAAATTTCTCTATTCTCTAGTTTTTAAAACAAGTTTTCAAAGTGTTTAAGAGCTCAAAAGATCCATCTTATTTGTTTTAAAGTGTTTTGTTTATTTCAAAGAAATTAGGGTTTTGGGAATTAGTTTTTGATCTAAACTTCTATATCTATTTTGGTGTTTTCCCAAGAGAATTTCTTTGATCAAACCACTTTGTTTTCCACACTTGAACTTATCATTCTATCCTATTCTATTAGGATCTTTGTTTTTGTGGAAAGAGAAATTGTTTGTAGTTGAGAAAACCACCAAGTTGTAAACCCTCCTTGATTTGTTGTATCCCTCTTTGGTAGAGGTTGATCGGAGTGGTGTTTGCTCCCTCTAGTGAGAGGTGGAGTTTGGTTTTTGTATCCCTCTTCGATAGAGGTGATTTGTGGTTATTTGGCTACGGGCCTTATCCCTCTTCGGTAGAGGTGGATTGTGGTTGTATTGCCTCGGTGGCATTATAAGGTTGAGAGAGGAGTTCGGTACTCCTTAGTGGATTGGAAATCCTTCCGGTGAAGGTGGGGACGTAGAGCTAGGGGCTCGAACCTCAGAACATATCATTGTGTTTGTGTTTTATCCATTGCCTCTCAACTCTCTCTCTCTCTTTATTTTTGTGTTGTGCATTATTCATATTGCCATATCATTTATATTGCTTGTGTTGTGCCTTGCATTGATTCACATTGCTATTTCATTTATATGCTTGGTTTGCTTGTGTGTGCCTCACTTGTACTTAACCACGAGAGCTTCATATAGCAGCTCAACCCTTATCTAGGGGAATCAAGAGGAGTTAGTCCAGAGCCCTTCACGGGGAGTTCGATTACACTTGTTGGTTGTATTAAGTTTGTGCAAATTTGTTTTAGCTTCCGCATTCTTTCGCATTTAGTTTCTAGATTAGCACTATCACCTATTCACCCCCCCTCTAGGTGATTTACAATTGGTATCAGAGCCTAGGCTCTTGATACTTAGGTTTAACAACATAGGAGTGAGATCCTGTTTGCTAATCTATCATTTGCATTTTGCTTGTTTGCACACATATAGTTTACACCCATGGATTGCTTTTCACCTCCCATGTTCGATGTCTCCAACATTGACACATGGAAATATAGGATGTTCATGTATTTGAAGACCCTAGGTTTGCATGTTTTCCTTGCCGCTACCAAGAAATGCTATCTTGGTAATAGCAATCATATAGGGGCCAATGCATAAGCCCTTGAGGCTACTAGAAGCACGCTTTCTAAAGATTATCTTATGCTTGTTTCTAACCTTGATTCGCTTTTGTAATGTGGAACAAGTTGACCACAACCACCTCCTCCGAGCTTCAAATGCCAATCCAACAAGAGGAGAAATCTAGTGGAGAATCCGAGTCTCAATGCTACATGGTCCAAGGGAATGACTCCCTTGAGGTACAATCGAAATCTCAACTAGATAGTTTTGATGCTAGTTCTTCATGTGATGAATATGTGGATGCTAATGATTTGAATGAAAAACTATTTATTGTGTGTGAAAAATTGATTGAAAAATATAATCTTTTGAAAAAGAAGAGTTTTAAACTTAATAAAGAAAACAAGGGTTTATGTTCAAGACTTAACATGGTTTTGCAAGAAAAGGTGGAGATTTCTAATGAGAGGAATTCATTAAAATCTAAACTTGATCTTGCCCTAAAAGAAAATAAATTTTTGAAAAATAAAAATGATTGTGAAATAATTTTGAAGAAAAATGAAAACTTGTCTTCAAAAGTTAATTTTGTTTTAAAAGAAAATGATTCTTTAAAATTGAAATTGCTTCTATTTCCAAGGAATTGGAAATTGTTTTAAAGAAAAATATTGTTTTGAAAAATAATATGGATACACATGTTTGCCATGCTAGGGTAGTTTCACCTAGATCACCCCTTACATGCTCCACTTCTTCTACAATTCAAAATGATATAAATTTGTTAAAGAAGAATATGGATTGTTTGGGCTCCACTTTGAGCCATTATGTTTCTAGCCATACATGTTTGGAATCTTTGTTTCGAAAGAAACAAGTTCCATCTTTGCATGTACACCCTTCATGGTATACACATGCTCCTCACGGACACCATTACACAATGTATGCTCATGTGTACACTTGTACACATTGTGGACGTAAGGGCCACCTTACTAAATTTTGCTATGATAGAATACATGTTTCTAATTTAGCAAATAATTTTGTTTGGGTTAGAGAATGTACTAACCCCCATGGACCCAAAAGAGTATGGGTACCAAAGACCACCCCTATGGTATTTGATGTAGGTGTGGGCTCTCGCATTACGTGAGAGTATAGGTACCTTGGAGTGGATGCGTTCCGAGCTTCATGGAAATCATTTGGATGCATCACTTTCAAGAGATGTTTGATGGGAGGACCACTGTGTTTTGGAGACATGGAGAAGTTGCCTCATAGGTTTTGGTAACGGTCTCTTACTCTTTATTTATTTATGCATGCTTTTCATGTTTATTATTTGTAGCATGTTTTGTTGTTTATATGATCATTATGAAAATGCCATGATTATTAGACTCTTGACATGCATGTATAGCCTTTGAGACACCCATGTTTAATATGGACCATTATTTTTGTGTTCTCGCATATGTTTAGCTATCATGTTTATCATAGTTCTAATAACATGTGGATTTACATAATGATCACTTTATGATTATCATGTTGATTTATTTCTTGTTTTATGCTTTAAATGTTGAATATATGTTTTAAATGTTAGTTTTCATTAAGACTAGTTTTATCTTGTACATATAGTGGGCCACAAATAAATTTATATATGTTTGAGCTTAAACGATTATTTGTACCCATTAGCTGTGCTATTATAGTCTAGTTTTGATGATTCATGCATTTAACTTGTATTCCTATTTTATTCATGTTTTCATGTTTTTCTTGTTTAACTTCATGTATATGTCCATCTTGTCTAAACTATTGATTATACATATACATCCTTTGAGCCACGTGCCTTCATGCATATACATTTGTGGACTCGTTTGTTTTGGATATGTATGTATACTTTAGTTTGTACTTGACATACATATACCTTGAAGAAATCAAGTTTTGATGATTTTCGTGTTTTAAGGAATATTGAGCTTGAATGTCTATTTTCATGTTGATATGTTTCACATAACACTTGTTCACTCACCTTATTTAAATGTTTCTCATGATTATGTTTTCATGAGTATGATATGAGCTTTATTGATTTTGAGTGTTTTAGTGATCATGTGATTTACATAGTTTCATGAATTTTTTTGTTTTATTCCTTACTTAAAGGATTTCGTACTAGTTAACAAGTTTTTTCATTTAACTAAATGCGGTATTCTTCGATATGGTAGAGTTTTCAAGCATACTATATTTTTCAAACCTACTTTTGAAAACCCCTACCTTCAAAGGGTGGTTGGATGGGAGATCATGCTCATGTATGCTTTATAGTGAAAATCATTTTAAACTTGAACATGATTGGGAGGCTAGGATATGAGGTATACACTTGATATTTTTGTTGTTTCAATTGGTATCATTGGATTCTTTCAATTGGTTTCAATATTGACATTTTTTTATACTCATATATATTGTTTTTATTTTGGTATCATATGTTCTTAATGACAAATACTTAAATTGGTATCAAGATGTTTATTTGAATAATTTCAATTGATATCAAGATTTTTATGTGTTTTTCTCAAAAATTGGTATCAATGCCTTATTTACTTTCATTGGTTTATATGTTCACTTTCAATTGGTATCAAGATGCTACTTTGACATATTTTTAAATTGATATCTTAATTGATTGTCACCCTTATTTACATCATTTGTGTTTTAGACAAACAGGGGAGAACATTGTTTTATTGTTTTTAATCCTTTTGTTGATTCCTTGTTTCAAACAAAAAGGAGGAGAAAAATTTATTGATTTGTTTTTACTTTAACCCCTTTATTGATGATTGACAAAAAGGGGGAGAATTATTTGAGAGTTTAACATGGATATAAACTCAAATTCTTCTCTATGTATGCTTGTTTTGTTTATGCATTTTTTTTATGCATGTTTTGTTTATCAAAAAAAATTGATAGTATTATTTGTGTTTATGTTTATTGGTATCAAGAGCATGTTTGAAGATTTGTTTGTTTATGCATGTATTTGCATTCATATTTATGTGATTCATTGCATATTTATTATGTTTTATTTGTATGCATGAGTTAAGGGGGAGCTTCTTTGAAGCTTAACTTTAATCCATGCATATATAACTCCATGAGTTTTGTCATCATCGAAAAGAAGGAGATTGTTGGCCCAGAGGTCTTCCACTCTAGTTTTGATGATGATTAACTCATGTAGTTATGTTTACTAATAATCTTGTGATTTTAGCTTCAGATCATTAAGTAAGATATTAGTTGGTGATTGCTTCAATAAGATGAGTTTTGAAGCCTTTACATGGTGATTCCAGAGCCCGAGCATCAAGATCATACCTTGCACTCGTTGGAGTCTCGCTCGTGGATCATGGTTTGGATCGAGTCGACTTGAAGATGGAAGATCGTCAAGAAGACTTAGGTATCCATAGTTTAGTTTAGTGTGTTTTAGATCCATGTGTAAAGATTAGATAGTTGATAATGCTCAAGTTCACAACACACACAAGTTTTATGTTTTGGAATTGGTTGTCATGAATAGTTTAGATCAAAACAAGTTTAAATGGTTTTTATGTATATTAGATGTGTTCGATATACATACATGCTTCATATCTTAGACAAACTTATTTTGATATGTCTAGAGTTTTAGGAAAAATCAGATTTCCTATTGAAAAATTCAAGTTTGGAAAAATACAGTTTTTGTTTTTGATAAAATTGATAAGACACAAAAATGTTTCAAAATGTTTGATATTTGAGTTGAAATTTTTATCACATGTTTATATATCATACATTTTGTTAGAAACTATTTTTGTGAATTTTAGACGATTTACAAGAATTTTTAGAAATATTTTTAACATGTTTTTCTGACCCAGAAAATTGAGTGCCAGGCGCTGGTGGTCGACCGAGACGGTCGACCGTGTTCCAGAGCCGGTCGATCGACGTGCACAAGCCTGTGCACGTTGGCCAGGCAATTGGGACGGTCGACCGGGCAGTTGACCGGACCAGAGAGCTCTGCTCTCTGTTTTTCTACGGTCGACCGTAGGTCTCCAACGGTCATAATTATGACCGTTGGCGGTCGACCGGGCAGTCGACCGCCAGCCGCTTTTGGCTGAGAATTCAGCCAACGGCTAGTTTTAGGGTTTGGCCTATAAAAACCCCATTTCTTTGAGATTTTGGCTAAGGTTTTTAACAAGAAAACTTTCTCTACTCTCTGGTTTTTAAAACAAGTTTTCAAAGTGTTTAAGATCTCAAAAGATCCATCTTATTTGTTTTAAAGTGTTTTGTTTATTTCAAAGAAATTAGG
This sequence comes from Agave tequilana, assembly GCA_038442645.1. Classification (NCBI taxonomy): domain Eukaryota; kingdom Viridiplantae; phylum Streptophyta; class Magnoliopsida; order Asparagales; family Asparagaceae; genus Agave; species Agave tequilana. The sequence goes on along the minus strand of JAVJIF010003947.1, from coordinate 264,518 downwards.
GTTTTGGGAATTAGTTTTTGATCTAAACTTCTATATCTATTTTGGTGTTTTCCCAAGAGAATTTCTTTGATCAAAATACTTTGTTTTCCACACTTGAGCTTATCATTCTATCCTATTCTATTAGGATCTTTGTTTTTGTGGAAAGAGAAATTGTTTGTGATTGAGGAAACCACCAAGTTGTAAACCCTCCTTGATTTGTTGTATCCCTCTTTGGTAGAGGTTAATCGGAATGGTGTTTGCTCCCTCTAGTGAGAGGTGGAGTTTGGTTTTTGTATCCCTCTTCGATAGAGGTGATTTGTGGTTGTTTGGCTACGGGCCTTATTCCTCTTCGGTAAAGGTGGATTGTGGTTGTATTGCCTCGGTGGCATTGTAAGGTTGAGAGAGGAGTTCGGTACTCCTTAGTGGATTGGAAATCCTTCTCGGTGAAGGCGGGGACGTAGAGCTAGGGGCTCGAACCTCAGAACATATCATTGTGTTTGCGTTTGATCCATTGCCTCTCAACTCTCTCTCTCTCTCTTTATTTTGTGTTGTGCATTATTCATATTGCCATATCACTTATATTGCTTGTGTTGTGCCCTGCATTGATTCACATTGCTATTTCATTTATATGCTTGGTTTGCTTGTGTGTGCCTCACTTGTACTTAACCACGAGAGCTTCATATAGCACCTCAACCCTTATTTAGGGGAATCAAGAGGAGTTAGTCCAGAGCCCTTTATGGGGAATTCGGCTATACTCGTTGGTTGTATTAAGTTTATGCAAATTTGTTTTAGCTTCTGCATTTAGTTTCTAGATTAGCACTATCACCTATTCACTCCCCTCTAGGTGATTTACAACTGGTATCAGAGCCTACGCTCCTGATACTTAGGTTTAACAACCTAGGAGTGAGATCCTGTTTGCTAATTTATCATTTACATTTTGCTTGTTTGCACACATATAGTTGATTGAGGTTTTACCTGCACACAAGAATATATAATTTCAGATCTAAGAGTAGGATGTGCAAGGTACTCAATTCTACCGCTATAGCAAGTGGCTATGCGGGTCGTGATCCACAGGGAGGGACTAGCGATGGAAGCTTGTTTAGTAAGTTATCTCTCTTTTTTTTATAATGATATTTACAATGTTATTTACAATGAAAAAGAGTGAAAGAGATTGGGAATATTGTAGTGTTGGTAATCTAAACTAAAGAAATAAAAGGAAGAAAACTAAAAACTAAAAACATAATTACCTCTTCGGCGTCTGCTTACCTTTGGACCGTATCAATGATGTACCTTTCTTTGAAGGTGAGCGAAGCATGGAATATAAGATCTTTCCCATTCCCGATTTACACTATGAAATAAAAGGGCGAGCTATACTACCATGGAAATCGATGTTCATCTTCATAAACCATCAACGGCACTTGCAAGGAGAAGGAAACTTCGAGGCTATTGGTTTTACTTGGATCAACCAACACAAATGAGGGAAACAAAAACAAAACAAGAATAAAGAAGAAACAGAACTTCGATTTGATTCTTATAAAAATGGAAGAAAAGACTTACACCGATGTCACCTCAGTACAAGCTTGATCTCCTTCCTCCATGAAACTCGTCTCTCCTCTCAGTTACATAAAAAAATAAAAATTACATAAAAGAAAACTAAAACAAACCTAAGTTACAATCTACAAATTAGAGAGAATTTAAAGAAATATCCTAAGCTCGTTTCTGTATTCGACGCCATTCTCTGTTGCTCTGCAGGGGTATTTATAGGAGATGGAAGAAGTAGAGTCCCAGTACGACTCCTCCACAAAATCTTATTGCCAGACTCGTCAATCTTGCCGCGGAAACGCAGCTATGGCTGCGTTTTCGCGACCATAGTGTGTTCTCTGGCCACGCGCTTTCGCGCGTGGCCTCCTCTGGTCCGTCCATCTGGGTATATCCTTTTAGATTTGGCATACCGACTCTTTATTTTGAAAATTCGGGATAACTTGGGAAGCAAGTTACCCTAAATCCAAATCTTTCAAATCTTTTAAAATGATTTTATCTTTACACTCTCCTCCTTTTATCTTTATCCTTGTCCTGCAAGTAATTAGGATTGAGTAGAAGTCTATCCCTTTCCTCTTCTTTTAGTAATTGCAAATTTTGCACATGGTAATTGCAACTTTGGCACTTGGTAATTACAACTTTTGCACTTGGGCTTGCACATGGGCTTTTTGGTGCTTCTGGGCTTCATTTAGGCTTTATTCTTTATTTAATTAATTACTCAAGGCCTGCACACATTAAATAATAAAACATTAGTAATAGTGCATAATTGTAGGAATAAATATGAAAATGTGATAGTAAATGTAGTGATAAATATGCATTTTTTACTACCTATCACACCCCCACACTTATCTTTTTGCTCGTCCTCGAGTAAAAATCAAAAAGAATAAGAAAAGAAAAACTAATCTATCCTAACTCACTTTCGTAGGCATCACGGTTGCACTTAGCACGTGCAACAAGCCGTTAAACCCCTAGGTTACCCTAGAGGACGAGTGTTGTCTCGTGAGGGTTTTTAGCGGATTACACCCACAAAATCCATAAAAAGGAAAATATTTGAAATATGTTTGAAGAAACTAAGTAATCTATAAGTTTTTAGGATTATCATTTTTATTCATTCTTAAACTTAGTCTTTATATAGTAAATTGTTATCCTTTTTCGGTAAGGATCAAAACTGAATTTTTGTATAGTCTTTTTCGTTACCAAAAGTCATATGCATCCTTGTGAATCTTTGCTAGGAATTCCTTCACTTGGACTCTCATGCCTCTTTATTATTATTTTCTCTTTTTTTTTAAATATGTATAACTCATCTAATTTTCTTTCGTGTAAGTATCAAGGCTTCTTGAGGCCCTCATACCAAACTAATTGACTATGAGATGTGTTAGTACATATATAAGTAATTTTTCTTAGTTTCCTTAGGCTTTCTAATCCACCATGTAGCGAACTTAAAGTCGGTGGCTCCCAAACCGGTAGGTTTTAGGGTACCGGGTGAGATAACAACCCACGGATTTAAGGATTCGAGTGAACTAGGCCACAAAACTAAGGTTTTTATTTATACAATCACCTTTAGGCATGAATACTTATGCTTCTTGAGGCACATGTATTCAGCTTAATTAGTGAATTTTTTTATTTTATATTTTTTAGTATTATTTTTTATAGGGCACAAGAGTCTTTGTTTTAGAATCCTAGATGTGTAAGTGTATTAGATATGCACATTTCATTAAGGTAAAAATTAAGACTAATTAATTATTCAATTTTTCCTCCTATACCTAAAAATTCAACAATTTATTTATTTTGACTAAGTTTTTAGAAATCCTAATCATTATTTTCCTAATTCTTAAGACTAACTTAGATTTCTTTCAAAAGATAAGTCAAAATATTGTCCCTTTTTTTTTTGGTTAGTTAGTTAGTATCTACTATGTTAGTAAATCCTCCCCCTCACCTATCTCATGCATTATCCTCAATGTATGAATGAATGCATGTATGCATGAAAAAGAAGAAAGGGAAGGAAAATATTACCTTAGGGGGTGGTTCCGGTGGTGGTTTGATTGGGCCAAGCGTTGCTACCCAATCAAGATAATGTGGTAGTTCACGGGACCTACCTTTATTGACCTCTTTTCTATTTACATATTTACAGTCCCCAGTATGAGTAGGATCATGGAAGATCCTATCGTGAATCTTACTTCCTTTACATGACCAGTACTGAAAAATCATCACAGAGTCATCATGGTCTATACCTATGTCCAACAAAAGAATGTGACTTGGTAGAATGGTTAACTTGGACTTAAGAATGATAGGTTCAGGATCCAATACAAACTCGAGAAAATTGACGTGGGGTTCGAGAGTTAGTTTTGGTTCAAGCGTTGAGTCCAAGTCCAAGAATTGAAACTCAAGTCCACAATCATTTTCCCACAATGGAATGTGACTTACTATTGGTGATTCAAGTTCAAGAATGACAGGTGTGGGAATCAAAACTGACTCTAAAATATTACTTAAATCGGGTAACAGAACAGGAGTCAATATTGATTCGGGAAATTGAACTCGATCACAACAAATTTGAGAATCAAGGTCTATATCTCATTGAGTTCAATTTCATAAAAATGAGAACTTGCCAATTTGTCAATGGGACTTTCAAAAGTATGAAATTGGTCAAGTTCAATATGATGATCATCAAAAATGGGTGATTCAATTTCATAATCTATGGGTACGGGAATAAATGTTGGCTCAGAAAATTGGTCCAAATTGGGTAAGAATACCAGAGTCAACATAGATTCAAAGATGAAAATTGAATCGCAAAGTTGGGGATCGGGTTCACATTCACAATCTAATTCAATCTCATTGAAATTAAAACTAGCCAATTTGTCCAAGGATTGGGATTGACCAAGTTCATATTGATGTGATGAAATTGAATTTTGATTAAGGTCTTCTAGACAGAATGATTCTTGGTTCCTATCAACTTGGTTGGTTAGTTCAAGAATGTTTGAAAGTCTAGAAATTTGATCATTCATTATATCTTGCAAATGATCCACTTTTTCTTCTAACCCATCGAATGGATTATTGGAGGACTGAAATATTGGTGATGTGGTAAAAGAAGTATATGAAGATAATGGTTGAACAGGTGGTTGACAATATGGCTCAGGGGCGTTGTATCCCCATTGACTCTGTGAAGAGTAGTGATGATTATTCCAGTCTTGTTCATAGTATTGAGACTGGGGCATGTAATGATTCGGATAAGACCAATCTGGCACACTAGGTTGGTTAAAGTTATGATATGCCGGGTTGGTAATATCCGAAAAAGAGGTTGATGTGTAATATGGATTATTATTAAAATTGAAAAAATTGCTGTTATAAGCCATATAACAAATAAAACACAAACAAAGAAAAAGAAAACAAACAAATAAAAAAAAATCTAACCTAATTTAGGGTAGACTTATGACCTAGATGACTCCTAACTGGTTAGACTGTCCACGGGAGGTATAATGCAGACTTTGACCACAAGCTAATCAGCTAGGTCAGGGCAAAATTGGTGGGAGATTTTCTGTCCAAGACGTTCCTTAATTAAATAACCACCAATCTTCGGGCTTTCGGCCCTTAATCCCCTTCCTAGACACTGATTTGGCAGGAGTCAACTTCCAACACCTTTCCCCCTTAGGATAATCTCCTAATTGAGTCTGAGATGTCCTAGGGCCAATGTTAACTCATTTTTAGTTAGGGTTAGGATTGTGAGTGTGACGGAGATGATTTGTGGGCCAAGGAAGGGTGATGAAATCCCCACCTTATCTTGTTAATGGGTTTTGCCCTTAAAATTTTTTTGTGTACGTGTAAAGTAGTAGATAAGTAATCACTCAAAAAGCAGTAAATCAACCAAGAATGTTTCCTATTCTATATGCAATGCAAACGTACCTTGTCGCCAGCACTCTTCAACAAAATTAAAAAAAATAAATAGACACGTGCCTAAGATGCAAGAGTCTAATTTTTTTTATTTTCTCAACAAATAGGTTACTGTTAATTAATTAGCAGTGTGCAGGGTGATTACAGAGAAAAGTTAACAGAGCAGTAAACAAAAATTACAATTTGCAGCAACCTGCAGAAAACTGAGTGAGCAGTTCACTACTCAGGCCGCGGAAACGCGGCTATTGCCGCGCAAACGCGGCTCTGTAGTAGGCTCTGCTGCTCTGCCTTCGAGGGCAGAGGCACAGAGTTGCTATATGTCCTTTGCTGCTGTTAGTTTTCCTGTTCTCCAAACCTGCAAACAAAAATAATCAATAATTAGTTCTTTTTTTTTAGAGAATAACTTATCGTCCCTCCTGGGCAATGGTGCCAAAATTTTGATTGAGGTTTTACCAGCACATAAGAATACAAAATTTCAGATCTAAGAATAGGATGTGCAAGGTACTCAATTCTACCGCTATAGCAAGTGGCTATGCGGGTCGTGATCCACAGGGAGGGACTAGCGATGGAAGCTTGTTTAGTAAGTTCTCTTTTTTTTTATAATGATATTTACAATGTTATTTACAATGAAAAAGAGTGAAAGAGATTGGGAATATTGTAGTGTTGGTAATCTAAACTAAAGAAATAAAAGAAAGAAAACTAAAAACTAAAAACATGCTTACCTCTTCGGCGTCTGCTTACCTTTGGACCGTATCAACGATGTACCTTTCTTTGAAGGCAAGCGAAGCATGGAATATAAGATCTTCCCCATTCCCGATTTACACTATGAAATAAAAGGGCGAGCTATACTACCATGGAAATGGATGTTCATCTTCATAAACCATCAGCGACACTTGCAAGGAGAAGGAAACTTCGAGGCTATTGGTTTTACTTGGATCAACCAACACAAATGAGGGAAACAAAAACAAAACAAGAATAAAGAAAAAATAGAACTTCGATTTGATTCTTATAACAATGGAAGAAAAGACTTACACCGATGTCACCTCAGTACAAGCTTGATCTCCTTCCACCATGAAACTCGTCTCTCCTCTCAGTTACATAAAAAAATAAAAATTACATAAATGAAAATTAAAACAAACCTAAGTTACAATCTACAAATTAGAGAGAATCTAAAGAAAAACCCTAAGCTCGTTTCTGTATTCGACGCCCTTCTCTGTTGTGCTGCAGGGGTATTTATAGGAGATGGAAGAAGTAGAGTCCCGGTACGACTCCTCCATAAAATCTTATCGCCAGACTCGTCAATCTTGCCGCGGAAACGCGGCTATGGCCGCGTTTTCGCGGCCATAGTGTGTTCTCTGGCCACGCGCTTTCGCGCGTGGCCTCCTCTGGTCCGTCCATCTGGGTATATCCTTTTAGATCTGGCATACCGACTCTTTATTTTGAAAATTCGGGATAACTTGGGAAGCAAGTTACCCTAAATCCAAATCTTCCAAATCTTTTAAAATGATTTTATCTTTACACTCTCCTCCTTTTATCTTTATGCTTGTCCTGCAAGTAATTAGGATTGAGTAGAAGTCTATCCCTTTCCTCTTCTTCTAGTAATTGCAAAATTTGCACATGGTAATTGCAACTTTGGCACTTGTCAATTGCAACTTTTGCACTTGGGCTTGCACATGGGCTTTTTGGGGCTTCTGGGCTTCATTTAGGCTTTATTCTTTATTTAATTAATTACTCCAGGCCTGCACACATTAAATAATAAAAAATTAGTAATAGTGCATAATTGTAGGAATAAATATGAAAATGTGATAGTAAATGTAGTGATAAATATGCATTTTTTACTACCTGTCAATAGTTTACACCTATGGATTGCTTTTCACCTCCCATGTTCGATGTCTCCAACATTGACACATGGAAATATAGGATGTCCATGTATTTGAAGACCCTAGGTTTGCATGTTTTCCTTGCCGCTACCAAGAAATACTATCTTGGTAATAGCAATCATATAGGGGCCAATGCACAAGCCCTTGAGGCTATTAGAAGCACGCTTTTTAAAGATTATCTTATGCTTGTTTCTAACCTTGATTCTGCTTTTGTAGTGTGGAACAAGTTGACCACAACCACCACCTCCGAGCTTCAAATACCAATCCAACAAGAGGAGGAATCTAGTGGAGAATCTGAGTCTCAATGCTACATGGTCCAAGGGAATGACTCCCTTGAGGTACAATCGGAATCTCAACTAGATAGTTTTGATGCTAGTTCTTCATGTGATGAATATGTGGATGCTAATGCTTTGAATGAAGAACTATCTATTGTGTGTGAAAATTGATTGAAAAATATAATCTTTTGAAAAAGAAGAGTTTTGAACTTAATAAAGAAAATATGGGTTTATGTTCAAGACTTGACATGGTTTTGCAAGAAAAGGTGGAGATTTCTAATGAGAGGGATTCATTAAAATCTCAACTTGATCTTGCCCTAAAAGAAAATAAATTTTTGAAAAATAAAAATGATTGTGAAATAATTTTGAAGAAAAATGAAAACTTGTCTTCAAAAGTTAATTTGTGACGGCCTTTACTAAAGAAAATGGAAAAGAAACGAGCCCAAAAGCCTATTTAAATTCTGTCTTAAATGAGTTTAAATTAAAATCAAGGATTGAGACAAATATTCAAGAGATGAGTTAAAGATCAGAGCAAATCAAAAGATCATACCAAATAAAAATCGATTAAAATTCTAATTTCTATGAATTCATTCGGCTAGCTAAAGATCCATGAAGGTATCATCAAATTCAGAGACCAAACTGAAAAACTAGTTGGATAAAAGGAGATGAACGAAGATCAAGTGGCCTCGCTCCCTGGATGTGGCCCTTGGCCACATCTAAGCCACGAGGGCTTTGTTAGAGGGTTAGGGGGAACGTATTCTCCCCCTTTGTTCTCACACTCTCCCCTCTTCCATTTTGCATATAAAACCTGGGATTTCTAAAGACAAACGGGCACAACTGAGTAAAGATAGATTTTAGGCTAGTTTTTGTTTTAGTTTAGTTTAGGATTTTGTTTTTCTTTTAATGAAAATTTTCAGCTTTATTTATGTAACTTAGAAGAGAAAAGAGTTTCATGAGAGAATGAGAGTGAAAACTGTACTATTGTACTGAGAGTGATACCAGTATAAGTGTTTTTCTTTTCTTCCATTGTTACTTGATTAATCGAAAGTTACATTTTTGTTCTTCACTTGTATTTTTCTTCTACTTTCTTCTTTTGGTTTGATGATCATCCAAGTGAGTCTCATATCATCAGAATTTCCTTGCCTTTATGAGTGCCACGATAGCTCATGATGGTGAATTCCTCCCTACTGTTCGTATCATTTCATGCTTGCTTGATGAATTTTTGATGATGTAATGTGAACGGGGACTGAATTAGATCTTATGGGTTATGTACATATCACCTCCGAATTAAGGTAAACGTGCCAACGATCCAAGGTAAGTCATTGGCCAAAAGAGATAAGTAAGTATTTTTAGTCTTCTTTCTTTCTTTTAATCACTTACTTTAGAACACTTAAACAACATTCTCTTCTTTCTTTACTCTCTTTATTTCTTTGTTTAACTTTCTTTTCCTTTTACAAAATCATCATCTTTTCCAAATTTCACCTTTTTCCAACTAAACATTGATATAATTTTCTCTTTTCTTTTGAAAAACAAAGAAGAACTCTTAATCAATTTTTATAAATTTGAAAAGAACTTATCAACACGCTTCTAATGTAGCGCTCCTTGTGGATCACAACACCGCTAGGCACTTGCTATAGCTGTGACATTGAGAATCTTGCAATTTAACTTCTATCTTTTCTGTGCATAGATTAAACCCAACCAAATTTGGCACCATTGCCGGGGAGGGATGGTAAGTTTTTCTTTTAGTTTACTTAACAATTAAATTTTCTTCTCTATTGTTTTGTGTAGAAGCTGATTTAAAGGAAACGAGAGTTGCAGAAACATAAAAGTGGCTCCGGGACTCTGCTTTGTAGAGTAGAACCCAGAAGCCCTCAAGCTTACCGTGCAAACGCGGCAAAAGCCACATTTTTGCCGCGTTAGCGTAGCAAATTAAGTGGACTACTCACCCATCTTTTTTGCAAGGTGGATAAATTGCAAAGTTTAGGTGTCTGCTACTGTTACTTTTCTTATTTATCTTACTGTATATACCTTTTTAACCTCAACAGTAAACCATGTTTGTTAAATGCTAAAAAAATAACTTTACATCTAGAGCACATGTCTCATTACGTTTACATTTACATTACTGTTGAAAAGTGCAGGAGAAAAGGTATGTACACATAACATGTAGTATGTTAACACTTTTGAATTGTTTATATTTCTTAAGTGTTGCTTTTCATATATAGTGCACATTGCACTGAAACGATTAAGGGCTTGTCTTATAAACAAGATAAGGTGGGAAGTCATTACCCTCCCTTAGCCTACAAACCATCTCCTCACTCACTAAATAGGCCTAACTAAAACTGAGTAGACATTCGCCCTAGGAACATCTCAGACTAATTTAGGAGATTGACCTAAGAGGGAAGTTATTAGAGTTTGACTTTTGTCAAATCGGTGTTAAAGATTGGGGATTGAAAGGCGAAACATTGAAGAACAGTAGTTTGGTATAATTAGACTCGCTGCTTGGGCACACCCATTGGTCTTGCCCCTACTTGGCCATTAACTTGTGGTCAGATTGCTGCATATACCCCCGTGGACAATCTAACTCGTTAGGAGTCATTTAGGTCTAAGGTCTACCCTAACTTAGGCTAGATTTTTCTTTTTTTTTTATTTGTTTATTTGTTTGTTCATTTTGTTTTTGATATCTTTGTGATATGGATTACCATTATAATTATTCTAATTTATATAGTGATCCATACTTTACCCCGACCTCTTTTGACTCAGATATTACTAAGTGACATTTCATAACTTTAACTAACCAAGTATACTGGATTAATCTTATCCGAATTAATATATGCCCCAGTCTCAATATTATGAACAAGACTGGAACAATTATCATCGCTCTTCATAGAGTCAATGAGGATACAACTCCCCCGAGTCATATGGTCAACCACCTTACTAATATGCAGCTACATTTACTCCTTATCAAGATCATCCATAGAAGAAAATTTTGATTTGGCTAAAAGAATAGAAGCCTTGATTGAGTCCCAAAACAATTTCAAGACATGATGTACTCACAATCCTATAAAAGTTTCCAAATCCAAAATCCCTACTCCATGTTCAAGTCTCATAATAAGAAAAACCTACCAACTTAGGAAAGAGTATGAAACCAATAATTCAGTCCTAAAATGATTCTTTTAATAGGTTAGAAGTACTAATGAGTCAACTGAACGATGCTTATAAGGTAGAGGAAACTCTTCGTTATTGATATTTGATCAATTCTGATTTCCCTGACCATATTGATAAGAACTAAGAATCATGGTTTCGAGACTTTAACCAAAATTCAATTTCATCACAACTTTTTGAACTTGACCAATACCAAACTATTGAAAAGTTGGCAAGTTTTTATTTCAATGAAATTGAAATTGAATATGAATGTGAACCCAATCTTCAATTTTGTGATTCAGTTTCAATTTTTGAATCAATGTTGATTTCGGTATCCTTACCAAATTTGGACCCATTTTTTGAGCCAACACTGATTCTCATACCTATAGATTTAGAACATGAACCACCTATTTTGAAAAGTAAAATTTCATTAATGGAAAAAGAATATTAATTCAATTTTTTGATTTGGACTCAACTCTTGAACCGAAACCGACTCTTGAATCTAAACTTGATTTGAATCATATACCCGAGTCAGTGTTGGTTCCGATTCCTTTCATTCCAAAGCTCAAATCATCCATTCTACAAAATCACATTCTTTTCTTGGACCAAGATATAAATTATAAATGATTCCGAGATGATATTTCAAGATTAGTCATATAAAGAGGGGATTATTTTCATGATAGGATTTTGTATGATCCTATTCATATTGGGGATTATAAATATATAGATAGAGAAGAGGTCATAAAAGATGGGTTATGTGATCCATCACATTATCTTGATTGGGTAGTAACGCTTGGCCCAATCTGACAACCACCCGAACCACCACCTTAAGGTAACATTTTTCCCTTCCTTTCTTCTTTTTTATGCATATATGCATTCATTCATACATTGAGAACAATGCATAAGATAGGTGTGTGGGAGGGATCTAACATAACATAGGTTTTCTTTTAATTTATAAAATAAAAATTTCTTTGCTTTTAAAAATCTTTTGAAAAAAGAAACAATATTTTGACCTATTTTTTGTAAAAAATTAAGTTAATTTTAAGAAATAAGAGAATCATAATTAGGATTTCTTATACTAGGTCAAAATAAGACTCTTTGTTTGATTTCTAGGCTTAGGAAACAAATTTTAAAATAATTTAGTCTTGATTTTTACCTTATTGAAATATGTATACTTTATACACTTGCACACTTTGGGTTCTAAAACAAAGATTCTTATATCAAAATTGGGATATATTTGGGATTATCTTCTCCTTCTCCAAAATAAACTCTTAAGTCTTTAATTTTTGCTTGAGAACAAGCAAAAGATAGGTGTGAGGGTGTGATTGTTTACTAACATTGCATATTTATTGTCATATTTTCATATTTTAATTATAATAAGCTCTGCATTTAACTTCTTTATTGTCTAATGGTGTGCAGGTCATAATTAATGGAGAAAGAGAAGATAATCTTAAATATATCCCAATTAAATCAAATTTATATGGATTTATTTTCTTAGATATGACAAGAGAATAGACAACCAAGTCCAAATTCCTTCAACCAAGTCTTACACTTATGTTGAAACTCCTAAAAAGGAGAAAGAGAAAGAAGTCCCAAAGGAGTCCTCAGAGAAAGATGATTAAGTTGTTAACACTCAAGAGAAATTCTTTATACCCAAGGCCCCACTTCCTCAACGTCTTCAACCAATAAGAAGAAAAATCACTGTGAGGGAATTTTGAAAGTTTTTAAAAATGTCCAAATCAATATTCCTTTCTTGAATGCAATCAACCAAATTCCTTTGTATGCCAAGTTTTAAAAGGACCTTAGTACTGTCAAGAGAAAACTTTTGTTCCTCGTGAAGTAACATTTGCTACATAAGCATCATGTCTGATCTAACAAACTATTGCACCAAAGTATAAAGATTCTGGGAGTCCAACAATCACAGTTAGGATAGGAGATTAGGTTATGAACCGATATTTGCTTGATTTAGGGGCAAGTATAAATCTTTTACTCTATTCTGTATATAAACAACTAGATTTAGGGGAGTTATAACCCACTAACCTTACATTGCTTTTAGCAGAAAGGTTTGTTAAGGTCCCCAGGAGAATTGTTGAGGATGTTATTTTGAAGATCGATGAATTTTATTTCCCTGTGAATTTTGTAGTCTTAGACGCTGAACTTGTGACAAATCCCAGTAATCACTCCCCTTTGATTTTAGAAAGACCATCCTTTAATACTGCTGATGCTGTCATTAGATGTAGGAATGGAGTCATGACCTTGTTGTTTGGGAATATGACACTTGAGCTGAATGTTTTTCATACTAGTTTCCAACCACCTGTAATGGGTGACCATGAGGAGGTCAACATGATTGATATTTCGGTCAGTCACACCTTTGAGGAGTCTTGTTAGAAGATCCTTTGGAGAAATGTTTGACACATTTTGGAATGAACTTTGATATTGATAAGTCTATACAAGAGGTCAACGCATTGTTAGACTCTGTTCCTGTCATGTACACTACTCCATGGAAACCTAAGGCTGGACCCTTGCCTGTGTCAACATTTATTTCTGTTCCATCTATCATTGAGCCCCCCAAGTTGGAGCTCATTCCTTTACCCGACACGTTAAAGTATGCCTTCTTATGTGATTCAGAAACCTTGCCAGTGATCAGTTCTTCTCATTTAGATAAGGACCAAGAAGGAAAGTTGCTAGATGTGCTTAGCGAACATAAGGAAGCTCTAGGTTAGACCATAGCAGATATCAAGAAAATTACTCCCTTTGTGGTAATACACTAAATTCATCTCGAAGAGAATGTCAAAAACTCGAGAAAACCATAGAGGCGTTTAAACCCTGTTCTGAAAGAAGTAGTGAGAGCTGAGCTCATGAAATTGTTAGTGTAAATCACCTAGAGGGGGGGTGAATAGGTGATAATGCTAATCTATAAACTAAATGCGCTAAATGCGAAAGCTTAAAACAAATTTGCACAAACACTTAATACAACACACAAGTGTAGCCGAATTCCCCGTGAAGGGCTGTGAACTAACTCCTCTTGATTCACCTAAATATGGGTTGAGGTGCTATATGAAGCTCTTGTGGTTAAGTACAAGTGAGGCACACACAAACAACCAAGCATATAAGATGAATAGGCAATATGAATATATGCAAGGCAACACAAGCAATAAATGATATGAAGATATGAATGATGCTTTGCACAAAATAAAGAGAGAGAGTTAGGAGACAATGGATCAAACGCTAACAACAAAATATGTTTCGAGGTTCGAGCCCCTAGCTCTACATCCCCGCCTTCACCACCGTGAAGGATTTCCAATCCACTATCTCCCACCGAGGGAACCTCCACCGAGGAGGATTTGTTACAACAAAGGGAGTACCGAACTCCTCTCTCAAACACCGCCTCACAACCGAGGGGTAGGCCCGTAGCCAAACAACCACAACACCTCTACCGAAGAGGGTTACAAACCAAACTCCACCTCTCACTAGAGGGAGCAAACCACAAGCCTCAACCTCTACCAAAGAGGGAGCACCCAACAATGAAAAGGGTTTACAACTTGGTGGTATCTTTCAACCACAAACAATCTCTCTTTCCTCTTTTCTACAAAACAAGATCCTAATAGATTAGGATAGAAGATATAACTCAAGTGTGAAAAACTAGGTGTTTGGAAAACAAAAACTCAAAGAAAAATACTTGGGAAAACTCTTGTAAAAGATAGAAAATGAAAACCAAGACAAATCTCCCAAAATACTCTTTTCTTTGATTTTTCCAAAAACCTAAAACAAAATAAAGATAGATCTTTTTGGCACTTAAACTCTTTTTGAAAACTTGTAAAACACTTCAGAAAAGTAGGAATTTTTGCTCTTGAAAATCTTAGTTAAAAACACCAAGCAATGGGGTATTTATAGGCCAAAACAGAAACTAGCCGTTAGGCTGATCTGGCAGCCTGACAGGCCTAGCGGTCGGCCGGCCGGCCGACCGCCAACGGTCAGAAAAGTGACCGTTGGGGCAACCCGGTCGGCCGGTCGGCCGACCGCCCAGATACAGAGAGCAAAGCTCTCTGGTCCGGTCGGCCGCCCGGCCGACCGTCCCTGTGTCTGCCAAACGTGCACAAGCCTGTGCACGTCGGTCGACCGCAAGGGTCGACCGGCCTTTGGTGCGGTCGAAAAATATTTCTAAAAATTCTTTTATCTCTTGTAAAAATACCCAAAAATAGTTTTATCATTTTGCATTGATATATAAACATGTGATAAAAAGTTTAGCTCAAATATCAAGCATATGAAACTATTTCTGTGTCTTAACATTTTTACCAAAAACCAAAACTTGTATTTTTATCAAACTTAGATTTTTCACTACATGAATAGGATAGTCAAAATAAGTTTGTTTAAAAGTTAAGCATGCATGTATAAAATGAATCCACTATACATAAACCAATTAAACTTGTTTTGATCAATCTATTCATGAAAACAAATATCGGTTAAACTAAAAACCGAAAAACCAATATCCAAACATAAAAACGTGTATGTGTATTGTGCACTTGAGCATATCAACTATTCTTATCTTTACACATGGATCTAAAACACACTAAACTTTAGGATACCTAAGTCTTCTTGACGATCTTCCATCTTCAAGTCGGCTTGGTCCCAAAACGTGATCCACCGAGTGCAAATGAGTGATCTTGAAGCTCGGGCACCGAAATCACCATGTGAAAGCTTCCAAACTCCTCTTTTTGAAGCAATCACCAACTAATATCTTGTTAAATAATCTGAAACTAAAATCACAAGATTATTAGTAAACATAACTACATGAGTTAATCATCATCAAAACTAGAGAGGAAGGCCTCCGGGCCAACAATCTCCCCCTTTTTGATGATGACAAAACTCATGGAGTTATATATGCATGGATTAAAGTTAAGCTTCAAAGAAGCTCCCCTTAACTCATGCATAAAACAAATAAACATAAATATGCAATGAATGACAATGCATAATCATGCATAAACAATAAATGGCTCTAGATACCAATGAAATGTTTAAATAAAACATGCTCTAGATACCAATTAAAATTAAACTAAATTAAACTTAATATATGCAAAACATAAATATGCATATATAAAACTTCTCAATATGCATATATAAAACTTCTCAAATAATTCTCCCCCTTTTTGTCAATCATCAATAAAGGGGTAAAAAACAAAACAAAAAATTTTTCTCCCCCTTTTTGTTCGAAACAACGAATCAATAAAGGGTTAATAAAAAATATGTTCTCCCCCTTTTTGTCTAAAACAAATACAAAAACCAAATAGGGTGACAATCAATTAAGGTACCAACAAAGTAGCATTTTGATACCAATTGAAAGTAAACATAGATCAATAAATGGTATATGCTATATACATTCATGAAGAGGAAGACGGTAAAGTAACTTTCCTACATATATACATTTTATGAAAGAGGGATGACAAGCCCTAATTCACATAACGCATATTATGTAATGCATAAGAGGAGATGTGAAGCTCCCCCTACACACGTGTATCACATAAAGAAGAGATGTCAAGCTCTTCAATACAAGATACACTCATCATGAATCTATATGTGGAAGAGATGTTAAGCTCTCCTTGCATATAGGCAATATAAATCAAAACTTTTGTATTTATCTTTTAAAACAAAATTTTGAATTTTCTCAATAAAACAAATTTGATACCAATTAAAGTATTATTCTTTTTAAACATATGATACCAAATTGAAATTATTATTTTCTACCATAAAGTAAGGGAGTGGAAATACAAATACCAATTGTAAATATGAAAATCGAATTTTCTCCCCCTTTATGAAATACAAACAAAAACAAAGCGTAGGCTTGAAATAAGATATCAATTGAAAAGCAATTGAAAACTAATCAATTGAAACAAAATTGAAACTCAAGCTTAGCATAAACACAAACATATATATGTATGAAAAATATATACCAATTGAAATTGATATTATTGGAATTGAAAGCATCATACATACAAACATATATGAGTATACAAGAAATGTCAAGATTGATACCAATTGAAAGAATTCAATGATATCAATTGAAACAATAATAATATCAAGTGTATATCTCATATAACTACCACCCAACCATGTTCAAGTTTAAAATGATTTTCAATATAAAGCATACATGAGGCATGATCTCCCAACCAACCGCCCTTGGATGGTAGGGGTTTTCAAAAAAAAGATTTGAAAATAAGCTTTATTTGAAAAAAACTCTACCAAATGAAGAATATCGCAACTAGTTAAATGAAAAACATGTAAACTAGTACGAAATCCTTCAAGCAAGGAATAAAAACAAATTGGTTTTCAATGAAATAAGAGATCCACATGATATCAAAACACTCAAGTCAATTAAGTATAAATATGACTCATGAAAACAAACACATGAGTAAACAATAAATGTGAGTGTACAAATACGATGTGAAGATCATAATCATGAAAGATGAAAATAAGCTCAATATTCCTTGAAACAAGAAAATCATGAAAATCATCAAAACTATTTAATCTTCAAGGTATATGTACGTCCTATACAAATTAAAGTATACATACATATCCAAACACAACGAGTCCACAAGGATATATGCATGAAGGCACGTGGCTCAAAAAGATGCATATGTATAAACAATAATTTGGATAGAATGGACATATACATGAAGTTAAACATAAACACATGGAAACATGAAAATTTAAATTTCCATTAAAACAAGTTTCATTTCAAGGCATATGTATGATTTGTCAACAAAAAGTATACATACATATCCCTAAACACAATTGAGTCCATAATAAAGATTTGCATGAAAAGCAAATGACTCAAGGGGTATACATGTATATCTTAAAGTTTGGCAAAATAGACATATACATGAAATGAAAACACATGATCATAAAATAAATCCAAAAATGAGAATACAAGTTTAAAATGCATGGATCATCAAAACTAGACTATACTAGCACATCTAATGGGAACAAATAAGCATTCAAGCTCAAACATATATAGATTTATTTGTGGCCCACTATATGCACAAGTATAAATCCTAGTCTTAATGAAAACTAACATTTAAACATATATTCAACATTTAAAGCATAAAACAAGATATAAATCATCATGATAAAAACTAAACATGATTATTATGTAAATCCACATGTTATTAAACCTATGATAAACATGATAGCTAAACAAATGGTGAGAACACAAAAATAATGGTCCATATTAAAACATGGGTGTCTCAAAGGGCTATACATGCATGTCAATGGTCTAATAATCATGACATTTTCATAATAATCTAAAAACAATAAAACATGCTAAAAACAATGAATATGAAAGCATGTAAACAATAATAAGGAGTTAGGAATCGTTACCAAAACCTAGAAGGTAACTTTCCTTGTCTCCAAAACATGGTGGTCATCTCCACCAAACCTTCCCTTGAAAGTGATGCATCCAATTTATTTCCATGAAGCTTGGAACGCATCCACTCCAAGGTACCGCTACTCTCACGTCATGCGAGAGCCCACACCTACATCAAACTTAAGAGGGGTGGTCTTTGGTACCCATATCTTATTGGGTCCATGGGGGCTAGTACCTTCTCTAACCCAAACAAATTTATTTGCTAAATTTGAAGTATGTAATCTATCATAACAAAATTTAGCAAGGTGGCCCTTACGTCCACAATGTGTACAAGTGTACACATGAGCATACATGGTGTGATGGTGTCCGTGAGGAGCATGTGTATGCCATGTATGGTGTGCATGTAAAGATGGAACTTGTTTCTTTCGAACCAAGGTTTCTAAGCGTGTATGATTCATGGCACATTGGCTCATAGCGGAGCCCAAACAATCCATTTTCTTCTTAATTAAATTTATATCATTTTCAATCAAAGAAGAAGTGGCACATGTAATAGGTGAAGTGTGTGATACTACCCTAGCATGGCAAACATGTGCATCAATTTTATTTTGCAAAATAATGTTTTTCTTTAAACAAACATCTAAATCATTTGAAATAGAAATTATTTTGTTTTTCAAAGCAACATTCTCTTTTAAAACAAAATCAACTTTTGAAGACAAATTTTCATTTTTCTTCAAAATTGATTCACAATCATTTTTAGATTTTAAAAATTTATTTTCTTTTAGTGCAAGGTCTAGTTGAGATCTCAATGAATCCCTTTCATTATAAACCTCAACCTTCTCTTGCAAAATCAAATCAAGTTTAGAAGACAAT
The DNA here is from genome assembly GCA_038442645.1 of Agave tequilana. Taxonomy (NCBI): domain Eukaryota; kingdom Viridiplantae; phylum Streptophyta; class Magnoliopsida; order Asparagales; family Asparagaceae; genus Agave; species Agave tequilana. The sequence continues at coordinate 245,589 of JAVJIF010003947.1, read as the reverse complement.
TTTTCATTTTCTTTATTTAATGCAATAGTCTTCTTTTTCAAAACTTTATATTTTTCTATTAATTTTTCACAAACAAAGAAAGTTCTTCATTTAAAACATGGGCATCAATATGATCATCACATGAAGAACTAGAATCAAAACTATCACTATCTAGTTGAGTTTCCGATTGTACCTCAAGGGAGTCATTCCTTGGACCATGAAGCATTGAGATTCGGATTCTCTACTAGATTCTTCCGGTTGGATTTGCAATTGAAGCTCGGAGGTGGTGGTTGTGGTTGTCAACTTGTTCCATACTGCAAAGGCGGAATCAAGATTAGAAACATGCATAAGATATTCTTTTGAAAGCGTGCTTCTAATGGCCTCAAGGGCTTATGCATTGGCCCCTATATGCTTGCTATCACTAAGGTAGGATTCCTTGGTAATGGCAAGGTAAACCTTATGTCCTAGGGTTTGTAAATAAACGGACATCCTAATCTTCCAAACAATGATGTTGGAAGGGTCAAACATAGGTGGGGTCATGAAGTCCATGGGTCCAAACTATATGTGTGCAAACAAGCAAATGAAAATATAGATTAGCAAACAAATGGATCTCACTCCTAGGATGTTAAGCCTAAGTATCAGGAGCGTAGGCTCTGATACCAATTGTAAATCACCTAGAGGGGGGGTGAATAGGTGATAATGCTAATCTATAAACTAAATGCGCTAAATGCGGAAGCTTAAAACAAATTTGCACAAATACTTAATACAACACACAAGTGTAGCCGAATTCCCCGTGAAGGGCTCTGAACTAACTCCTCTTGATTCCCCTAAATATGGGTTGAGGTGCTATATGAAGCTCTTGTGGTTAAGTACAAGTAAGGCACACACAAACAACCAAGCATATAAGATGAATAGGCAATATGAAGATATGCAAGGCAACACAAGCAGTAAATGATATGAAGATATGAATGATGCTTTGCACAAAATAAAGAGAGAGAGAGTTAGGAGACAATGGATCAAACGCTAACAACAAGATATGTTTCGAGGTTCGAGCCCCTAGCTATACATCTCCGCCTTCACCACCGTGAAGGATTTCCAATCCACTATCTCCCACCGAGGGAACCTCCACCGAGGAGGATTTGTTACAACAAAGGGAGTACCGAACTCCTCTCTCAAACACTGCCTCACAACCGAGGGTAGGCTCGTAGCTAAACAACCACAACACCTCTACCGAAGAGGGTTACAAACCAAACTCCACCTCTCACTAGAGGGAGCAAACCACAAGCCTCAACCTCTACCAAAGAGGGAGCACCCAACAATGAAAAGGGTTTATAACTTGGTGGTATCTTTCAACCACAAACAATCTCTCTTTCCTCTTTTCACAAAACAAGATCCTAATATATTCGGATAGAAGATATAGCTCAAGTGTGAAAAACTAGGTGTTTGGAAAATAAAAACTCAAAGAAAAATACTTGGGAAAACTCTTGTAAAAGATAGAAAATGAAAACCAAGACAAATCTCCCAAAATACTCTTTTCTTTGATTTTTCCAAAAACCTAAAACAAAATAAAGATAGATCTTTTTGGCACTTAAACTCTTTTTAAAAACTTGTAAAACACTTCAGAAAAGTAGGAATTTTTGCTCTTGAAAATCTTAGTTAAAAACACCAAGTATTGGGGTATTTATAGGCCAAAACAGAAACTAGCCGTTAGGCTGATCTGGCAGCCTGACAGGCCTAGCGGTCGGCCGCCGGCCGACCGCCAACGGTCAGAAAAGTGACCGTTGGGGCAACCCGGTCGACCGTCCAGCCGACCGCCCAGATACAGAGAGCAGACTCTCTGATCCGGTCGGCCGGTCGCCCAGATACAGAGAGCAAAGCTCTCTGGTCCGGTCGGCCGCCCGGCTGACCGTCCCTGTGTCTGCCAAACGTGCACAAGCCTGTGCACGTCGGTCGACCGCAAGGGTCGACCGCACCAAAGTCTGCCAAACGTGCACAAGCCTGTGCACGTCGGTCGACCGCAAGGGTCGACCGGCCTTTGGTGCGGTCGACCCATGCGGTCGGCCGACCTGGCCTGTCAGCCACAAATCTGGGACAGAAACACATGTTAAAAATATTTCTAAATTTTTTTTATCTCTTGTAAAAAATACCCAAAAATAGTTTTATCAGTTTGCATTGATATATAAACATGTGATAAAAAGTTTAGCTCAAATATCAAGCATATGAAACTATTTTTGTGTCTTAACATTTTTACCAAAAACCAAAACTTGTATTTTTATCAAACTTGGATTTTTCACTACATGAATAGGATAGTCAAAATAAGTTTGTTTAAAAGTTAAGCATGCATGTATAGAATGAATCTACTATACATAAACCAATTAAACTTGTTTTGATCAATCTATTCATGAAAACAAATATCGGTTAAACTAAAAACCGAAAAACCAATATCCAAGCATAAAAACGTGTATGTGTATTGTGCACTTGAGCATATCAACTATTCTTATCTTTACACATGGATCTAAAACACACTAAACTTTAGGATACCTAAGTCTTCTTGATGATCTTCCATCTTCAAGTCGGCTTGGTCCCAAAACGTGATCCACCGAGTGCAAATGAGTGATCTTGAAGCTCGGGCACTGGAATCACCATGTGAAAGCTTCCAAACTCCTCTTTTTGAAGCAATCACCAACTAATATCTTTTTAAATGATCTGAAACTAAAATCACAAGATTATTAGTAAACATAACTACATGAGTTAATCATCATCAAAACTAGAGAGGAAGGCCTCCGGGCCAACAGTTAGATGCGGTTATCATTTACTTTATATCTGATAGTCAGTGGGTCAGTCTTGTGCAAGTTGTGCCCAAAAAGTCTAGAGTCACAGTTGTTGCTAACGAGGATAATAAGTTGGTTCCAACTCGAGTTCAAACTGGTTGTCGAGTGTGCATAGACTATATGAAACTCAACTCCATGACTAGAAAAGATCATTTTTTCTCTGCTATTCATCGATCAAATGTTAGAATATCTTGCCGGTCACGCTTACTACTCCTTCCTTGATGACTATTCTGGATATAACCAAATCCCAATTACTCGTGAGGACCAAGAGAAAACGACATTCACCTATCCGTTTGGTACATTTTCCTACCGTCGCATGCCCTTTAGGCTATGCAATGCACCTGCTATGTTTCACCGGTATATGTTGAGCATCTTTTTAGACATGGTCGAGAGATTCTTAGAGATATTCATAGATAACTTATCTGTCTTTGGGTCTGATTTTAATGAGGGTTTGTATCATCTATCACGGGTGTTGATAAGATGCAAGGAGAAGAACCAAGTTCTTAATTTAGAAAAATGTCATTTCATGGTGAAATTTGGGTTTATCTTAGGACACATTGTTTCTGAAAAAGGTATAAATATTGATAAAATTAAGGTAGAATTAATCTCTAAATTTCCACCTTCGAAAACTATTCGGGAGGTGTGATCCTTCTTAAGCCATGCTGGGTTCTACCACCGCTTTATCAAAGACTTCTCTAAAATTTTCAAATTTTTGTGTGACCTTCTAGTAAAGGATGTTCCCTTTGAGTTCACCTCTTCTTGTTTGGTAGCCTTTGAGAGGCTCAAGACTGAGTTCACTTTGGCACCCATTGTAACGCCTCAATCCCGCAGGTATGGAGACATTATTGCGACGTATATACGTAGGTTAAAAATACTCTCACATATATATGCTAAGCAACAATACATGTAAGAATCAGAGTTTGAAAATATGTGGTGCATTATACATTCTAACATATGGGTACAATTACAAAGTTACCATAGGATGTGACACAATATTATAAGAATATTACATCATCGATAGGCATAATTGAGAGAATACAAAGAGATATACAAGTATGTACAGTACAAAGGCGCTTACATGCTGCAAAAGGAAAAACTTGAGCGACGAGCAGGGGGCCTGGAAGGATAGGACCTCAGACGGTCTGCCGATGATCCATGCTTCCGCAATGCATCTCTGATAGCAACCGGGAGAATCCACAAGCTCCAAGCTCTGGGATCTGGACATGAAGATCCAGGGGAGTTAAAAGCCTCTCCAACAAGAGGTGTGGTTAATTCCAAGTGGCGTGTAAGGATAAGCATACATGTATCGATAAATCTGAATCAAAAGAGTATGCATTAAGAATCACGTCGTGAGCACAGACATACAGGAGCAGGCAGGGAAATAGTAAGTGATATCAAGAAGGGAACATGTATGGTATAATATGATAAGAGTAGGAGACTGGTAGAATAGAACACAAGAAATCCAAAGTAAACATATATATAATATAATAATATAAGAGCGGTGCGAATATCGAAAAATCATGCAGTCTCAGAAAAACAGTGTAAATAAGATTTCAAACTCTTCACAACCATTAATAGAAGAATTGATAAACTGTCAAGTAGACAAATAGCAATCAAGCGAATTTCCAAGCAGGGCTAAGCAAGCAGGAGGATGCGGACAGCAAACAGTGTTTAATCACTAGAGCGCTTGATGGAGCTATTGGAATAAATCAGCTTAGAAGGCAAGTCTAAAATCAGGTAGAGTTCCGCCTATACGAATTGAGTGATAAAGTGCTGGGCACTAAGCATGCCTATCAGGCAGAGCATGAGAGACCTAATGGTCTAAGTGCACTCCTCTTTTGAGGAAGTGGGCGAGAGCTCAGAGGCAAAAGTACGCTCGGGGTCTAAGCGCACTCTCGCTAGCTACAACGAAACCCATAAGGGTGCAAGACCTAAAACCAATTAGGTAGCTAGCTCAGGAGTGGGCAGAAACAGAGTCGGTACAAGGGTTCCTACACGAAATTTTAGTACCATATGAGCATGCATATGAATATGATAACATCTTCGCTACCATAGAGTGGTGAAGCCCAGAGGCTAAACGGCCACGAAGGGTCAGTCACACATGGTATAAAAGTAAAAATAAAATACATCACAAGTATGGTATATGTATAGGAAATAAACTACCCTAGTACAAACATTTGTCATAGGCATATACATGTGCAATCCTGGGTACTCAGCCATATACAAATATAAGGGCACAACCCAATACAAAAAATGAATACAAACTCAAATACAGAACAAAATATAAGTCGACCCGACAAAGTGGGGAAACCCAAAACGAGGCGTGGACACTTGCCTATAATTCTTCAAAAAACGCTGAAAATCCAAAATCTGAGGAACACGTACACGCTTCCAAAATATAAAATTATAAATATTTATCTTTTTAGATAGAGCTAGAGAGAAACAAGAGAGTGAATTGAGAGAGAGTGAGAGAGACAACAGGAGAGAGAAAAGAAGGGGTTGTTACCACCTGCTGCCACGCAGCCAGGGCCGCGTGACCAGGTGGCATAGGGAAGACCGGCACCGGCCGCCGGTCACCCCAAGAAGAAGGGAGGAGGTGGTTAAGGGTGGTGAGGTGTTGGAGTTGAGGATGATGAAGGTGGTGATTGGTGGTTGTTGTGGTGGCTTGGTGGTCAAATTGGTGGTGATGGTGGTTGTGGAGTTGAAGGAGGTGAAGTGTAGTGGAGATTTGGGGGTAGTGGAGGAAGATGGATGTGGTGGTGGGTGTGTAGTGATGAAGATGTAGGAGGTGGAAGAGAAGGAAATGGGATGGTGGAGATGAATGGTTTTAGAGGTGGTGGTGTTGGAGAGTTGGAGGAGGAGAAGGGGGAGATGGTGGCCGGAGTAGGGGCTTGCCGGAGTTGGGGCTCAGGTGGTGGTGAAGGCCTCCAGTTGTGGATGAGAGAGGGATAGAGGAGAAATTGAAGAGAATGAGAGAGAGAGAGAGAGAGGAAGTCAGGAGAGTCCGATTTTGGAGAGAGATTGAGAGTCAAGAAGAGAGAGAAAGAAGTTGGAGAGGGAAAGAAGAGGAAGAGGAGGAAGCTGGCTGCGGGCTGGGGATGAAGAAATAAAAGATATTGAAAAGAAAGGAAAAAAGAGATAAGGAGAAGATGGGAGGAGAATTTTTTTGGGGGAGATGTTTTGGGGTGTACGGAGGAGAAAAAAGGAGAATAAAAGAAAAAGGAAAAGAAAGAAGAGCAGAAAAATAAGTGGATAAGAAAAATGTGTAAGAAATAAAAAGAAAGAAAAGAAAAAAAATATGTAGATGAAACTCCGGATTTTAGAAAATCACAAAAACATTGAAAATACCAAAAAATTAGACTGATCCAGAAAGGTCTCAAAAATTCTCAAAACTAATAAATATTATTTTAAGCTGCATGATGAAATCAGGTTCAAGAAATTCAATCCCATTTTTAAATGAAAAAATCTAGAAATCAACCGTCGATACAGCTTTACACCGGTTCGGACGGATTTTGATAAATTCTAAAAAATTCTCAAAGATACTCAGAGGTAGAAAACATCATTCTCAGAAATAATATGACATCGATTTTTAGAAATAAAATCTTATTTTCAAATTAAAAATCCTGAAATCAACCAGCGATACTGGCCGACACCAAATCCGGCCGAGTTTTGATAAATTCAGAAAAATCTCCAAAAAATATATTAAGATAGAAAATGTGATTCTAAGAAATAATGTGAAAGCGAATTTTATAAATTCAAGTTTATTTATAAATTAAAATTCTGAAATCGATCAGCGATACTAGTTAACACCGATATTGAAGATTTTTGTATTTAATTCGAAAAAATTTCAGAAAATCATGAGAAATCTAAAATATTGAAAAATGATGTTTGAAATTGAAATCAGTCAAATCTGACTATCAAAAAATCAAATTGAGCGATACACTAGGATCGGGTCATCGGTGTAGACTAGGGCTGACTCCGACTCTACGAATCTGGACCCAATGCAAAACGATCGCATAAATATTCATAAAGAAAAAAATAAATACAGGAAGTAAATTGAAAAATATGTTCGAGAATCTGAATACGTAACTAAGTACATATTTCAGGAACGGGGTGTTACATTATCCGACCACCTAACTGGAATCTTCCATTTGAGATAATGGGTGATACTTCTGACTATGCGATAGGGGTTATTCTGGGCCAGCGAGTAGATAAACTTTTTCATGTCGTTTACTATGCCAGCAATATCTTAACGATGCACAACTAAACTACTCCAGCATTGAAAAAGAGTTACTGACAGTCATTTTCACTCTTGACAAATTTTGTCCCTACCTGATAAGTTCTAAGGTCCTAAATTTCATGGATCATGCGGCTTTAAAGTACCTTCTTACAAAACAAGATGCTAAAGCCTGTCTTATCCGGTGGATCTTACTCCTACAGGAATTCGACTTAGAAATTCATAATAAGAAGGGGTTAAAAACATTGTCGTAGACCACTTGCCAAATTAGTGGTTGAATCTTCATCCGACTCGTTACCTTTTCTTGAGATATTTTCTGATAAGCAGTTAATGTCTATTTTCCATTCGATTGTTCCATAGTATGCTGACATTGTAAACTACCTTGTCACAGAATAAATACTTGATTCTGAAAGTACACCTAGAGGGGGGGTGAATAGGTGTAAGGATAATCTATGACAAAATAATGTGGAATTAAAAACTAAATGCAACACACTTAGTGTAACCAAAGAGTGTAGCCGGATTCCCGGTAAAGGGCTCTGGACTATCTCCTCTAAATTTCTCTAAATAAGAGTTGAGGTGCTATATGAAGCTCTCTTGGTTCAACACAAGTGAGGCACACACACAATCAATACCAAGCATATAAATATGAATGAACAATATGAATCAATGCAAGACACAATATAAGAGAGAGAGAGTTAAAGAAAGTGGATCAAACGCAAACACAAAGATATGTTTCGAGGTTCGAGCATACAGATCTACGTCCCCGCTTTCACACAGAAGGATTTTCACTAAATCGTCCACACAGGACTTCCCACACAGGGAACCTCCACTTAGGATTTGGGTAAAAACAACCGGGAGTAGACAACTCCTCTCTTAACCAATACAACCTCTCACTAGAGGCAAGGCACAACACAAATCACCTCTACGCTTAGAGGGATAGGCACTTAGCCAAACAATGATCAACCTCACAAATGAGGGATAGGCACAAAGCCACACAATCACGATCACCTCACACTTGAGGGATAAGGCACTTAGCCACCACTCCAATAATCACCTCTTCACTAAGAGGGATATCAACTCAATCACCTCTCACTAGAGGGATATCACAAATAAAGGAGGGTTTACAACTTGGTGGTATTAACAACCACAAACTAATTCTTTCTCACAAAAATAAGATCCTAATAGATAGGATAGATATGATAGCTCAAGTGTGAGAAAATAAAGTTTTTGGAACAAAGAAAAATGCTTGAGAAAATCTCCAAATAGATATAGAATTTTAGACCAAAACCAATTCCCAAAAGACTCAAATTTCTTTGAATTTCTAACACTTTAAAACAAATAAAGATTAAAACTTTTGAACCCAAAACTTTTTGCTGAAAAACACTTAAAGGATGTGAAAATTTTCTCTCTTGAAATCTTAATTAAATTAGCAAAGGATATGAGGTATTTATAGCCCCAATCCAAATCTTCCTGTTGGCAACAGGAAAAGGCAAATTTGCCCTTCCGGTCGACCGGGCGGTTGACCGGCCAACAATTTAATTTATGACCATTGAGCCCACCGGTCGACCGCTCGGTCGACCGAGCCTGGATCCAGAGAGTAACGGCTCTCTGGCTGGTCGACCGCTCAGTCGATCGGAGCTAGATACAGAGAGCAGAATTCTCTGCCGGTCGACCGGTCGATCGACCAGGGCCTTTTCCAGTGAGCAGAAGCTCTCTGGCGGTCGACCGGCCCGATCGATCGGCCACCAACCTGGCTGCGTGCACGTCCTGTGCACGTCGGTCGACCGGCAGACAGCCAGTCCAGCCATTATAGGATTTAAAAACTTGAGTTTTTATCTTTAATTAAATCTCATAAAATCACATAAATTCCACAAAAATTAGTTCTAATTAGATCTTTGAAATACAAATATGTGTGATAATAATTCAACATATATTTTAAACAATTTGAACCATTTTTGTGTTTTAGAAAACTTGTCTTAAACCAAAAACTATATTTTCCAAAACTTGAATTTTTGAAATGGAAATTCGTTTTCTCCAAAACTCATTTAAATACAAATATATGATATTGAAACAACTTTTAAGCATGTTGTATATGGATAGAATCTAATATACATATAACAATTTATATCTATATTTTTGACATTAAATCTAAAATTAAGTTTTGTTTAAATGCAAAACTCCAAACGCATGAATAGGCTTATCAAAATAAGTTTTTCTAAGTATATGAAGCATAGATGTAAATAGATCAAATCTAATATACATTAAACCATGTAAACTTGTTTTGATTCCATCTATTCATGAAAACCAAGATCGGTTAAACCGAACACCAAAATCAAAACATGAAACTTATGTGTGTATTGTGAACTTGAGCATATCACACTATCTAATCTTTATAATGAGATCTAAATAAACTTAAACTAAGCAAACCGAGATCTTCTTGTAGAACTCCATCTCCAAGTTGACTCGATCCAAACGTGATCCACCGAGCTTGACTCCAACCGAGTGCTAGATGTAAACTTGACGCTCGAGCTCATGAATCACCATGTGAAAGCTCCAAAACACCTTTGTTGAAGCTAATCACCCACTAATATCTTGATCAAATATTTGAAACTAAATATTACAAGATTATTAGTAAACTATAACTACATGAGTTAATCATCATCAAAACTAGAGTGAAGGACCTCTAGGCTAACAATCTCCCCCTTTTTGATGATAACAAAACTCATAGAGTTATATATGCATGGATTAAAGTTAAGCTTCATATAAGCTCCCCCTTAACTCATGCATATTAATAAACAATAAAGATATGTCATAAATACTCAACATTAATATGTATAAACATGATATTTGATACCAATGAAATAAATATGCTCATGATACCAATTTTAAAATAAAATGTTCTTAAAAAAAATGTTGCTCTTGATACAAATAAAAAACTCTTGATACCAACAAAAGATGCTCTTGATACCAATGGTAAAAGATGCTCTTGATACCAATGGTAAAAGATAATAAATGTAAACAAACATGCATATAAACAACATGCATATATCAAACTCCAAAATATCTCTCCCCCTTTTTGTCAATTCATCAACAAAGGCGAACAAACAATAAAGGGCATAAATAATATTTTTATCCCTTTTTGCATAAATCAAACGATAAAGGTATATATGCTATATACATTCATGAAGAGGAGAGACGTGAAGTTAACTCCCCCTGCATACATGAATTTATATAAAAAGAGATGACTAAACCCTAACCACATAAAGCATAATATACAATGTATATAAGAAGATGTGAAGCTCCCTCTACGCACGTGTACTAAATACCAAAGAAAAGTCAATCACTTCAATATGACATATATGAAAGCACACCTAGAGGGGGGGGGGTGAATAGGTGTAAGTGCTAATCTAGGAACTAAATGCTCTAAATGCGGAAGCTAATGCAAATTTTGCAACACACTTAATACAACACACAAGTGTAGCCGAATTCCCCGTGAAGGGCTCTAGACTAACTCCTCTTGATTTCCCTAGATATGGGTTGAGGTGCTATATGAAGCTCTTGTGGTTAAGTACAAGTGAAGCACACACAAACAACCAAGCATATACAAGATATAGCAATATGAAATATGTAAGGCACAACACAAGCAATGAATGATATGAATAATGAATGATGCTTTGCACAAATGTAAAGAGAGAGAGTTGAGAGACAATGGATCAAACGCAAAGGCCAAGATATGTTTCGAGGTTCGAGCCCCTAGCTCTACATCCCCGCCTTCACCACCATGAAGGATTTCCAATCCACTATCTCCCACCAAGGTAACCTCTACCGAAGAGGATTTGTTACAACAAAGGGAGTACCGAACTCCTCTCTCAAATACCGCCTCACAACCGAGGGGTAGGCCCGTAGCCAATACAACAACCAATCAACACCTCTACCGAAGAGGGTTACAAACCAAATCTCCACCTCTCACTAGAGGGAGCAAACCACAATCTCAACCTCTACCAAAGAGGGAGCAAACACCAACCCAAATCAACCTCACCAAGAGGGATACAAGAAATCAAGGGGTTTACAACAAGTGGTATATCTCAACCACAAACCTCTTTCCTTTTTCACAAACAAAGATCCTAAATAGAATAGGATAGAAGATAGCTCAAGTGTGGAAAAACAAAGTGTTTTGATCAAAGAAAATCTCTTGGGAAAAAACCAAATTGATATAGAAATGAAGAACAAGAAATCAATTCCCAAAAACCTATTTTCTTTGAAAATAACAAAACACTTAAAAAAAAACAAGATGAATCTTTTTGCTCTTTAAACTCTTTTAAAAACTTCTTTTTAAAACCAGAGAGTAGGGAAAAATTAGCTCAGAAAATCTTATAAGTCTTTTTAAAAATACCCAAAAATAGTTTTATCATTTTGCATTGATACATAAACATGTGATAAAAAGTTTGGCTCAAATATCAATCAATATGAACTATTTTTGTTTCTTAACATTTTTACCAAAAAAATCAAAACATGTATTTTTATCAAACTTGGATTTTTCAATACATGAATAGGAAAGTCAAAATAAGTTTGTTTAAAAGTTAAGCATGCATGTATAGAATGAAACAACTATACATATATCAATTAAACTTGTTTTGATCAACTATTCATGAAAACCAAAAACCAAACATGAAACGTGTGTGTTTGTGCACTTGAGCATATCAACTATACTAAGCTTTACAAATGGATCTAAACACACTATCTAAACTATGGATACCTAAGTCTTCTTGACGATCTCCATCTTCAAGTAGACCCGATCCAAAACTCTGTGATCCAACGAGCAAGGCTATGTATGAACTTGATGCTCGAGCTCTTGAATCACCAAGTGAAGGCTTCCAAACTCCTCCTTTTAAAGCAATCACCAACTAATATCTTGATTAAAGATCTGTAACTAAAATCACAAGATAATTAGTAAACATAACTACATGAGTTGATCATCATCAAAACTAGGGTGGAAGGCCTTTGGGCCAACAATCTCCCCTTTTTGATGATGACAAAACTCATGGAGTTATATATGCATGGATTAAAGTTAAGCTTCAAAGAAGCTCCCCCTTAACTCATGCATAAAACAAATAAACATAAATATGCATGAATGACAATGCATAAACAAGATGCTCTAGATACCAAATGAAATATTCAAAACAAAGCATGCTCTAGAGACCAATTAAAATTAAACAATTAAACTTAATATATGCAAAACACAAATATGCATATATAAACATGTACCAATCATGCATAGAGAAAGATTATGAGTTTTATATGCATGTTAAACTCTCAAATAATTCTCTCCCTTTTTGTCAATCATCAACAAAGGGGTAAAAAATCAAAACAAAACAAAATCTTCTCCCCCTTTTGTTTGAAACAAAGAAACAACAAAAGGGTAAAAAAAACAATAAAAACAATGTTCTCCTCCTTTTTGTCTAAAACAAAAAATATCAATAAGGGGTTTCAATCAATTAAGATATCAATTAAAAATATGTCAAAGATAGCATTTTGATACCAATTGAAAGTGAAACATAAATTTTGAATATTTTCTATCATAAAGTAAGGGAGTGGGAATCAAATACCAATTGAAAGACAAAATCAAATTTTCTCTCCCTTTATGAAAAACAAACTAAACACATGCATAAGCTTGTTTTAAGATACTAATTGAAAATAAATCAATTATTAGAAATTTTCAAGCTTAGCATAAACAAATATTTGTGCTCTAAGATATAGGAATATAGTAGGCACAAATAAAACATATATGTATGAAAAAAAATAGATACCAATAGACATTGATACCATTAAAATGAAAGCATACATACATAAACACATATGAGTATACAAAAGAATCAAGATTGATACCAATTGAAAGAGTTCAATGATACCAATTGACATAACAATAAAAGCATGGTATAACTCATATCAAAATGAAGAATACGAACTAGTTAAAATGGAAGTTTTTGTTAACTAGTACGAAATCCTTCAAGTAAGGAATAAACTAAAAATTATTTTCATAAAACACATGTAAATCACATACCACTTAAAAACACTCAATATCCAATAAAGTCCATACATGCTCATGAAAACATATTCATGAGAAATATTTAAAAAAAATGGTGAGTGTACAAGTAATGTGTGACATGGCATTATGAAATTTCCAATTAAGCTCAAAATTCCTTGAAACAATGAAAATCATCAAAATTATTTAATCTTCAAGGTATATGTATGTCAAATGCAAACCAAAATATACATACATATCCAAACACAACGAGTCCACTAAGATATATGCATGAAGGCACGTGGCTCAAAAAGGATGTATATGTATAAACAATAATTTAGATAAAATAGACATATACATGAAGTTAAATAAATAAACACACAACAAAACCAAAAATGAGAATACAAGTTAAAATGTATGAATCATCAAAACTAGACTATACTAGCACATCTAATGGGTTCAAATATGCATTCAAGCTCAAACATATATAGATTTATTTGTGGCCCATAATATGTACAAGTATAAATCCTAGTGTTGACAAAAACTAACATTAAACTAATATTCAAATCATGAAGCATCAAAACGAGATATAAATAAACATAATTGAAACAGATGTTGAGAATACAAAAGATTTTATCCATAGAAGGTGTGTATCTCATAAGCTAATTTAAGAATAATTAACTAGTATAAATTGATTTTTAAAAGAACTAGTTAAAGATCCTTCAAATACATCAAATCATATGTTTTTCATAAAACATAACTAAATACATAAAGATTCAATCACTCAAGGTCTATAAAGCTCAAAATGATTATGAATCTAAGTCATGAAAAATAAAGGAAAATGTGAGTGTTGAAAGATCATGTAAATGGCATTTTTATAAAAATAGTCATTGAAGCTCAAATGAAACATGAATATCAAACACATCAAAAATATTTTTCATAAAAACACTAATCTTCATGGTATATGTATGATTTATCCAAAACTAACAATACACATACATAACCCAAACATTAAAGAGTCTATCAAATGTATTTGCATGAAGGCAAGAGACTCACGGGTATACATGTATATTTATTAGTTTTGAATTCAAAATACATATACATGAAGTAAAGCATAAAAATTGGCAAAGCATGTATAAATGAGAATCATCAAGACTAGTCTATACATATGCATATAGTGAGTACAAATGAGCATGAAGTGCAATCATATGTAAAACAAATGTAGCTCTCTATTTGTACATGTATAATACAAGTATTGATAAAAACTACATCTAAGCATGTTTTTACCTCACGAAGCATAAAACCAAGATATAAATCAATCATGATAAGCATAAACATGATCATTATGTAAATCCACATGTTATTAGATTTATGATGTACATGATAGCTAATCAAATACGAGAACACAAAATAATAATCCATATTAAATATGGGTGTCTCAAATACTATACATGTATGTCAAGAATCTAATTAACATGGCATTTTCATACTAATCACTAAACAATAAAACATGCTATAAACAATGAATATGAAAAGCATGTAAACAATAAATAGGAGTTAGGGATCGTTACCAAAACCTAGAAGGCAACTTTCCTTGTCTCCAAAACATGGTGGTCCTCTCCACCAAAACTTCCCTTGAAAGTGATGCATCCAAATTGTTCTCTTTAAGCACGGAACGCATCCACTCCAAGGTACCTATACTCTCACGTCATATGAGAGCCCACACCTACATCAAATAAAGGAGGGGTGGTCTTTGGTACCCATATCTTCTTGGGTCCATGGGGGTTAGTACCTTTTCTAACCCAAACAAACTTATTTGCTAAATTTACATTATGTAATCTATCAAAGCAAAATTTAGTAAGGTGGCCCATACGTCCACAATGTGTACAAGTGTACACATGAGCATACATGTGATGGGTGTGTCCGTGAGGAGCATGTGTATGCCGTGGAGGGTGTGCATGCATAGATGAAACTTGTTTCTTTCGAAACAAAGTTTCCAAACGTGTATGACCCAAAACACATTGGCTCAAAATGGAGCCCAAACAATCGACACTCTTCTTAAGCATGGATATATCATTGTTAATCAAAGAAGAAGTGTGGCATGCAATGGGTGTGCTAGATGGAACTACCCTAGTATGGCAAACATGTGCATTTATCTTATTTTGCAAAACATCATTTTTCTTTAAACAAACATTTAAATCATTTGAAATAGAAATAATTTTGTTTTTCAAAGCAACATTCTCTTTTAAAACAAAATCAACTTTCGAAGACAAATTTTCATTTTTCTTCAAAGAGTTTCACAATCATTTTTAGATTTTAAAAACTTATTTTCTTTAAGTGCAAGATCAAGTTGAGATTTTAATGAATCCCTCTCATTAGCAATATCCTCTTTCTCTCTCAAAACAATATCAAGTCTAGCAATCAAATTTTTATTTTCATTATTAATGCCTAGACTTTTCGTTTTCTCAAAACATTATATTTTTCAATTAGTTTTTCACAAACAATAGATAGTTCTTCATTCAAAGCATGGGGATCAATATTCTCATTACATGAAGAACTAGCATCATCACAATCTAAGTGGGGTTCTGAAAGTACCGCAAGGGAGTCATTCCCTTGGACCATCAAGCATTGTGAGTCGGATTCTCCACTAGACTCCTCCGGTTGGATTTGCAATTGAAGCTCGAAGGTGGTTGCGGTTGTCAACAAATTCCACACTGCAAAGGCCGAATCAATGTTAGAAACACGTATAAGATGATCTTTAGATAATGTGCTTCTAATGGCCTCAAGGGCTTGTGCATTGGCCCCTATATGCTTGCGGTCACCAAGATAACATCTCCTGGTAGCGGCAAGGAAAACATGCAATCCTAGGGTTTTTAGGTACATGGACATCCTATACTTTCAAACAACAATGTTGGAAGGGTCAAAACTAGGTGGAGTCATGAAGTCCATGGTAAACTATATGAGTGTGCAAACAAGCAAATGCAAACAATAGATTAGCAAACAAATGGATCTCACTCCTAAGATGTTAAGCCTAAGTATCAGGAGCGTAGGCTCTGATACCAATTGAAAGCACACCTAGAGGGGGGTGAATAGGTGTAAGTGCTAATCTAGGAACTAAATGCTCTAAATGCGGAAGCTAATGCAAATTTTGCAACACACTTAATACAACACACAAGTGTAGCCGAATTCCCCGTGAAGGGCTCTGGACTAACTCCTCTTGATTCCCCTAGATATGGGTTGAGGTGCTATATGAAGCTCTTGTGGTTAAGTACAAGTGAGGCACACACAAACAACCAAGCATATACAAGATATAGCAATATGAAATATGCAAGGCACAACACAGGCTATGAATGATATGGATAATGAATGATGCTTTGCACAAATGTAAAGAGAGAGAGAGTTGAGAGACAATGGATCAAACGCAAAGGCCAAGATATGTTTCGAGGTTCGAGCCCCTAGCTCTACATCCCCGCCTTCACCACCGTGAAGGATTTCCAATCCACTATCTCCCACCAAGGGAACCTCTACCGAAGAGGATTTGTTACAACAAAGGGAGTACCAAACTCCTCTCTCAAACACCGCCTCACAACCGAGGGGTAGGCCCGTAGCCAATACAACAACCAATCAACACCTCTACCGAAGAGGGTTACAAACCAAATCTTCACCTCTCACTAGAGGGAGCAAACCACAATCTCAACCTCTACCAAAGAGGGAGCAAATACCAACCCAAATCAACCTCACCAAGAGGGATACAAGAAATCAAGGGTTTACAACAAGTGGTATATCTCAACCACAAACCTCTTTCCTTTTTCCACAAACAAAGATCCTAAATAGAATAGGATAGAAGATAGCTCAAGTGTGGAAAAACAAAGTGTTTTGATCAAAGAAAATCTCTTGGGAAAAAACCAAATTGATATAGAAATGAAGAACAAGAAACCAATTCCCAAAAACCTATTTTCTTTGAAAATAACAACACTTAAAAACAAACAAGATGAATCTTTTTGCTCTTTAAACTCTTTTAAAAACTTCTTTTTAAAACCAGAGAGTAGGGAAAAATTAGCTCAGAAAATCTTTTAAGTCTTTTTAAAAATACCCAAAAATAGTTTTATCATTTTGCATTGATACATAAACATGTGATAAAAAGTTTGGCTCAAATATCAATCAATATGAACTATTTTTGTTTCTTAACATCTTTACCAAAAAAACCAAAACATGTATTTTTATCAAACTTGGATTTTTCAATACATGAATAGGAAAGTCAAAATAAGTTTGTTTAAAAGTTAAGCATGCATGTATAGAATGAAACAACTATACATATATCAATTAAACTTGTTTTGATCAACTATTCATGAAAACTAAAAACCAAACATGAAACGTGTGTGTTTGTGCACTTGAGCATATCAACTATACTAAGCTTTACAAATGGATCTAAATACACTATCTAAACTATGGATACCTAAGTCTTCTTGACGACCTCCATCTTCAAGTAGACCCGATCCAAAACTCCGTGATCCAACGAGCAAGGCTATGTATGAACTTAATGCTCGGGCTCTTGAATCACCAAGTGAAGGCTTCCAAACTTCTCTTTTTGAAGCAATCACCAACTAATATCTTGATCAAAGATCTGTAACTAAAATCACAAGATAATTAGTAAACATAACTATATGAGTTAATCATCATCAAAACTAGGGTGGAAGGCCTTTGGGCCAACAATATACTCAACATAAAGAG
The DNA here is from genome assembly GCA_038442645.1 of Agave tequilana. Lineage (NCBI taxonomy): Eukaryota > Viridiplantae > Streptophyta > Magnoliopsida > Asparagales > Asparagaceae > Agave > Agave tequilana. The sequence goes on along the minus strand of JAVJIF010003947.1, from coordinate 227,789 downwards.
AAGATGTTAAGCTTCCCTTGCATACAAGAAATACAAATCAAAACATTATGATATCAATTGAAATATATATCAATTTAGCATGAAGGTATACATCGAAACATCATGATACCAATTTATGATACCAATTAAAAATAAATAAAACATTTTGAAGAAACCAACAAAATTTTGATATCAATTGAAAGATATAAACATATAGGTAATCTTGATACTAATTGTAAAAATTAGTACCAATTAAAAATATTTTAAACTTTTGATACCAATTGAAAAACATAAACCAATCTTTTTGGTTAAACACTAAAATCATTTTGCAATAAAGATACCAAATAGAGAATAATATCAATTTAATATTCTTGATACCAATATTGAAAATGAAACATATACCAATTGAAAATAATTTTCATTGGGAGCGTAGGAAACCAATTGAAAACTAAGATATCATTTTTCAACATAAAGAGTGAGAGTAAGATACCAAAGGTAAACAAAACCGATTGAAAGGTAAAACATAAATTTCTCCCCCTTTATGAAATACTAATGGAAACGATGCATAAGCTTGTATAAGATACCAATTTAAAAATAATTGTCATTAAGGACTAAATCAAGCTTAGCATAACAAAATTTGTGCTTAAAGATATAGAGATATAGTAAGCACAATCAAAACACATATATATGTATGAAAAGTTAAATACCAATCAAAATTGATACTATTTGAAGTTGAAGTATATATATATAGAAATAAATATAAGTATACAAAATAAATATCAATTGTGATACCAATTGAAAGCATAATAAAAATCAAGTGTATAACTCATACTCCCTACCACCCATTTCATGCACATGTTTAAATTTTCAATAAAGAGCATATAAGACATGGTCACCCAATCAACCACCCTTATGGGTAAGGGTTTTCAAAAATAAATTTGAAATAGTTTTAACACAATTGAAAACTCTACCAAAATGAAGAATACGCAACTAGTTATATGACAAAATTGTAAACTAGTACGAAATCCTTCAAGCAAGGACTAAAACAAGAGAATATCCATGAAATATGAAAATCACATGATCATCAAACACTCAAAGGTCTATAAGCACATATAGTCTCATGAAAACAAATCATGAGTAAACAAGAATGATGTGAGTGTACAAGTATAATGTGAAAGACAAAGTCATAGAAAGTCAATAAGCTCAATGTAAAATTCCTTTATAAACGAAAACACGAAAATCATTAAAATTTAATTTTCAATAATACAACTTCAAGGCATATGTATGTTTTGTACAAACTAGAGTATACATACATATCTAAACATGAACGAGCCCACAAATATATATGCATGAAGGCAAGTGGCTCAGGGATGTATATGTATAACTATTAGGTTAGACAAAATGGACATATACATGAAGCTAATCACAAACATGAAAACATGTCCAAAAATAGGAAATACAAGTCAAAATGCATGAATCATCAAAACTAAGCTATACTAGTACATCTAATGAGTACAAATGAGCAATCAAGCATAAACATTTAATAATTTATTTGTGCCTCACTAGTTGTACAGGTATATACTCAAATTTTAATGAAAACTAACATCTAAACATGTAATCAAAACATGAAGTATAAAACGAAAAGTATAAACCAAGATGATCATTAAGTAAATGCACATGTTATTAGAGCTATGATATACATAATAGCTAAACTATAATGAGAACACAAAATATGGGTGCATACAAACATGGGTGTATCTCAAATACTAATCATGTATATCACTAATCTAATTATCATGGCATTTATCATAATAATCATGAAACATCAAAACATGCTAAAATCAATAATGAAAGCATGTAAACATAAATGGGACTAGAGATCGTTACCAAAATCAAGAGGGCACATCTCTATATCTCCAAATCATGGTGGTCCTCCCACCAAACTCCCCTTGAAAGTGATGCATCCAAAATAGTCATCATTAAGCTCGGAAGTATCTTCCTCAAGGCACTATCACTCTCACGTCATGTGAGAGCCCACACCTACATTAAATAAAATAGGGGTGAATTTTGGTACCCATACTCTTTTGGGTCCATGAGGGTTAGCACCTTTCCTAACCCAAATAAATTTATTTGTTAAATTTACATCATGTACTCTATCATAACAAAACTTAGCAAGGTGGCCCTTACGTCTACAATGTGTACAAGTGTACACATGAGCGTACATAGTGTTGTGTGCATAAACATGAGGGGTGCGTGTATGCCGTGGTTTGTGTGCATGCATAGGTGGAACTTATTTCTTGCGAAACATGGATTCTAACCGTGAGTGGTTCACGACATATTGGCTCAAAGTGGAGCCCAAACAATCAACACTCTTCTTTAAGATATTTATATCATTTTCAATAATATTAGAAGAAGAGGTGCATGTAATAGATAAGCTAGATGATGAAGCTATACTAGCATAGCAAACATGTGAAGACAAAATATTTTTCAAAGATTTATTTTCATTTAAGCAAACTTTCAATTCTTTTGAAACCAATTCAATTTTGTTTTTCAAAGAATTATTTTCTTTTAAAATATTATTAAGTTTTGAAGTCAAGATTTCTTTTTTCTTCAAAACTTTGTCACAATCATTTTTGTTTCTCAAAAAGTTCATTTTCTTTTAGTGCAAGGTCAAGTTGGGATTTCAATGAGTCACGTTCATTTGAAATCTCAACCTTCTCTTGCAAAACAACATCAAGTTTAGAAGACAAATTTTTATTTTCTTCTTTTAAAGCAAAACTTTTCTTTTTCAAAAGATTATATTTTTCTTACAATTTTTCACATACAATAGATAGTTCTTCATTTAATGCTTCGGCATCAATATGATCATTACTTGAAGAACTAGAACTATCATCTAGTTGAGATTTCAAATATACCTCAAGGGAGTCATTCCCTTGGACCATGTAGCAACGTTCAGATCCATCCTCACTAGATTTCTTCTCCACAATGCTTGGCGTTTGAAGCTCAGAGGAGGTCAAAGTGTTCCACACTGCAAAAGCGGAATCACAATGAGAAACCATACACAAATATTCTTTGTTAAGTGTGCTTCTAAATGCCGTTATGGCTTGTGCATTGGCCTCTATATGCTTACTATTACCAAAATAGGATTTCTTAGTAGCGGCAAGGAATACATGCAAGCCTAGGGTTTTTAGGTACATGGACATCCTAGTCTTCCAAACAACAATGTTGGAAGTATCAAACATAGGAGGGGTCATGAAGTCCATGAGTGTGTGTAAACAATATAAGTGTGCAAATGTAAATCTAGATTAGCAACCAAGATCTCACTCCTAGGTGGTTAAACCTAATATCAGGAGCGTAGGCTCTGATACCAATTGAAAGTACACGTAGAGGGGGGTGAATAGGTGTAAGGCTAATCAATGACAAAATAATTCAGAATTAAAAACTAAATACAACACACTTAGTGTAACCAAAGAGTGTAGCCGAATTTCTGGTGAAGGGCTCTGGACTATCTCCTCTAAATTCCTCTAAATAAGAGTTGAGGTGCTATATGAAGCTCTCTTGGTTCAACACAAGTGAGGCACACAGACAATCAATACCAAGCATATAAATATGAATGAACAATATGAAACAATGCAAGACACAATATAAGAGAGAGTTAGAGAAAGCGGATCAAACGCAAACACAAAGATATGTTTCGAGGTTCGAGTACACAGCTCTACGTCCCCGCCTTCACATAGAAGGATTTTCACTAACTCATCCACACAGGACTTCCCACACAGGGAACCTCCACTGAGGATTTGGGTAAATACAACCGGGAGTACACAACTCCTCTCTCAATCAATACAACCTCTCACTAGAGGCAAAGCACAACAGAAATCACCTCTAGACTTAGAGGGATAGGCACTTAGACAAATAATGATCAACCTCACAAATGAGGGATAGGCACAAAGCCACACAATCACAATCACCTCACACTTGAGGGATAAGGCACTTAGCCAGCACTCCAATAATCACCTCTTCACTTAAGAGGGATATCAATTCAATCACCTCTCCCTAGAGGGATATCACAAATAAAGGAGGGTTTACAACTTGGTGGTATTAACAACCACAAACTAATTCTTTCTCACAAAAACAAGATCCTAATAAATAGGATAGATATGATAGCTCAAGTGTGAGAATATAAAGTGTTTGGAACAAAGAAAAATGCTTGAAAAAATCTCCAAATAGATATAGAATTTTAGACCAAAAATCAATTCCCAAAAGACTTTAATTTCTTTGAATTTCCAACACTTTAAAAACAAATAAAGATTAAGACTTTTGAACCCAAAACTTCTTGCTGAAAAACACTTAAAGGATGTGAAAATTTTCTCTCCTGAAATCTTAAGCAAATCAGCAAAGGATATGGGGTATTTATAGCCCCAATCTAAATCTGCCCGTTGGCAGCAGGAAAGGGCAAATTTGCCCTTCCGGTCGACCGGGCGGTTGACCGGCCAACGGTCAAATTTATGACCGTTGAGCACACTGGTCAACTGCTCGGTCGACCGGGCCTGGATCCAGAGAGCAACGGCTTTTTGGCCGGTCGACCGCTTGGTCGATCGGAGCTGGATACAAAGGGCAATACTCTCTGCCGGTTGACAGGGGCCTTTTCCAGAGAGCAGAAGCTCTCTGGCGGTCGATCGGCCCACCAGCCTGGCTGCGTGCACGTCCTGTGCACGTCGGTCTACCGGACCGGTCGACCGACTTCTGCCTCGGTCGACCGGTCCGGTTGACCGGCAGATAGCAGTCTAGCCATTATAGGATTTAAAAACTTGGGTTTTTATCTTTAATTAAATATCATAAAATCACATAAATTCCACAAAAATCTATTCTAATTAGATCTTTGAAATACAAATATGTGTTGTAAAAATTCAACACATATTTTAAATAATTTGAACCATTTTTATGTTTTTGAAAATTTGCCTTAAACCAAAAACTATATTTTTCAAAACTTGAATTTTTGAAATGGAAATTCGTTTTCTCCAAAACTCATATAAATACAAAAACATGATATTGAAACAACTTTTAAGCATGTTGTATATGGATAGAATCCAAGATTTATATCTATGTTTTTGACATTAAATCCAAATTAAGTTTTGTTTAAATACAAAACTCCAAACACATGAATAGGCTTATCAAATTAAGTTTTTCTAAGTATATGAAGTATAGATGTATATAGATCAACTCTAATACATATTAAACCATGTAAACTTGTTTTGATTCTATCTATTCATGAAAACCAAGATCGGTTAAACTGAACACCAAAACTAAAACATGAAACTTGTGTGTGTATTGTGAACTTGAGCATATCACACTATCTAATCTTTACAATAAGATTTAAACAAACCGAGGTCTTCTTGTAGACCTCCTTCTCCAAGTTGACTCGATCCAAACGTGATCCACCGAGCTTGACTCCAACCGAGTGCTAGATGTGAACTTGACGCTCGAGCTCTTGAATCACCATGTGAAAGCTCCAAAACACCTTTATTGAAGTTAATCACCTACTAATATCTTGATCAAATATCTGAAACTAAATATCACAAGATTATTAGTAAACTATAACTATATGAGTTAATCATCATCAAAACTAGAGTGAAGAGTCTCTGGGCCAACAGTTTCATGGACTAAGCAAGAACGATTGTGTTTCTAAGCTAGGGTCAAATGGTTCTTTTGGGACAAACCATATTTGTTTAAATATTGTCCCGATCAAATCACTTGACGTTGTGTTCCTGACTCTGACTTCAGGAACATTCTTTTATTTTGCCATGACCAAGCCTGTGGTTGTCATTTTAGTGGGAAAAAGACCGCTGCAAAAATTTTACAGTGTAATTTTATTGGCCCACTTTTTTTTGGGATGCTCATGTCTACTGTCAATCTTGTGATCATTGTCAACGATTAGGGAAAATTACATACAGAATGAAATTCTATTAAACCTGATAATTAGTTGTCAAAATCTTTGATGTTTGGGGCATCGACTTTATAGGTCCCTTCCCTATGTCTCATGGATACTAATATATTCTTATGGTAATTGACTACATCTCTAAATGATAGAGACTGTAGTATGTAGATCTAATGACCACAAAGTTATGGTAAACTTCTTGAAAGAGAATGTATTTTCTCGTTTTAACTTTCCTCGTGCTATCACTAGCGATGGTGAAAAATATTTCTGCAATCGTACATTTGAAGTCTTAATGAAAAAATATTATATCAATCATAGGGTAGCCACCCTTTACCATCCACAGACTAGCGGCCATGTAGAAGTTTTCAACTGTGCAATCAAGATCATTCTAGAAAAAACTATGAACACCACTAGGAAAGATTGGCCTCTTTGATTGACTGATGCCTTGTGAGCATACAGAACTACATTCAAGACTTCTATTGGAATATCTCCATACAAGTTAGTCTATGACAAAGCTTGCGAGTTTCCTATTGAGTTAGAACACAAAGCTTAATGGGCGATCAAGTACCTAAATTTTAATCTTGATAAGGCAGGAGAGTCCAGAAATCTTCAACTTGATGAGCTTAAAAAGATAAGAAATGATACATATGACTGCTCAAAATGGTACAAGGACTGCATGAAAATGATGCATGACAACGTCATAACTCGTAATGATTTTGACAGAAAAGATCTGCTTTACAATTCACGAGTACATCTCTTTCTAGAAAAATTGAAATCTCATTGGACCGGTCCTTGCATTGTTCATAAGGTGCATCCACATGGTGCAATAGTGGTCCACAATGCCAGGGATGGTACCACCTTTCAAGTGAATGGCTATCGTTTAAAATCATACCATGAGTATCTGAGCCCAGAAGTGGAGAAAATCCTTCTAGAAGATCTTGTTAATCACGACTGATCTCTATACATGCTAGAGTCCATTGCTGTATTATATTTTTTTGTTTTTTTCCTCTTGTTCATCTTTTTCAACTAGGCAATAGCGGATGATATCCACTCATCCTCATTAGCTGCTATGTACCCTTCATATTCTTAAGTTTATATCATGCTACACATTCATTCATATATTGAGGACAATGCATAAGATAGGTGTAGGGGCAGGTTCTAACATAGGTTTTCTTAACATAGATTTTTCTTCTTCCAAAAAAAAAAACTTCTTGAAAAAGAGAAATTATATTTTAACTAATTTTTATAAGAAATAAGTTAATTTTAAGGAATAAAAGAACCATAATTAGGATTTCTTATACTTAGTCAAAATAAAGATGATTTATTTGATTCTAAGGCTAGGAAGAAAATTGAAAAAGTAATTTAGCCTTGATGTTTATCTTGATAAATTATGCATACTTTATACACTTACACACTTAGGATTCAAAGACAAAGATTCTTATGTCTTATTTAAAAAAAGAAAAAAAGAAAAATATATATATGTTAAAAATCCTCGGATTAAGCTGGGTATTTGTGCCTCATAAAGCATAAGTATTCACCCTAAAAGTGATCCATATAATCAATAAAAAACCTTAGTTTTGAGGCCTTATTTGCTCGAGTCCTTAAGTCCTTGGGGTGTTTCTCACCTGGTACCCTAAAACCGTCCGGTTTGGGAGTCACCGACTAAAGACTCGTTATATAGGCGAATTAGAAAACCTAATAGAATAAAGGGATATTACCACCAAAAGTATGTAAAAATAAGGTATAAGAGTTAGAGTTGAAGAATCCTTAATCAATTATTCATGATCATGAAGATGCACATGACTTAGGAAAAAATAATAGACTAGATGAGAAATACAGTTTGGCTTCTAACCTTGATTGATAACAAGTTTTTGAATAGATACTAAGTTTAGGGATGAATAGTTTGGTGTTCCTATAATTTATAGATTATTTAATTCTTGTAAAAACACTTCAAATATTTTCTCTTCTTTTCAAAATGTGTTTTCGAAAATACTAACACTATTTTTCCTTTATGGATTTTGTAGGTGTAATCCACTTAAAACCCTCATGAGATAAAACTCATCCTCTAGCGATAACCTAGAGGTTTAACAGCTTGTTGAACGTGCTAAGTGCAACCGTGATTTCTATGAAAGTGGGTTAGGTTAGTTCTGTTTTATTGTTTTGCTCGAGAACAAGCAAAAGATAGGTGTGGGGGTGTGTTTGGACACATATATTGCATATTTGTTATTACATTCTGATTAGTCATCAATAATGTATATTTTTAATCACATTTTCATACTTAATTTTTATAAAATATTACTATTTAATTTATTTATTATTTAGTAATGTGCAGGCTACCATAATCTAAGAGAAAGCCCAAAAGAAGTCAAAAGCCCACAATTATTATGAAAGTAAAGTTTAATTAGGAAGAGAAAGGAAGCTTCTAGTCATCCCATTTAAATTTGGGTTTTAAATTAATTTAATTTAAAACCTAGAGAAGGAAAAGCATAGAACAAGATAAATCCTCGTCCCTAAAGGTGGACTTCTATTTAAATTTTGGTTGCTTACACAAGTCAAAGATAAAGGAGAGAAAATTTGAATTTAACCCGGATCTAGAGATAATTTGATCTCCTAGTTATCTAGGAGATTGAAATATTTCAAAATTCGGGGGTCAAACGAAGATTCTGAGGATAGATCTCCACATGAATGGACGAGGTGAAGCCACACGCCAAAGCGCGTGACCAAACCCCACAAAAATGCCACGGCGACCCCTTTTTCGCCGCGGAAACACGACTATTCTAGGCCGTGTGTGTCGAGTTTTGGGGAGGTGTTTAATTGAGGCTCTACTTCTAAGATCTCCTATAAATACCCCTGAAGAGCAACAGAGGAGAGACATTTCAAAAGTTTAAGATTTTCTTTAGATCTATTTTCTTTCTAAATTTTCATTATAATTTTCAAGTTTCTTTTACTTTGAAGAAGATTTGTAAGAAGGAGAAGCCAATGTAATTTGAGGTGACATATCAATACCAGGTGTTTTTATTCTTTTCATATCTCCTTTATTATTTACTTGCTTTTTGTTCTTTATTTTTCTTTATTTCATGCAATCTTCTTATTCAAAAACTATGCTTCATTTTTCTTTCATCCTGAGTAACTACAACAAACAACAACAACTAGGCCATTTGTCCAAAGTATTTGGGGTAGGCTACATGAACCAAAAGAGAATTACGCCGGATCGGGCACATGGATCAGCTTTCTCCACTCATTCCTATCGAGCAATTTGCCTTCACTAAGACCTTTAGCCTCCATATCTTGTCGTATTACCTCCATCCATGTTTTCTTCGGTCTCCCTGCGCTCTTTTAACTTGCCCCAAATTGATATGCTCTACTCGCCGGAATGGCGCATCTGTAGGTCTACGTCGCACATGACCAAACTATCGTAGGCGATTTTCTCTCATCTTCTCTTTTATAGAGGCTACACCTATCTTAGTATGAATATCCTCATTTCTCACCTTATCTCTCCGCGTGTTACCATACATCTAACAAAGCATGCGCATCCCTACTACACTCATCTTCTGGGCATATTCTGTGCCATATAACAAAGCTGTCCTAATAGCAGTCTGATAAACCTTTCACTTCAGCCATAACGGAATATTATGATCACATAAAACTCCTGTTGCACTCCTCCATTTCAACGAGCCGGCTTGGATCCTATGGTTGACATCACTATCGATCTCCCCATCCTTTTGGATAATAGAACCCAAGTACTTAAAATGACTGCTCATCGGTATTTCTTGTCCATCTAGTCTCACAATACTATAATCTCAGATTTCCTATATACTGAATTTAGACTCTATATACTCTGTTTTGGCTCTACTTAATCTAAAACCTGGAGATTCTAAAGTTTACCTCCATAACTCCAATTTGGCATTTACCCCAGCTCTCGTCTCATCGATTAGGACAAATCATCAATAAATAACATGCACCACGGTATCTTATCCTGAATAGCTCTAGTAAGCTCATCCATTACTATGGCAAATAAGAATGGACTCAATGCAGATCCTTAATGCAATCCAATTGTGATAGAAAAACACATGTTATGCCTCCACAAGTTCTAACATTTACCACTCTCCATCGTACATATCCTTGATTATGTCAATATATTTGATTGGGACTCCCTTTTTCATTAATGTCCACCATAATACCTCTCGTGGCACCTTATCATAAGCTTTTTCTAAATCAATAAAGACTATATGCAAATTTCTCTTCCTCTCTTGAAATCGCTCTATAAGTTGACGAAGATAATGAATATCCTCTGTCATCAATCGCCCCGGCATGAGCCCAAAGTGGTTCTCAGATATTGTAACATGCTGCCTTAACCTGTGTTCAATTACCTTTTCCCAATGCTTCATGGTGTGACACATGAGTTTTATTCTATGATAGTTTGAACAACTCTAGATATCACTCTTGTTCTTATATAGAGGTACTAAGGTACTCTTCCAGTCATTTGGCATCTTTTTAGTTAGCAAGATCTTATTAAAAAGGTTTGTCAGCCATCTCACGCCCACCTCTCCTAAGCATATTTATACCTCAATAGGAATTCCATCCGGGCCAATAGCTTTCCTTAACTTTATCCTCTTCAAGATCTCTTTAACTTCAGATTCGCTAATTCTGCGCATATAATTATGTTTCATATCCTGACACGGAATGGTAAGGTCATCCAAGTCTTGAGTAGAACTACCATTGAACAATTTGTCAAAATACTCTCTTCATCTTTCTTTGATTTCTTCATCTCGTACTAAAATCTTCTGATCCTCATCTTTGACACACCTCACAGTAAATAAATCTCTGGTCTTTCTCTCCCTTATTCGAGCAATTCTATATTTATCATTTTCAACCTCTTTGGTGTCTAACTTTTCATAAACTTCTTTGTATACTTTAGCTCTTGCATTCTGAACAGATTTTTTAGTCTCCTTCTTGGCTAGCTTATACCTCTCAAAACTCACTCCATCACAATTATTCTTCATATCTTTATAAGACTCTCATTTGATCTTAATGATAGCTTTTACCTCTTCATTCCACCATGATGTGTCCTTACATAGTGGATACCTCGTGACTCACCAAGTATATTTTTAGTTACTCTTTAAATGCAGCTAGCAATTTTGTTCCATGTTGCATTGGGATCATCTTGGGCTTTTCAATCTGCTTCATGTACTACTTGATCTACAAAAACTCTTTGGTTACCTTCGTTTAGCCTCCATCACTTAATCATAGGATCTAACTTACGTTTAATCTTTTTAAATCTTCTTCTAATCTGGACATCTAAAATTAAGAGTCTATGTTGGGTTACTATACTCTCACCCGATACTACCTTACAATCCATACAACAACCTCTATCTACTTTTATAGTTAAAAAGAAATCTATTTGGCTCGCACTTGATCCACTTCTAAAAGTGATCAAGTGAGACTCTCTCTTCCTAAACTAAGTATTCACTAAGATCAAATCATTTAACAAAACAAAATCTAGAATCGAGTTATCCAATTCATTTCTTTCCCCAAACCTAAATCCTCCATATACACTATCAAACCCATAACGATTAGTTCCTACATGCCCATTGAGGTCACCGCCTATAAAAGCTTTTTTCTACCGGATATGCCTTACACAATCTCATCTAAATCCTCCCAAAATTGATGCTTACTTAACTCATCAAGTCCTATTTATGGTGCATAGCATTAATAACATTAAAAATCTCCCTACCCACAATAAGTTTAACTAGTAAAATCCTATCGTCCTTTCTCCTAACCTTCACTACATTATGAAGCAATTGTTTATCTATGATCACACCCACCCATTATGATTTCTATCTCTACCAATACACCAAAGTTTATAACCCCAAGGCTCTATAATTCTAGCTTTTTCACCTATACTTAGTTTCCTGTACACACAAAATACTAACATTCTGTATAGCCATTGCATCAACTAACTCTGCTAATTTACCTGTAAGAGAACCTATGTTTCATTATGCTAACCTAATCCTATATTCATGAGCTACTTTTTTTACCCTCGCCTGCTCATAAAAGTATGGGAACACTTTCTCATTTGACACCACATCCAGGCGCTGATATGGCGCGTCATTTTTCGATGATGACCTAGCAACCCTTGCCTACTTTTCACTACACCCGGGCTCTGATATAGCGCGTCGCTCAGTAGGGAACGCCCCAACGAAATTTAATTCTTGGTTTATGTTCATAGCATGTGATAATATTTTACGTTGGTTGTCACAGGCCTACCACAACCTTTCTCCTTTATCCTGGTTTGGGACAGGCAGTGAACGGAGCACTGGCGGAGTTTTTCATCGTGAGTAACTAAATCCATTTTTCATGACTTGCTAATTTCACCACCATTGACCTATAGTATTGAATAGAGAACCCAATTAAATTCCATGCATGCTTGAACCCTTGGTTTATCTTAAAGGCATATGATGATGACAATTAGGTCAATTACTTGCTAGTACTCTTTAACTATTTTTGTTTATCTATACTTGACTATTGTCTTTGTTGGCCCAGAGGCCTTCCACTCCAGTTTTGATGATGATTAACTCAAGTAGTTATGTGTACTAATAATCTTGTGATTTTAGTTTCAGATCTTTATTCAAGATATTAGTAGGTGATTAGCTTCAACAAGATGGTTTGGAAGCTTTCACATGTTGTTTTCAGAGCCCGAGCATCAAGATCATATATAGCACTCGTTGGAGTCAAGCTTGGAGTTTTGGAGTTTTGGATCGAGTCGGCTTGGAGACGGCGCTCTACAAGAAGACCTCGGTATCTAGTTTAGTTTTGTGTTTAGATCCATTTGTAAATATTAGAATAGTATGATATGCTCAAGTTCACAATACACACACGTTTTATGTTTTGATTTTGGTTTTTAGTTTGATTGGTTTAACCGATCTTGGTTTTCATGAATAGATAAGTATCAAAACAAGTTTACATGTGTTTATGTATATTAGACATGTTCTATATACATGTATGCTTCATATCCTAGACAAACTTAATTTGATATACCTATTCATGTGTTTTAGGTTTTGTGTTTTAACAAAACATATTTTTGTAAATAAAGTCAAAAACAATGATATGTATATGTTTCTTTTATATTGGATTTCTATCCATATGCAACATGCCTAAATGTGTTTAAATATCATGTTTTTGTATTTGGATGAGTTTTAGAAGAATCAGATTTTCTATTGAAAAATTCAAGTTTGAAAAAATACGGTTTTTGGTTTTCGGCAAAATTTCCATAACACAAAAATGATTCAAAAAGTTTGAAATTTGTGTTGAAATTTTTCACACAAGTTTGTATATCATTGTATTATGCTAAAACTATTTTTGTAGATTTTTGGAGATTTTATGGGATTTAATTGGATAATAAAAACCTAAGTTTTCAATCCCTAAAACAGAACTGCCAGGCTCTGGCGGTCGACCGCACGGTCGACCGGGCCAGGAGCCGGTCGATCGTAGCGGTCGATCGGACGTGCACAAGATTGTTCACGTAGCCGTGTCAATCGGCCGGTCGACTGACCGGTCGACCGACTGAGAGCAACCCACTCTCGGGTTGCTCCCGGTCGACCGAGCGGTCGACCGGACAGAGAGTGTTGCTCTCTGTTTCTGGGGCCGGTCGACCGGGCGGTCGACAGGTAGCTGCCAACGGTCAAAAATCGACCGTTGGCCGGTCATCCGGTCGACCGGTAGGCCATTACTAGCAGTTTTAGCTGCCAACGGCTATATTTTTTTAGGGGCTATAAATACCCCATTAATGGCCAGTTTTCTCTAAGATTTGAAGAGCTAATTTTTCCTTACTCTCTAGTGTTTTCACAGCAATCAAAAGAAGTTTTTGGGCTTTAATTTGCACAATCTATTTGGTGTTTTTTTAGGGTTTGGAAAATCAAAGAAAAGAGTTTTTGGGAAAAGTGTTTTTGATTCAACTTCTTCATCTTGGTTTCTAGATTTTCCCAAGGATTTTCTTTGACTATTTGATTTCCATTCCTTTGGTTTTCTCCACACTTGAGCTACATCTACTATCCTATTCTATAGGATCTTTGTGTTTGTGGGAAAAAGAGATTGGTTTGTGATCTTTTGATCACCAAGTTGTAAACCCTATTTTTGCTTGGCTTTGTGCCTTTCCCTCATAGTGTTGAGGAGGTTGTGCAAGTAGGTTGCATCCCTCTAGTTGAGAGGTGATCCTTGTGTAGCTTTGTGCTTATCCCTCAAGTTGTGAGGTGATTGTTTTGGTTGGCTTGGTGCTTTGCCTTTAGTGAGAGGTTGTGGTTGTAAAGAGAGGAGTTGGGTACTCCTAGTTATTGTATTGCCCCAAATCCTTAGTGGAGGTCCCCTATGTGGGAGTCCTTTGTGGACAAGTTAGTGGATTCAAAATCCTTCAGTAGAGCTGGGTGCTCAAATCTCGAAACAAATCTTGTTGTTTGCGCTTGATCCATTGACTCTTACTCTCTCTCTCTCTCTCTCTCTTTGTATTGTGCCTTGCTTTATTTCATATTGATCATTCATATTTATATTCTTGGCTTGGTTATGTGTGCATCACTTATTGGTTGCATTAAGTTTAATTGCAATTAGTTTTTAAATTTCGCATTTAGTTCATTAGATTAGCATTATCACCTATTCACCCCCCCCTAGGTGATTTTAGTCTTGATATTTTAATGTTAAATTTTAACTAGTGCTATTTCAATTAGAACCTTGTTATTTGTTTAATGTGTTTTGCTTGAATTCTAGAGTAATCTATCATGTTTAGAGTTTAGCGTGAAGGTAATCTTTAGTTGGTATTATTTATTTATGGTGATAGATTATTAGTAGGTTGTGGTCTTTTTCTACATTGATACTAAAACCAAACTTCTTTCAACCAATCTCTTTCTTTAAGTTTTCCAAACAAAAGAAGAAGGTGTACGAAAATTACAATACCTAAACGCTTCCATCGCATCTCTCCCTAAGGTTCGACCCGTATAGCCCTCGCTACACGGTTAAATTGCAAAGGTTCAAAGTCAAAACCAACCACATACACTTCTTATATTCTCTTTATTCTTTTGGCAATCAAATTTTGGCGCCGTTGCTGGGAAGGAAACGGTATATATTGTTTTCTAACTAAATTCTTCTATGTTTGTGTGTACAGGGACAGTTACAAGAAGTTGACATCTACAAAGGATTATAAGTACTTCATAGCATTACCTAAAGAGGCAGAACACCAGAAGCATAAGGAAATCCACGCAATCGCGACAATCCCAGTGAGTTAGGTTTTCTATTTTCTTCTGTAGTCATTAACTTTGAGTTCTGCATCTGCTGTAGTTGTTAGATTTTACATTAACTTATCTAGACATTGTTTCTAACAATAACAGTAACCCTTGATTGAAATTTAAAAATCGGATAGACTTGCATCTGAAATCACCTAGAGGGGGGTGAATAGGTGATAATACTAATCTAATGAACTAAATACGGAATTTAAAAACTAATTACAATTACACTTAATGCAACCAATAAGTGATACAGACACAACCAAGCCAAGCATATAAATATGAATGATCAATATGAAAAAATGCAAGGCACAATACAAAGAGAGAGAAAGAGTAAGGGTCAATGGATCAAGCGCAAACAACAAGATTTATTTCAAGGTTCGAGTACCCAGCTCTACGTCCCCGCCTTCACCCAGAAGGATTTCGAATCCACTAGCTTGTCCACAAAGGACTCCCACACAGGGAACCTCCACCGAGGATTTGGGGCAATACAATAACTAAGAGTACCCAACTCCTCTTTTTACAACCACAACCTCTCAGTAGAGGCAAAGTACCAAGCCAACCAAAATAATCACCTCACAACTTGAGGGATAAGCACAAAACTACACAAGGATCACCTCACAACTAGAGGGATGCAACCCACTTGCACAACCTCCTCAACACTATGAAGGAAAGGCACAAAGCCAAACAAAAATAGGGTTTACAACTTGGTGATCAAAAGATCACAAACCAATCTCTTTTTCTCACAAACACAAAGACTCTATAGAATAGGATAGTAGATGTAGCTCAAGTGTGGAGAAAACCAAAGGAATGGAAAACAAATACTCAAAGAAAATCCTTGGAAAAAACTGAAATCAAGATATAGAAGTTGAATCAAAAACACTTTTCTTTGATTTTCCAAACCCTAGAAAAAACACCAAATAGATTGTAAAGTTTAAGCCCAAAAATTTCTTTTGATTGCTGTGAAAACACTGGAGAGTATGAAAATATTAGCAAAAAAAATTCTTAGAGAAAACCTCTTTTCAATGGCGTATATATGGCCCCTTTTCAAAACTAGCCGTTAGCAGCTAATTTAGGCAAATTTGACCTTCCGGTCGACCGGCCGGTCGACCGGCCAACGGTCGATTTTTAACCGTTAGCTGCTACCGGTCGACCGCCCGGTCGACCGGCCCCTGAACCAGAGAGCAATGGCTCTCTGGCCGGTCGACCGCTCGGTCGACCGGAGCAACCCAAAAGTGGGTTGCTTTCAGTCGGTCGACCGTGCGGTTGACCGGCTTAATGGGCAGCCAGCGTGCACGTTCTTGTGCACGTCGGTCGACCGCTACAGTCGACCGGTTCCTGGTCCGGTCGACCTTGCGGTCGACCGACAGAGCCTGGCATAAGCAGTTCTGGGACAGAAAAACTTGTTCTTTTTAATTCTAAAAATTCCCATAAATCTTCTAAAAATCCACAAAAATAGTTTTATCATTTTACATTGAAATACAAACTTGTGTTAAAAATTTCAACACAAATTTCAAACATTTTGAACCATTTTTGTGTTAAGAAAAATTTACCAAAAATCAAAAACTGTATTTTTTCAAACTTAGATTTTTCAATAGGAAATCTGATTTTTTCCTAAACTCATTTAAATACAAAAACATGATACTTAAACACTTTAGGCATGTTGCATATGGATAGAAATCCAATATACAAGAAACATATACATATCATAGTTTTTGACTTTGTTTCCAAAAATATGTTTTGTTAAAACACAAAACCTAAAACACATGAATAGGTATATCAAATTAAGTTTGTCTAGGATATAAAGCATACATGTATATAGAACATGTCTAATATACATAAACACATGTAAACTTGTTTTGATACTTATCTATTCATGAAAACCAAGATCGGTTAAACCAATCAAACCGAAAACCAAAATCAAAACATAAAACGTGTGTGTATTGTGAACTTGAGCATATCATACTATTCTAATCTTTACAAATGGATCTAAACACAAAACTAAACTAGGTACCGAGGTCTTCTTGTAGAGCGCCGTCTCCAAGCCGACTCGATCCAAAACTCCAAAACTCCGAGCTTGACTCCAAAGATTGCTATATATGATCTTGATGCTCGGGCTCTGGAATCACCATGTGAAAGCTTCCGGATCACGGAGTTTTGAAGCAATCACCAACTAATATCTTGGTTAAAGATCTGAAACTAAAATCACAAGATTATTAGTACACATAACTACATGAGTTAATCATCATCAAAACTAGAGTGGAAGGCCTTTGGGCCAACAATCTCCCCATTTTTGATGATGACAAAACTTATGGAGTTATATATGCATGGATTAAAGTTAAGCTTCAAAGAAGCTCCCCCTTAACTCATGCATAGAAGAAAACAACAAATATATGCAATGAATATAAAACATGAGAATGCATAGATATGCATAAAACTATGAAATGCATATAAACAGGCTCTTGATACCAATAGATATGCAAAAAAAAAACAATAAAATGTATAAAACATGCTCTTGATACCAAATAAAAGGTAAAACAAATTATTTCTTCTTTTTCTTAATTTCATAAACATGTTCTCTTTAAAGAATGCTTTTGATACCAAAATTACATAATGCTTTTGATACCAATAAACCAAAACTTACATAAACCAAAACTTACATAATGAAAGCTCTTGATACCAAACATTACATAATGCTCTTGTTACCAATAATAAAACATGTTCTCAATATCAAAACATGAAACCAAGATCATGCATAAATCATGCATATAAACTCAAATTCTTCTCCCCCTTTTTGTCAATCATCAACAAAGGGGTAAACAATAAACCAATAAAAATTATTCTTCTCCCCCTTTTTGTTCAAAACAAAGGATCAATAAAGGGGTCACAGCCCTAATTTGTTTTTATTTTTAATTCTTATGTAAACAAAATTTTGAATTTTCTCAATAAAACAAATCAAATTTTTAGATACCAATTGAAAGTAAATAAGGCATTGATACCAATTGTGAGAAAATAAATAAAATCTTGATACCAATTGAAAGAAATAGATCAATAGATACCAATTGAAAGTAAACAGAATCTTGATATCAATTGTGAATATTTGTCATTTAGAACATATGATACCAAAATAAAATCAATTTTCAACATAAAGTGTGGGAGTAGAAATCAACGGTAAACAAAATACCAATTGAAAGATAAAAATACGAATTTTCTCCCCCTTTATGAAATACCAAATAAAATGATGCATAAGCTTGTTTAAGATACCAATTGAAAACTCATTAATAGAAACATGATAGTCATTAAAAAATCAAGCTTTGCATAATCAAAATTTGTGCTCAACAATATAGGGATATAGTAAGCACAAATAAAACATGTATAGGCGTATGAAAAATGAGTACCAATCAAAATAGATGATATCAAATAAAAGCATACATACACAAAACAATATATGAGTATACAAGAAATGTCAATATTGATACCAATTGAAAAGATCCAATGATACCAATTGAAACAACAATAATATCAAGTGTATACCTCATATCATCTACCACCCATTTCATACTCAAGTTTAAAATGATTTTCACTAAAAAGCATACAAAGCATGGTCTCCCATCCAACCGCCCTTAGAAGGTAGGGGTTTTCAAAGATAGGTTTGAAAAATATAGAATGTTTGAAAATCTCTACCATAACGAAGAATACCGCAACTAATTAAATGGAAAAACTTGTTAACTAGTACGAAATCCTTCAAGCAATGAATAAAACAAAAATATATTTCATGAAATACATGTAAATCACATGGTACTAAACACTCGAAGTCCATAAAGCCCATACATACTCATGAAAAATATAATCATGAGAAACATTTAAATGAAGTGAGTGTACAAGTGTTATGTGACACAAATAATCATGAAAATAGACATTCAAGCTCGATATTCCTTAAAACACGAAAATCATCAAAACTTGATTTCTTCAAGGCATATGTATGTCAAGTACACACTAAAGTATACATACATATCCAAAACATAACGAGTCCACAAATGTATATGCATGAAGGCACGTGGCTCAAAGAATGTATATGTATAAACTATAGTTTGGACAAGATAGACATATACATGAAGTTAAATATAAAAACATTGAAAATATGGATAAAATAGGAATACAAGTTAAATGCATGAATCATCAAAACTAGACTATACTAGCACATCTAATGGGTACAAATAAGCATTCAAGTACAAACATATATATATGATCTATTTGTGTCCCACTATATGTACAAGTATATATCCTAGTTTTAATGAGAACTAACATTCAAACATATATTCAAATCATGAAGCATAAAACAAGCCATAGATCAACATGACAAACATAAAAACGATCATAATGTAAATCCACATGTTATTAGAACTATGATATGCATAATAGCTAAATAATAGTGAAAACACAAAAATAATGGTCCATATTAAACATGGGTGTCTCAAAAGTTATACATGCATGTCATTGATCTAATAATCAAGGCATTTAACATAATAAACAATAAACATCAAAACATGAAGCATCAAAACAAAATAAAAAACATAAACATACATATGGTCATTATGTATATGCATGTGCAATAGATTAAGGACATACATATTAGTTAAAAACAAAGTGAGAACACATAGATATAGATCCATATAAAACATGGGTGATCTCAAATAACTAAACATGTATATCACTAATCTAATGAACATGGCATAAGCATAATGAACAATAAAACATGACATGCTATAAATCAATGATGTGAAAGCATGTAAATAAAAATAGGAGTTAGAGATCGATACCAAAACTGATGAAGGCACCTCTCTAGTTCTCCAAACTAAGGTGGTCTTCCCACCAAACCTTCCCTTGAAAGTGATGCATCCAAATGGTCATCATGAAGCTCGGAACGCATTCACTCCAAGGTACCGCTACTCTTACGTCATGTGAGAGCCCACACCTACATCAAATACAATAGGGGTGGTCTTTGGCACCCATTTCCTTTTGGGTCCATAGGGGTTAGAATATTTCCTAACCCAAACAAAATTAGTTACTAAATTAACATCATGTAAGGTGGCCCTTACGTCCACAATGTGTACAAGTGTACACTTGACCATACAAAGTGTGATGGGTGTGTACGTGAGGAGCATGTGTATGCCGTGGACGGTGTGCAAGCAAAGATGGAACTTGTTTCTTTCGAACCAAGGATTCCAAGAATGTATGATTCAAAGCACATTGGCTCAAAGTGGAGCCCAAACAATCAACACTTTTCTTCAAAACATTTATATCATTTTCAATACTAGAAGATAAAGTGGAGCATGCAATAGATGTGCTTGGTGAAGCTACACTAGCATGGCAAACATGTGAATCTATATCATTTTTTAAAGATTTATTTTTATTTAAAACTAAATCTAATTCTTTTGAAATAAACTCAGTTTCATTTTTCAAAGAATGATTATCCTTTAAAATAAAATCTAATTTTGAAGATAAAATCTTATTGTTTTTCACAACATCATCACAATCATTTTTACTTTTTAAAAATTCATTTTCCTTTATGGCAAGGTCTAGTTGAGATTTAAGTGAGTCACGTTCACTACAAATCTCTTCCTTCTCTTACAAAATTAAATCAAATCTTGAACATAAATCCTCATATTCTTCTTTTAGTTCAAAATTCTTCTTTTTCAAAAGATCATGCTTTTCCAAAAAAATTTCAAACTTTTTTGTAAGTTCCATATTTAAGGTTTGAACTTCTAAACACCCATAGCAATAGGAACTAGTGCTATCATCTAGATGAGATTCCGATTGTACCTCAAGGGAGTCATTCCCTTGGACCATGAGGCAATGCTCGTCGGACTTGTCTCTCCTAGATCTTCTCATCTTTTCGATAATCTTTGGTAGCTCGGGAGAAGTCAAAATGCTCCAAACTGCAAAAGCCGAATCATAGTGAGCAAATACATGTAAGAAATCTTTATCAAGAGATATTCTAAGTGTCTTAAGGGCTAATGCATTGCCCTTTTTATGTTTGCTATCATTAGGGTAGGTTTCCTTAGTAATGGCTTGATATACTTTATTACCTAATGCTTTCAAATGACAACTCATCTTGGCCTTCCAAATATCAAGTCTAGAAATGTCAAACATAGGAGGGCTATTCATGAGTGCAAACAATAAGTGTGCAAGTACAAATGCAAATGAAGTTTAGCAAACCAAGATCTCACTCCTAGGTGGTTAAACCTAAATATCAGGAGCGTAGGCTCTGATACCAATTGAAATCACCTAGAGGGGGGGTGAATAGGTGATAATGCTAATCTAATGAACTGAATGCAGAATTTAAAAACTAATTGCAATTAAACTTAATGCAACCAATAAGTGATGCACACACAACCAAGCCAAGCATATAAATATGAATGATCAATATGAAAAAATGCAAGGCACAATACAAAGAGAGAGAGAAAGAGTAAGAGTCAATGGATCAAGTGCAAACAATAAGATTTGTTTCGAGGTTCGAGCACCCAGCTCTACGTCCTCGCCTTCACCCAGAAGGATTTCGAATCCACTAGCTTGTCCACAAAGGACTCCCACACAGGGAACCTCCACCGAGGATTTGGGACAATACAATAACTAGGAGTACCCAACTCCTCTCTTTACAACCACAACCTCTCACTAGAGGCAAAGCACCAAGCCAACCAAAACAATCACCTCACAACTTGAGGGATAAGCACAAAGCTACACAAGGAACACTTCACAACTAGAGGGATGCAACCCACTTGCACAACCTCCTCAACACTATGAGGGAAAGGCACAAAGCCAAGCAAAAATAGGGTTTACAACTTGGTGATCAAAAGATCACAAACCAATCTCTTTTTCCCACAAACACAAAGAGCCTATAGAATAGGATAGTAGATGTAGCTCAAGTGTGGAGAAAACCAAAGGAATGGAAAACAAATACTCAAAGAAAATCCTTGGGAAAAACTGAAATCAAGATATAAAAGTTGAATCAAAAACTCTTTTCCCAAAAACACTTTTCTTTGATTTTCCAAACCCTAGAAAAAACACCAAATAGATTGTAAAGATTTAAGCCCAAAAATTTCTTTTGATTGCTGTGAAAACACCGGAGAGTATGAAAATATTAGCACAAAAAATTCTTAGAGAAAACCTCTTTTCAATGGGGTATATATGGCCCCTTTACAAAACTAGCCGTTAGCAGCTAATTTAGGCAGATTTGACCTTCCGGTCGACCGGCCGGTCGACCGGCCAACGGTCGATTTTTGACCGTTAGCTGCTACCAGTCGACCGCCCGGTCGACCGGCCCCTGAACCAGGGAGAAACGGCTCTCTGGCCAGTCGACCGCTCGGTCGACCGGAGCAACCCGAGAGTGGGTTGCTTTCAGGCGGTCGACCGTACGGTCGACGGGCTTAATGGGCAGCTAGCGTGCACGTTCTTGTGCACGCTGGTCGACCGCTACGGTCGACCGGCTCTTGGTCCGGTCGGCCGTGTGGTCGACCGACAGAGCCTGGCATAAGCAGTTCTGGGACAGAAAAACTTGTTCTTTTTAATTCTAAAAATTCCCATAAATCTTCTAAAAATCCACAAAAATAGTTTTATCATTTTACATTGAAATACAAACTTGTGTTAAAAATTTTAACACAAATTTCAAACATTTTGAACCATTTTTGTGTTAAGGAAAATTTACCAAAACCAAAAACTGTATTTTTTCAAACTTAGATTTTTCAATAGGAAATCTGATTCTTCTAAAACTCATCCAAATACAAAAACATGATATTTAAACACATTTAGGCATGTTGCATATGGATAGAAATCCAATATACAAGAAACATATACATATCATAGTTTTTGACTTTATTTACAAAAATATGTTTTGTTAAAACACAAAACCTAAAACACATGAATATGTATATCAAATTAAGTTTGTCTAGGATATGAAGCATACATATATATAGAACATGTCTAATATACATAAACACATGTAAACTTGTTTTGATACTTATTTATTCATGAAAACGAAGATCGGTTAAACCAATCAAACTGAAAACCAAAATCAAAACATAAAATGTGTGTGTATTGTGAACTTGAGCATATCATACTATTCTAATCTTTACAAATGGATCTAAACACAAAACTAAACTAGGTATCGAGGTCTTCTTGTAGAGCGCCGTCTCCAAGCCGACTCGATCCAAAACTCCGAGCTTGACTCCAACGAGTGCTATATATGATCTTGATGCTCGGGCTCTGGAATCACCATGTGAAAGCTTCCGGATCACGGAGTTTTGAAGCAATCACCAAGTAATATCTTGGTTAAAGATCTGAAACTAAAATCACAAGATTATTAGTACATATAACTACATGAGTTAATCATCATCAAAACTAGAGTGGAAGGCCTTTGGGCCAACAGCATCTTGGCATTCATCTATTTTTTATTTTAAATTTTCAATTACTATCGAAGAGTGTTGGAGATCGAGGTAAGTCCGCATAGCATCTAAATTAGGAAACACTTTGGTGACTTAATTGCTTTGAGTGATATTTTTCTATTATTTTGCACACTTGCACAAAATTGACTTAAGGGCAAAACCTCTAACAAGATAAGGTGGGATAGTCATTACCCTTCTTTGACCCATAAACCACATCTCCTCACTCATAACTTGAGCCTAAATTTAAAATTTGAATAGACGTTGGCCTTAAGGACTTTTCGGACTCACTAGGAGATTGACCGAAGGAGGAAATTGTTCGAATTTGACTTTTGTCAAATAGGTGATTAGGTAGGGGATTGAGAGGCGAACCTCGAAGGTTGATAATTTGGCATAATTAGGCTCATCTTTGATTGATACCTCCCACCGATCTTGCCACCTACCTGATCGATTAACTCATGGTCTTATTCAGTAATATATCTCCCGTGGATAATCATCTAAAGTTAGGAGTCGTCTAGGTTTAAGTCCACCATAGAATAGGCTTGGTTGATCTTAACTTTGACTTTTTTGTATGATCTTGGTTTGAATTGTTTGTGCATGTAAGTGTGGTCAAGAGACCCAATTGCATCTAGATTGATTAGGACTAAGTCACCACCTCAATCTTACCAAAAACAATTCACCACTAACCAAAAAAAAAAATCGGGTTATGGCCTATCGAAATTCATATGGTTAAAAGTCATTCTATAGGCCAAACCCACATTTCCATCCACCAACCTCTTTCTCGAACTTTAACACTCAACCCGCCCGCTCATCTCATACAGCTTATCCTCCCATTTGGTGCAATTACTGTCATGATCCATCTCATCCCTCGAAACAATGTCCTTTGATAGGGATCCATTAGGACTAAATCAAAATCAATTCAATACATTTCAAGGACCTACGGAGTGAATCTTATCCTTCAATTTCAATTCAGGGGGTTGGAATTATTCTGACTCTACATGCGACCAATCTTATACATACAAACACTCAGTCTAATTCGTCCTACACTGAACCGACACCTCCTTCTTGAGGACTTGATTATGAGCAAGAGGAAATGTGTAGACGATTAGTCAAAATAGAAAACGAACTAGAATTCCATCAGAATACCTTTGAAAAGACTCTCAAGAGATTAGAAACTCTTCTAAATCAACTCTTTTCAACCTAAACTCTTGATCAAGATCAAGAGACCTATCAACTTTTACAAGTTGAGGTGGAGGACACATAAACTTCACATCAAATGTTAAGTGATAATGTTCCACACTGGGTATATAGAGATGATGGCCAATGAGTTAACGGTTGAGTAAGAGGAGAATTCATTTTCTACTCAACATGTTCTTGATCCAAAACCAAATAAACCTATGTTAATTTAGGAACACATCAATCGAGATAAAATAAAAAAAGTCCAAAGTGGGAAACCCATGTCAATTTAGATCACATTCGTCTTCATGAAGAAATGAGTTCAATAATGAACCCGGTGAGAAAGTATGTATATTAAATGACTATCGTAGGTATTGAGACAAACTGATTAGAGATCAGTTGGCTGAATTCACCTCGTAAGGAGCAAGTTGAGTCATATAATGAGGATAAATGTGACGATGAATTTTTGTGTTTAGATGAAGTGTTTCAAGAAAATTTGGATACACAGATACCTCCAAAGAAAACAGTTGAATTATATTGTGAGGATGTTTGTGAAGATGATGAGCCTCTATTTTTTTTATATATTATTTAAGGATGAGTACGATCATATTATTGACAAAATGTATGTCAAGGATGTGACATTGATCGGCAAAAAGTAAGCACAAAAATAAGTGAAAAGAGCGTGGGTCGATATTACTACTTTTACGATTCTTCCATAGTAGCGAAGTGGTTATACGGGTCGTATCCACAAGGAGGGAGAGTGATGGAACCTTGATGCGGCTTCTTTGTTCAAGAAAAGAAAAAGTTCTTTATTTTAAATAAAGAATTGGAAAATGAAAATAAATTGGTTTTAAGAATTGTTTGAAAATGATTTGATGATTTATAAAGTTAGATTTTCTTAATGGTTAAAACGCATGGCCAACTTTCTACTAATTGCTCCCACCAATCTTTAACTTCTTGAAGATGTAGCCTCACGATGGATCATAGACAAGTAAAATCTTTATGCATAAGAACTATTCACGTTGGGAACGAATGAAAGTCCTTCCTTTACCTTAGCTTTACATGGCAAAAACTTGGACATTCCCTTATCAAGATCCAATAGAAGGTGAGAATAAGGGAAGACACAAGTGCACTAATGGTATCGGTAAAGTTAAAAGAAAAATCTCTAACTTATATCAACGAGTAAATCACGCAACCCATAGATCATTAAAAACCCATTAAGTATGAAATATAAGAAGGTAAATACCTGTAGGTAAGTTAGAGTTAGAACCCTCGTCTTAAGATGTCATAGTTCTCGTTTACACAAGGCTTATTTGACACTTTTGACTCATTTGGGTTATCAATCAAGTTGTTAGAGATTAGTGGGTTAGTAGTTAGTTAGCCATGCAATGAAAGAGTTAGTTAGACATGCTTGAGAAAAGAAACAACAAAAGAGAAGAGGTAAAGAGAGGGAGTTACACTACAAGAAAACAAAAGAAAAGAAGTGAAGAGAAAAGAAGTTACACTACAACAAGGAAGAAAAAATAAATGGAAAAGACAAGTAAATAGAAAGAAGAAAGAGAAGTAGTTACTTGTATTAGCTTGTCACCTTCCAAATTCAACTTGTACACACACTCTCTCTTTCACTCTAATGGCTAAAACTAAAACTAGAAGGAGAAAGAAACAACAACTATAATTCCTAACAACAAAGCAACAAATACAACTCTATTCTCTAGATATCTCCCAACTGAAGACCCCTGGGTGATATTTATAGGCACCAGGAGAAAGGGGGACAGGGGGAACCCCTGGCCTAAAGCCCCGGCGCGCGCGCGCCCACATTGTCGCAAAAACGCGGCCCAGGCCGCGTTTCTGTGGCCATGCTAGGGCGGCGCGCGCCTGGCTTCGGGCAGTGCGTCGTCCTGTCTGTCCTCTGTTAGGTGGATCTTCTGGTTTCTAGATTTGATGCCCCGGGCTAACAAAATCTTCACTCTAAAGTCAATGGCTACTTGGTAAGCCTTTAATCACCCATTAAATGGTGGTTTAGGGTCTTCTTCTTCATTTGCACACCATGAACCTAGGATTAAGTAAGCAAAGCTTTATTAGCAGAAGTTTACATCAAATAAATATGAGAATGTGATAAAAATTATGCAAAATTAGAGACTAATCACAACCCACACTTATCTTTTTGCTCGTCCCAGCAAAACAAAAATAAGAAAATTGTTATACCACTTTCGTAGGTGACGCGATTGCACTGAGCACGTGCAACAAGCCTTTAAACTTCTAGATTTTCCCTAGAGGAGGAGTGTTGTCTCCTGAGAGTTTTCAGCGGATTGCACCCACAAAATCCAGTAAGTGAAAAAAATACTTAGTTGTTAGCAAATCTCTTTCAAGAAAAAGAATTTTTAATTATCTAAGTAAAAATGACCGAATGGTGTAAGATTAGGTACAACCCTCATAAGTCCTCCTATACTTTAGCCTTCATAAAAGAAGAAATTACGAGTTTTCTTTAAATTTAGAAAAGGATATTGTACTTCTAACTCATTCTGTTATTTTACTTTAGATAGATATGCATAATGTGTAAGTGTGATGTGCTTGAAATTTTTCAACTCAACTTTGAATATCATTTAAGTTTATTAATATTTATCTATTATTCTTGGTTTCATTAGGCTTTCTACTTTACTCATGTAACACATATCAAACCGATAACTCTCAAACCAGATGGGTTTAGGGCACCGGTAGAAAACCACCACTCAGGTCAAATATGCAAGTAGAGTAGGCCACGAAATCAAGATTTATTTATATATTATATTGATTTATTATTTTTTTCTGGCGTGAGTAATCATTCTTCTCGAGGCACAATTATCTAGCGTTTTTTTTTTTAGAATTGTGTCTCTAAAATCCCAAGCATGTGTGTGTGATTTATGCATATTCTTCTAAGGCTAAATAAAAGGTATGAGTTATTTTCCTTATCCCTCCTAACTTTTTAGTCAAACCAATCTTTCTTGTTTATTTAGGCAAAAATAAAGATTCATTAATAAGGTTCCCTTAATTCCTACAACCTTTTAGTATTTTTATAAAGAATATGAAATTTCTTTTCAAACTGGAGGTTTTTTTTTCAGAAAGAAGAAACAGAATAAAAGGAAAAAGAAAAATATTAGCACTCCCCACACTTATCTATTGCATTATCCTCAATGAATGTTATGTAAATGCAAAATGCAATAAATAGGGTGAAGAAGGATGTCACCGTCTTCGCTGACTCGGGCCAGCCAAGCGCGAATAGACTAAAGAAATGTTATAGAAAATGTAGAAGGGATAAGCATATAAACAAATATTTTTTTTAATTACGGTGTGGAAGGCTGGATTAGGTGTAGGATGGGTCAAAAAGATTCAGCACACTATCAGCCTGTGATGTAGGCTCAGTGGTCAAAAAGGGCTGCAGTCTTTGCTCATTCACTTTGAATTCTGTGTTGTTCTTAGGATCTACAATAATCACAGCACCGTGTGGAAAAACGGTGCACACTATGAACGGTCCAGACCAACGAGTCTTCAGCTTCCCCGTGAAAATATGAAGCCTCGAGTTGTACAGCAGAACCTTGTCGTCCGGGACAAAGTTTTTTCGGGTTATGATCTGGTCATGAAAAAGTTCAGTCCTGCTTTTGGGGATTCGATCATTCTCATAGGCTTCATTCCGTATCTCCTCTAATCCTGAGATCTGCAGTCGCCTCAGCTCACCAGCCTTACTCAGATCAAAATTGAGTTGCT
Source organism: Agave tequilana (assembly GCA_038442645.1). Lineage (NCBI taxonomy): Eukaryota > Viridiplantae > Streptophyta > Magnoliopsida > Asparagales > Asparagaceae > Agave > Agave tequilana. The sequence continues at coordinate 199,251 of JAVJIF010003947.1, read as the reverse complement.
TAATAGCCTATAGGGCACGGTGTTCTAACTCGACTGGTAGATGACAGACTTTTTCAAATACGATTCTATAAGAAGACATCCCCAGAACTGTCTTAAAAGCAATGCGGTAAGTGATTGGTAGTGAAAAGTGCATTTTTATCATTATATTTACCATCACATTTTCATATTTATTCATATAATTCTGCACATTTACTAATATTTTATGATTTATTGTGTACAGGCCTTGAGTTCTTATTTTAATAATAAATAAAGCCTAAAAGAAGCCCAAAAGCCCATATTCAAGCCCAAGTGCAAAAGTGCAAATATTAATTATCAAAATTGCAAATACACAAGGGCCAAAGTTGCAAATATTAAAAGAAGAGGGAAGGATAGACTTCTATTCAACCCTAAACACTTGCAGATGAGGATAAAAGCCAAAGAAGGAGAATTTAAGATCATAAATTCGTGGATAAAAGATTTGGGATCTAGGTAACTTGATTCCCAAGTTATATCCAAATCTAAAGATTAAGAGCCAGGATGCAGCTTCCAGAAGGAAACGCCCAGATGGACGGACCAGGAGAGGCCACGCGCCAAAGCGCGTGGCCAACCGACACTGTATGGCCGCGGAAACGTGGCCCAAGTCGCGTTTCCGCGGCAAATTGGATGACTCCAGGGAACAGCTTTCGTGGTCGACTTCTATCTGGACTCTACCTCCTTCTGCCCCTATAAATACCCCTGCAGTACAACCGAGAAGAGCGTCCAGAGCCAGAGGGCCAAATCTAGGGTTTTAGGCTTTCTTTTCTAGTTTAGATTTTCTTTTCTCTTTTGTAATTTCTATTTTTCCTTTTTGTAAACTGAGAGGAGATGATGTTCTCATGGAGGAAAGAGATCTACTTGTACTGAGGGTGACAATCGGTGTAAGTTTTGCTTTTCCGCCATTGTTAAATAAATCGAATCGAGGTTCGTTCTTTTTTATTATGTTATGTTCTTTTATTCTTGTTGATTTTTTTGTATCTCAGTTTTTGTTTTCTTCTATTGTTGTTTCTCTAATGTCTTGCTCACCATGAGAACCAATTGCTTCGAGACTGCCTAGCCGAAGAAGAGCCCTTGATGGCCTATGGCGATGAACAAGTCTTCATAGTTTGTCTTTTATTTTCATAGTGTAGATCAAGAAGGCGGACGATCCTATACGCCATACTTGTACGCCTTCCAAGAAAAGGTAAATCGTCGCAACGGTTCAAAGGTAAGCAGACTGAAGAGGTATGTATGTGTAGTTTGCTTTCTTTTATTTCTTTCGTTTAGATCTCACACTACCACATTCTCAATTTCTTTTCTTCCATTGTAAATATCATTTCTTCTTCTCTATCTTCTTTCTTCCTAACTTAACATTAAAATATTAAAAAAATTTTAGAGATAACTTACAAACGCTTCCATCGCTAGTCCCTCCCTGAGGATCACGACCCGCATAGCCACTGCTACCGCGGATTCGAATTGAGCACTTGCACAACTTGTTCTTAAATCTAAAATTGTTTATTTTGTGTGCAGGTAAAAACTCAATCAAAACATTGGCGCCATTGCCGGGGAGGGACGGTAAGTATTCTCTAAAAAAAATTAATTATTAACTAATTCTTTTATTCTTTCTGTTTGCAGGTTTGGAGAATAGGAAACAGCAGAAGTGGACATATAGCAACTTTGTGCCTCTGCCCTCGAAGGCAGAGCACAAGAGCCTACTTCAGAGCCGTGAAAACGCGGCAATTGCCGCGAAACTACGGCCTGAGTAGTTCCCTACTGATCCATCTTTTTGCAGGTTGCTGCAAATTGTAATATCTGTCTACTGCTCTGTTAAACTTTGTTCTGTGATAACCCTGCTTACTGCTAATTAATCAACAGTAAAATATTTATTGTAAAAGATAAAAAATTGATTAGACGTTTGCATATTAGGCACGTGTCTTTTCAATTCCTTTATTTTTACTGTTGAAGAGTGCTGGAGCAAGGTACATTCGCATTGCATGTAGAATAGGACTCATCTCTTGGTTGATGCTTTGAGTGAATCTTATTTACATATTTTGTACACTTGCACAAATTTATTTTAAGGGCATAACCCATTAACAAGATAAGGTGGGGATTTCATCGCCCTTCCTTAGCCCAAAAATCATATCCCAAGCACTCACTAACCCAAGCCTAACTTAAAATTAGTAGACGTTGGCCCTAGGGACATCTCAGACTCAATTAGGAGATTATCCTAAGGGGGAACGGTGCTGGAAGTTGACTCTTGCCAAATCAGTGTCTAGGAAGGGGATTGAGGGCCGAAAGCCGGAAGATTGGTGGTTATTTAATTAAGGAACGTCTTTGACGGAAAACCTCCAACCAATCTTGCCCTGACCTGGCTGATTAACTTGTGGTCAAAGTCTGCACTCTACCTCCCGTGGACAGTCTAACCAGTTAGGAGTCGTCTAGGTCATAGGTCTACCCTAACTTAGGTTAGAATTTTTTTTCTTTTTTATTTGTTTATTTGTTTGTTTTCTTTTTCTTTGTTTGTGTTAGTGTGATATGGCATATAATAATAATTTTTTCAATTTTAATCCATATTACACACCTAACTATTTTTCGGATATTACCAACCCGGCATATCACAACTTTGATCAACCTAGTGTGCCGGAATGGTCTTATCCGAATGAATATAACCCATACCCCCCCATCTTATGACCATAATTTTCATACTTTTAACTCTTCATAGAGTTCATGGGGTTTCGATTCCCCCGAGTCCAATTTTCAACCGACTTGTCCTCCATCTCCACCTTGTCCACAATATTCCCAAGAATCATACTCAGATCCACCCAGTCAGAATAGAATACCATCTATCCAGGAAATGATGAGTATGAATGAGTCCAAACAACAATTACCATCAATCGCAAACATGATTATGCGTGAGTCCACCGACTCACAACTTCATCACGATTACACTTCATCCTTTCAAGTCCAATCACAACATGATGCACCTATCAATTATGAAAGGATGCTTGCAGCCATGACTCAGGCTAGATTAGCCCGTGATCATAATATAGATCTGATGGCTCAATCTTTACGTTCTTACCGTTCGGCCATTTCTGATATCGCTGACCACTCTCTTAGAGCCGACGAACCAAGTTGCTTTGGACAACAAGATTCTAATTCAGTGCCATCATGTGAACTTGCCGAAACTTCAAATTTTGATAACTTGGCAAGTTTTTCCTTACCTGAAATAGAACTTGAGCATGAATATGATCATGATCTTCACTTGATGATTCAATTTTGCTTCCTGATTCAATAATGACTCCGGTGTCTCCACCTGATTTTACTTTTCCCGAGTCAACATTGGATCCTGTTCCAATTTATCATGAAATTGAATCACCCATTTTTGATGATCATATTGAACTTGACCAATTGTGCAATTTTGAAAGTCTCATGGATAAATTGGCAAGTTCTCATTTTTATGATATTGAGCTGAATGAGATTGTGACCTAGATTCTCAAATCTGTGATCAAGTTCAAATTCCCGAATCATTGTTGACTCCTGTTTTGTTACCTGACTTAGGTAATATTTTAGAGTCAGTTTTGGTTCCCACACCTATCATTCCTGAACTTGAATCACCAATATTGAGTCACATTCCATTATGGGAATAATATTGTGGACTTGAGCTTCAACTTATTGATTTGGACCCACTTCCTGAACTTAGCCCGACTTCGAACCATTACTTGATTTAAGTTTCTTTCCTGAGTCGGTATTCGTCGGGTACTTCTCACGTCCAAATCAATAATTCCATCTTTTCATACTCCATTTTGGGACAAGGAGGTTGACACAATTGACTCTGAAATTTATTATGAAATTTGGAAATTTGATGGGGTGAAAATTTTAAAAAATAATTATACATACATTTTAGTGGGTTATATAAGAAAAATTTCTGGTGGGTTTCACCAAATATTACATTATCTTGATTGGGTAGCAACGCTTGGCCCAATTAGACCACCACCGGAACCACCACCTTAAGGTAACTTCTGCCTTCCCTTGTTCTTTTTCATGCATATATGCATTCATTCATACATTGAGGACAATGCATGAGATAAGTGTGGGGGTGGGCTTTGCTAATATACTAACATAGTTAGAAACTAACAAAAGTTTGCTAATAAAAAAAATTTTCTAAAAATTCTAAAAAAATAATAATTATAAAAAGGACAATATTTTGAGTTATCTTTTGAAAGAAATCTAAGTTAGTTTTAAGGATTAGGAAAATCATGATTAGGATTTCTAAAAACTTGGTCAAAATAAATAAATTGTTGAATTTTTAGGTATAGGAGGAGAAATTGAATAAGTAGTTAGTCTTAATTTTTACCTTAATGAAACGTGCATACCTAATGCATATCTAGGATTCTAAGACAAAGACCCTTGTGCCTCATAAAAAACTTTTATTTAAAAAAAAATTTCACCAATTAAGCTGGATACATGTGCCTCAAGAAGCATAAGTATTCACGCTTAAAGGTGATTTTATGAAATACAGCCCTTAGTTTTGTGGCCTAGTTTACTCGAATCCTTAAGTCCGCGGGGTGTTTTCTCACCCGGTGCCCTAAAACCAATCAGTTTGGGAGTCACCGACTTTAAGTTCGCTACATGGGTGGATTAGAAAGCCTAAGAAAACTAAGAAATATAATATATGTATTAACACATCTAATAGTCAATTAGTTAGGTATGAGGGCCTCAAGAAGCCTTGATACTTACACGAAAGAAAATTAGATGAGTTATACATGTTAAAAAAAGAAAGAATAAAAAAATATTATATTAACACATCTAATAGTCAATTAGTTAGGTATGAGGGCCTCAAGAAGCCTTGATGCTTACACGAAAGAAAATTAGATGAGTTATAAAAAATAATAATAATAATAAAGAGGCATGAGAGTCCAAGTTAAGGAATTTCTAGTAAAAATTCATAAGGATGCATATGATTTTTGGTAACGAAAAAGACTATACAAAAATTCAATTTTGACCCTTACTTAAAATGGATAACAATTTACTTTATAAAGACTAAGTTTAAGAATGAATAAAAATGAGGATCCTAAAAACTTATAGATTACTTAGTCTTTTCAAAAGTATTTCAAATATTTTCCTTTTTATGAATTTTGTGGGTGTAATCCACTGAAAACCCTCACGAGACAACACTCGTCCTCTAGGGTAACCTAGGGTTTAACAGCTTGTTGCACATGCTAAGTGCAACCGTGATTCCTACGAAAGTGAGTTAGGTTAGATTAATTTTTCTTTTCTTTTTCTCTTTGATTTTTACTCGAGGACGAGCAAAAAGATAAGTGTGGGGGTGTGATTGGTAGTGAAAAGTGCATTTTTATCATTATATTTACCATCACATTTTCATATTTATTCATATAATTCTGCACATTTACTAATATTTTATGATTTATTGTGTGCAGGCCTTGAGTTCTTATTTTAATAATAAATAAAGCCTAAAAGAAGCCCAAAAGCCCATATTCAAGCCCAAGTACAAAAGTGCAAATATTAATTGTCAAAATTGCAAATACACAAGGGCCAAAGTTGCAAATATTAAAAGAAGAGGGAAGGATAGACTTCTATTCAACCCTAAACACTTGCAGATGAGGATAAAAGCCAAAGAAGGAGAATTTAAGATCACAAATTCGTGGATAAAAGATTTGGGATCTAGGTAACTTGATTCCCAAATTATATCCAAATCCAAAGATTAAGAGCCAGGATGCAGCTTCCAAAAGGAAACGCCCAGATGGACGGACCAGGAGAGGCCACGCGCCAAAGCGCGTGGCCAACCGACACTGTATGGCCGCGGAAACGCGGCCCAAGCCGCGTTTTCGCGACAAATTGGATGACTCCAGGGAACAGCTTTCGTGGTCGACTTCTATCCGGACTCTACCTCCTTCTGCGCCTATAAATACCCCTGCAGTGCAACCCAGAAGAGCGTCTAGAGCCAGAGGGCCAATTCTAGGGTTTTAGGCTTTCTTTTTCTAGTTTAGATTTTCTTTTCTCTTTTGTAATTTCTATTTTTCCTTTTTGTAAACTGAGAGGAGATGATGTTCTCATGGAGGAAGGAGATCTACTTGTACTGAGGGTGACAATCGGTGTAAGTTTTGCTTTTCCGCCATTGTTAAATAAATCGAATCGAGGTTCGTTCTTTTTATTATGTTATGTTCTTTTATTCTTGTTGATTTTTGTGTATCTCAGTTTTTATTTTCTTCTATTGTTGTTTCTCTAATGTCTTGCTCACCATGAGAACCAATTGCTTTGAGACTGCCTAGCCGAAGAAGAGCCCTTGATGGCCTATGGCAATGAACAAGTCTTCATAGTTTGTCTTTTATTTTCATAGTGTAGATCAAGAAGGCGGACGATCCTATATGCCATACTTGTACGCCTTCCAAGAAAAGGTAAATCGTCGCAACGGTTCAAAGGTAAGCAGACTGAAGAGGTATGTATGTGTAGTTTGCTTTCTTTTATTTCTTTCGTTTAGATCTCACACTACCACATTCTCAATTTCTTTTCTTCCATTATAAATATCATTTCTTCTTCTCTATCTTCTTTCTTCCTAACTTAACATTAAAATTATAAAAAATTTTTAGAGATAACTTATAAACACTTCCATCGCTAGTCCCTCCCTGAGGATCACGACTGCATAGCCACTGCTACCGCGGATTCGAATTGAGCACTTGCACAACTTGTTCTTAAATCTAAAATTGTTTATTTTGTGTGCAGGTAAAAACTCAAATCAGTAAGCCCACAATGCATCGTTGAGTTTGACCGACCAAGCCTATAATGCATCGTTGAGTTTGACCTTTCATTTGATGAATTGAGGCTTTAATTCAAAATTATTTCCATTTGCCTCAGGCAGTTGTATACAAGATGGTAATGAGGTTCTGATCGGGTAAAATCTATCCTGAAGTGACGCCATCACCGGATCTGGATGCAAGGGTAAGGAAGTATTTCTGGTTAATCTGGAAGATACAGGATCTCTTACCCACTCTTGCATGCAGCACACCATAAACAACGTGAAAACAACAAACAATCAAAAAGAAAAAAAACAAATAAAAGAAAGAAAAACAACCACCAAGCCTTAGTCTAAAGTACCTGGACCTAGACGACTCCTAACTGGTCAATTCTCCGGGGGAGGTTGTTGCAGGAACTTGACTACAAGCTAATCGGCCAGGAAAGGGTAAAGCTCGGGGAGGAGGTATCCAGGCGTGAGCCACGGGCCTTAATTACGCCAAACCATGGAGCTTTCGAGGCTTTGCCTCTCAATCCACTTTCCTTAGACACCAATTTTGCAGGAGTATAGTTCTTACAATTTCTAACCTCAGTTAATCTCTTAGTGAGTCCGAGATATCCCTAGGGCCATTGTCTATCAATTTTTAGTTAAGGCTTGGGATAATGTAAGTGCACTTGTGTTAACACTCTAAAAAAGACAAGATTCCTAACTGGCCTGAATAATGTCTAACTTGTTGACATCTACAAAAAACAAGTGGCAGACAATCTGATGACCAGTTCTTCACCCATCTCAAAGGGACGAATCAGTAATTTGGACTCTACTGATCCAGTGAAGCAGAAGTAAGCCAAGATCATCCTTAAAAAACTCGTGAGAAGGCCCAAGCAGGTCCAGAGACACTAAGTTAGCTCAACACTTAGTCTTGCATGAACCCACGAGATAAGTCTCGCATGAGAAACCAAAGTTGCTCAGCATCGCAGGAAGCTCCTTCATAGCCTCGCTGCAAGCTAACTTACAGCTTCACCTAAAAATGCTCAGTTAACTCCGCAGAGAGTTAGCTTTACTCGAAGCTCCACGCAGCCGCGCGAAAGGGTAACTGGTAGTTTTGCCACAAGGTTTATCTAGCTCCGCTGAGAGCTTTCTTCTAACTTCTCCAGAAGCTCCTCCCAGCTCTGCTATGAGCTCCTTTACAGTCATTTTGACTAATCAAATCTCTGGATAAAATCAAATCTCCATATGAGATCATGTTGATTGAAATCAAATTTGGCAGTCGCCTGCCATGATCTTTTGACTCTCCCAATCAGGTAAGAAGATCAGGGGAGATCTCTCAATTAACTAGAGAGGATCAAGAGAGTATCCCTCATTTTGCGGAACAAATCAAGGGATTGACGCTACATGCTATTTCTAACTTCGCAGAAGCTGTTTCTAGCCTCGCGATGAGGCTACTTCCAGATACAAACAGATTGACTCAATCTGTTTTCAGATTTTTCAGGGCAATTATACCCCTGTTCTCCCTATAAATAGCCTACCAGAGGCACACAAGGGAGGAGAGGGGAGAGACGGCTAAGGATAGAGAGGAGATTAGAGATCTACTCTCTCACTTGCAAGAATACAGAGAATAACTTCTCTAATCCTACAAGGATAGTGAGTCTGAGATGTCGCTAGGGCCAAGGTCTATCAATTTTTAGTTAAGCCTTGGGATAGTGTGAGTGCACTTGGAGATGGTTTTTGGGCTAAGAAAAGGTGATGAAATCCCCACCTTATCTTGTTTATTTGGGATTTTGCCCTTAATATCAATTGTGCAAATGTACAGTTCATTCACAATAAGGTAACACTCAAAGTGATAAATCACTCCAAAATGTTGGTCCTATTCTATATGAATGCACACGTACCTTTTCTCCAGCACTCTTCAACAGAAATTGAAATGAATTGAAATAGACATGTGCCCTAAATGTAAAAGTCTAATCCAAATTTCAATTAAGCAACAAGTGAATTTCTGTTGAGTTTATTGCATATGTATAGGGTGAGCATTCAGAACTAAAAAATTTAGAAAGCAATTTTAGCGGCTTTCAGCAACTTTACAAATGAGTTTGTTAGTACTTCAATCGAAAAAACTCGTTTTTACACGAATTTTTTCCGCGGGCAAATGAATCCTCGTGCAACGTCTTGACCACCTCTTTCGCGTCTTGTGATAGTAAGTCCTTGGTACTTCTCCTACATACAAAAACAAAGAACAATCTTTAGTATTGAACAATAAAGTCATTCCCTTCCTGGCAATGGCGCCAAAATTTGATCGGCAAAAAGCAAGCACAAGAATAAGTGAAAAGAGTGTGGGTCGATGTTACTGCTTTTGTGATTCTTCCATAGTAGTGAAGTGACTATACGGGTCGTATCCACAAGGAGGGAGAGCGATGGAAGCTTGATGCGGCTTCTTTGTTCAAGAAAAAAGAAAGTTCTTTGTTTTAAATAAAGAATTGAAAAATGAAAACAAGTTGGTTTCAAGAATTGTTTGAAAATGATTTGGTGATTTATAAATTTGGATTTTCTTAATGGTAAAAATGCATGGCTAACTTTCTACTAATTGCTCCCACTAGTCCCTAATTTCTTGAAGATGTAGCCTCATGATGGATCATAGGCAAGTAAAATCTTATGTATAAGAACTATTCACGTTGGGAACGAATGAAAGTCCCTCCTTTAACTTAGCTTTATACGGTAAAAACTTGGACATTCCCTTATCAAGATCAATAGAAGTCAAGAATAAGGGAAGACACAAGTGCACTAATGGTATCGGCAAAGTTAAAAGAAAAATCTCTAACTTACATTAACGAATAAAGCACACAACCCATAGATCATCAAAAACCCATTAAGCATGAAAAATAAGAAGGTAAATACTTGTAGGTAAGTTAGAGTTAGAACCCTCGTCTTAAGATGTCATAGCTCTCATTTGCACAAGGCTTATTTGACATTATTGACTCATTTGGGTTATCAATCAAGTTGTTAGAGATTAGTGGGTTAGTAGTTAGTTAGCCATACAATAAAAGAGTTAGTTAGACATGCTTGAGAAAAGAAACAACAAAAGAGAAGAGGTAAAGAGAGGGAGTTACACTACAAGAAAACAAAAGAAAAGAAGTAAAGAGAAAGGAAGTTACACTACAACAAGGAAGTAAAAGTAAATGGAAAAGACAAGTAAATAGAAAGAAGAAAGAGAAGTAGTTACTTGTATTAGCTTGTCACCTTTCAAATACAGCTTGTACACACACTCTCTCTCTCTTTCACTCTAATGGCTAAAACTAAAACTAGAAGGAGAAAGAAACAACAACTATAATTCCTAACAACAAAGCAACAAATATAACTCTATTATCTGGATATCTCTCAACTGAAGACCCTGGGGGATATTTATAGGCACCAGGGGAAAAGGAGCCAGGGGGAACCCCTGGCCCAAAGCCCGAGCGTGCGCTGCCCACATGGCCGCGAAAACACAGCCCAGGCCCCATTTTCTGTGGCCATGCCAGGGCGGCACGCACCTGGCTTTGGGCAGTGCATCATTCTGTCTGTCCCCTGTCAGGTGGATCTTCTGGTTTCTGAATTTAATGCCCTAGGCTGACAAAATCTTCACTCTAAAGTCAATGGATACTTGGTAGGCCTTTAATCACCCATTAAATGGTAGTTTAGGGTCTTCTTCTTCATTTGCACACCATGGACCTAGGATTAAGCAAGCAAAGCTTTATTAGTAGAATTTTACCTCAAATAAATATGAGAATGTGATAAAAAAAATTATGAAAAATTAGAGACAATAAGACGTCTAAAGTTTCTTTTTAGAGAAAGAAGCTTGATTTGAGTATCTTCACATTCAATGAACCAACTAATGATCAATCGTTTGAAAACATAACTCAAGAACCTCAAATTGACAAAAGCTTTAAAAACATCTTCGAAGATTAACTTAACCATTGGGATGAATCAAGTAGGGATGCTTTAGTTAGTTATAAACCTCTGAAAGATATGGTTAATCCAAGTTTTAAGGAGATGTATGAGGAAGAGCTCAAAATTTTAGGTATTCATATTGTTTATGCGCCAACTACATTGTATAACGAGGATGAATTTATGAAGAGTGATGGAGAAAATAAGAGTAGAAGAAAGTGGAGAAAAGGGATGAACAAGTTGGAGAGGATAAACACAAAACTGACAAAAAGATTGACCTATCCAATTTCACCACTAAAGAGGACATATTGGAATGATGAAAAACAAGTTTAAGGGAAGAAACCACCACCTTGAGGTAACATTATGCCTTTCCTTTTTGTCTTTTTCATGCATACATATATTTATTCATACATTAAGGACAATGCACAAGATAGGTGTGGGAGACAGTTTACTAACATACTAGCATAGGTAGATATTAACAAAAAAAATTCTTTTAAAAACTTTTTGAAAAAAACAATATTTTGGTTTATTTTTGAAAATAATTAAGTTAATTTAAGGAATAGAAAAATCATAATTAGGATTTCTTAATACTTAGTCAAAATAAGATTATTTGTTTAATTTTTAAGTTTAGAAGAAATAATTGAAAAAAGTAATTTAGTCCTGATTTTTACCTCGATCAAATATGCATACTTTATACACTTACACACTTGGGATTCAAAACAATGACTCTTGTACCTTAAATATATATATAATAAACAAATCTAATTATTGATTAGCTAGGTGCTTTGGCCTAAGAAAGCCTTGGTATTTACGCGAAAGGTAATTAGGTAACTTTGAGGAAAAAAGAGAAAAATATATAAATATAATATATGTATTAACACATCTAATAATCAATAGTTAGGTATTGGGGCCTTAAGAAGCCTTAATACTTGCACAAAAGAAATTAGATGAGTTATATATATTAAAAAAAATAAGTACTTAAAGGACAACGAAGTGGTAATACTTTAAACTTCTTCAAAAAAAAAAGAAAAAAAAAGAAAAAAGGAAGAGTTATATATGTATATATATTGATATATAAGGCATAAGAGTTGATGTTAAAGAATCCCGAGTTAAAAAAAATCACGGTCACAATGGTGCATATGGACTTAGGGTAAAATAATAGACTAAGTGAGACATTCAGTTTTAATCCTAACCTAAATTGATAATAAATATTTGCATCGAGACTAAGTATAGTAATGAATAACTTGGTGATCCTAAGACTTATAGATTACTTGATTTCCTCGAAAATATTTCAAATATTCTTCTCTTTCATAAATGAAATTTTGAAAATACTAACATTTATTTTATTTCTTTATAGATTTTGTGGGTGTAATTCATTGAAAACTCTCACGAGATAAACTCGTCCTCTAGAGCTAACCTAGAGGTTTAACGGCTTATTGCACATGCTAAGTGCAATCATGATTCCAAAGTGAGATTAGGATGGTTAGATTTTTTATTTTTCTTCTTCCTTTTATTTTTACTCGAGGACGAACAAAAAAATAGGTGTGGGGGTATGATTGGTCTTCAATAATGCATATTTTTAGTCACATTTTCATAATTCATTTATTGTTTAGTAATATGTTGTCCTTCATAATCCAAGAGAAAGCCCAAAAGAAGCCAAAAGCCCACAATTATTATGAAAATAAAGTTTAATTGGGAAGATAAAGGAAGCTCCTAGTCTATCCCATTTAAATTTAGGTTTTAAATTAATTTAATTTAAAACCTAGAGGGAAAAAAGGACAGAACAAGATAAATCCCCATCCCAATTGAAGATAAATGTGGACTTCTATTTAAATTTCGGTTTCTTGCACCACAAGTTGAATATAAAGGGGAGAAAGTTTGAATTTAACCCGGCTCTAGAGATAACTTGATATCCAAGTTATCTAGGAGATCAAAATATTTTAAAATTCGGAGATCAAACGAAGATTCTAAGGATAGATCTCCACATGAATGTAAGAGATGAAGCCACGTGCCAAAACGCGTGACCAAACTCCACAAAAATGCTGCGAAAACCCGTTTTTTGTCGCAGAAACACGGCTATTCTGGGGCCACGTCGTAGAGATTTGGGGGAGGTATTCTACTGAAGCTCTACTTCTAGGATCTCCTATAAATACCCCTGAAGATCAACAGAGGAGAGGCATCTCAGAAGCTCAAGCTTAGAATTTTCTTTAGATCTATTTTTTTCGAATTTTCATTATAATTTTCAAGTTTCTTTTACTTTGAAGAAGATTTGTAAGAAGGAGAAGACATTGTAGTTTAAGGTGAAAGATCAATGCAAGGTACTTTTGTTCTTTTCAAATCTTCTTTATTATTTACTTGCTTTTTATTCTTTATTTATATTTATTTCATGCAATCTTCTTATTAAAAAAATCATGCTTCATTTCTCTTCCACCATGAGCAACTAAATCCACTTTTCATGACTTGCTAATATCACCACCATGGACCTATAGTATTGAATAGAGAACCCAATTAAATTTCACGCATGCTTAAACCCTAGGTTTATCTTGAAGGCACATGATGATGATAATTAGGTCAACTTGCTAGCACTCTTTAATTATTTTTCTTAATCTATGTTTGACTATTGTTTTGATATTTTAATGTTAAATTTTAACTAGTGCTATTTCAATTAAAATCTTGTTATTTGTCTTATGTGTTTTGTTTGAATTCTAGGGTAATCTATCATGTTTAGAGTTTAGCGTGAAGGTAATTTTTAGTTGGTATTATTTGTTTATGGTGGTCGGTTATTAATAGGTTGTGGTCTTTCTATACATTGGTATTAAAACCAAACTTCTTTCAACCAATCTCTTTATTTAAGTTCTCCAAACAAAAGAAGAAGGTGTAAGAAAATAACAATACTGAAACGCTTCCATCGCACCTCTCCTTGAGGTTCGACCCAATAGCCCTTGCTACACGGTTAAATTGCAAAGATTCAGAGTCAAAATCAATCACATACACTTTTCATATTCTCTATATTCTTTCTGACAATCACATTCCTACATCCATTATGTAATAAATCCTGCAATTATGCTGTCTTAATTCCTAATTTGTGTAAGGTATGATGGGAGAAGATAAATCACAAATCTAAGCCAACTAAATCAAATTCTTGGGAGGATTTAAATCACAACTAAAGATTAAGCATATCAGAGAGGATAATCCCATATCTAATTCAGCTAAAACTAGATTTTTGAAGATTTAGTTGATTAGCTTAGAGAATCAATGAAGATTTAGAGAGATAGGACACAATCCAATTGAAGATCAATGGATAAACAAATATTTATCTCCAACCTTATCAGGAGATCTTTTTTTTGTTGGGCCAGCGATTTGGTCCATCCTCAAGTGCGCTCTGCCCTCCCAATTTCCCCTATAAATACATGTAATTATGAATGAAAATGTACACCGAAGGGCTGAAAAAGCTATTAGAAGAGAGTTCTAAGTGTTGTATTATGAGTTGGAGAGATCTGAGAGAATTGTAATAATGAATACTTCTGCAATGGCGTCTTCTGTAACTCTAAACTGAAAGTTTAATGAATAGAGAAGTTTCTTCTTCCAATTTTTCAATTCTTCTTCTTATTTGAACTATGTTGTTTTCTCACATTCATTCTGTTCTTTTCTTTTCAACTATCACTTCTTAATATAGAAACGAAGGCTTTGGCAGTTGGTCTTATCACAATCATCTTGATGAACTCAAGGCGATGCACCAATCTGGGTTCCAAAATTCCTTCTTTTTTTCGTTCTCATTCTTGATTCTAAGTAACGCTTCACACGTATTAGTAAGTATTATTCTTATTTCAATTCATCGCTTAAATTTATCTTTCCGTTTTCTTTCTCCTTTTTTATTTATTCTTTTTATAGGTTATTGATCTTTCTGTTGGCCCAAGGTTACAATCACCCTTGTTTAGTGTACTTTGATGATTACAAAACATATTAGTTATTTGTACTAATATCAATTGTTGTTTAAGTGTGTTTCAAGTTTATTATCATACTAGAAGTACTCTCACTCAAATACAAGGTTTTTGGACTCAAGACAATTCAATTTGGGCTCAAGTTGCAATATTGAAGATCAAGTGAAGATAGCCCACCTTGAAGAATAGCTTTGAAGTCCTTTAGAAGTTTGTAAGTTTAGAATGTTAAAGTTTGAATATAGGAAATTTGGCTCTAGGATTTGCACACACACTTGTTTCATGTATTTCCTATGTTTTGAAAATAGTTATTGAAAATGGTTATTTCTAAATTTTATGCCTTAGTTTATATATACATGTACCAAAGCTTTATATCCTGAAAAACTTGTTTAAAACATGTGTATAAACTATTTTCTGCATAATACTTAGCTATATGTATTTTTAAAATATTTATCAAAATTTTTCTAACTCAAAACAGCCCAGTTTTTCAGTGTCAGGCAACATCGGTCGACCGGCCCGGTCGACCGGCGCTGTGTCTGGACATGCACTGTTTGTGCATGTCCGTCGGTCGACCGGACCGGTCGACCGACGGAGAGCATTCTGCTCTCGGGAATTTTCGGTCGACCGGACCGGTCGACCGGAAGAAGGAAACTGTGTTTCCTCCTTTTGGGTCGGTCGACCGGACCGGTCGACCGGGAGCCAACGGCTACTTCCAGCTGGGCTGGCGGTCGACCGGACCGGTCGACCGCCAAGCCTGCAACTTAGCAACGGCTCTTTCCTCTTTGGGATTTTCTGAAAATCTGTTTTCTTTTTCTGTTTTAACAGACTTTTGGAGAGTTGTTGGGGTGCTTTTGCAGGTTGAATTAGGTGAAAAGAAAATGTTTTTAACTTATTTTCAACCCTATAAATAGAGGAGAAGTCTCTCCTTCATATTACTTAGAAAAATTCCTCAAGTTTTGTTGTTTTCAAAAGAGAAAAGAAAAATTGTTTGAAGCTTTCAATTCCTACTCTTTCAAGATTGTTTTTCAGTTGTGTTTGATTCTCTATATCACTCTACAACTGAAGTTTTCTCACCACACTTCATAGAGCCAAAAATTCTATACTCATTCTATAGTGAAGTTGTAAATTGAAGTGAGAGTGTTTGTAAAAGAGATTGAGAAAAAGTGTAGTGATCAAGTTGTGATCACTTTGTTCTTGTAATTCCTTCTTGTGGAGCAACCTCTTCGGTAGAGGTCCTTTGTACTTGATGGAGCTCGGTGCTCGGTCTTCGGTAGACCAATTGTAAAGGCATCCTCGGTGGATAGTGGAAACCCTTCACGGAGGTGAAGGCGGGGACTAGAGCAAGTGTGCTCGAACCTCGAAACAAATCATCTTGTTTGCGATTGCCTTTGCGTTATTCTTGCTTTATATTTCTCTTGCTTTATATTGTCTTGAATTATTTGCTTGAGAACTAACCCTCTACTTGTGCAATCTTGTCTTGTTTACTTTACTTGCTATACTTGTTGTGTTACATTGTGTGCATCTCATTTCTCATCATCATACTTGGCATTGATCGATCACACCTCAATACAACACGATTGCATTGCGCACCTCTAACCCATATCTAGGGAATTGGGAGGAAGGAGTTCAGAACCTCGCAAGGGGTATTCGGCTCTTAGTCGTGTTTTGAGAGATCGTTGCATCACTCATTTAATTAAAGTTTAAAAAGATCATTAGATTAGCATTCACACCTATTCACCCCCCTCTAGGTGTTTTTCACTTTCTTTCTTAATCCATATTTTTAATTCATAATTGAATTTAATTCTTGAAACAGAAATTCCAACAATTCATTTACTAATTTCCAACTAGATTAAAGTTAGATTTTTAGATTTTTTAAAAACTGAGTTTCAACAAGTCTTTATGGATTCGACACTTTTATTGCCACTATACGATTCTTCTAAAAAAATTCTAGCAAGATTAGGTTTTTTTTTTTTTAATAACTTGTAGATAGTTCAAACAATGATGAAATTCTTTATGTCTTTCGAACTATGAACACATCTCCTCATATAGTACAAGATGAATCCATATCACATGAAAAATAGCAAATTAATATCACTCCAAAAATCAACGTATGTTTATTGAAACTTGTAAAAACAATAAAAGGTCAAGTATATCAATTTGCAGAAAATAGTCATGTTCATAAACCCATTGGATAAATACTTATCTAGAAAAAAATTGAACCTGTAATTCTGAAATTGTTCAGCTTCACAGCTGTAATTTCAGCTGCCCAGCTGTACTTTTGACTTTTTTTATCCTCAATTTTTTTTGGCTTCTTCATTTCATCAAGTTTGTTCATCATGTAGCTCTATTTCTAATTTGAAACTCTGGTTCTAGGCTAGGGTACAGAAAAGAAAGAAAGAAAGAATAGTTAATATTCATATTTACAACAAATTAAACTCCTTACCTTTATTCATTGATTCTGTCCACGAGAACGCTTTCCACTTTTCTAATGCGTTCTCTTCAGAGGAGATTTAGATGTGCTCAATCTCTTCGTCAACTTCTCATTGGTCCATCCACTTTGCTTTTTGTTTTCTTCAATTTTCGTCTATGCTCCTTTTGATTTATCCTCTTTAAACTTTTCATGCAATAGATCATCTCATCATCAGCAGCATCATGTGGCAAAGCATCTTCAACCTGTAAAGAGGCACATTCAATATCTTTAGAAAAACACTTGAAATTATAAAATCTTGGTAATACATCAAGTAAAGTCTCTTCAAAAGATTGTTCAATTGGTGTCTTATCAAAAGTGTAGATATTTAAGTCAAGTTTCTTTTTTTTGAAAAGAACTCTAGCTTTGAGTACAATTTTTTTAACTTCAAATTCTTCACTACTTGCTAGGGGATCTAGAGGAAGTTCTGGAATAAAAAGAAGCTCTGATTCAATAAGACGGCTGCACAGCCGAAAATTCGGTTGCTCAGCCGAACTTTTTTCTCTTCTACTGTAGAAAACTTTGCTGCAGGTTCCTACATCCTCCTCCTTCTGTTTTGTCATCTCTAGTTCTTGCACATGTTGCCTCGTGATATGTTCTCATAATAATTAATGAAATACTCGCGCCACTCCTCAATGTTTTCTTCGTCCTCTTCATGTTCTTCGGCCACTTCCTAAACTTCTTGCTTCTGCTCCAAGATAATTTTCTCCTCTTGATCTTTGTTATCTACCTAGGAATTACTTTGTAAGGAACGTGAAAACTCCATAAAACTTTTAAAAGTTCTATTTAAGCTTTTCATAGTTTCTTTCAAACTGGACTTCTTCTCTTGAGGCGCAAAATATTGAGGCTCGATTGCATGATTGTTATAGTTCCACGGAAGATTTTGATGATCTCCCCAAGCCGTATTGTATGCGTAATTGTTGGCAAGCAACACTTAGCATGATTTCCTCCATACCACTCGCATGCTTACATTAGCTCGAATCTTTGTACGGACCATTGATAATTGTAATCCATAGACCTAAAAGAAAATGAAAAAAATAAAGATAAAGATAAATTTTCAAAGTAAAACTAGAGTCAAACAGTATTGATATTAATAAAGATAAAACAATCCCCACAACGGTGTCAAAAACTTGATGTTGTGAATTGGCAAGTGTACCAATCATTTACAAGTAATAAAGTGATAAGTAGAGTGTCAAACCCCAATAAATGTTAATCTTATTAAGTACCAAAAGTGTATTCACTCAAAGTTTTATTTGAAAGAAAGATATAGATTTGAAAGTGAAGTAAATAAACAAAATGTTGACTTTGGATAGGAAAATCACTATGGCAATTGATTTCAACAATTAATAATCTGAATTAACAAGTTAATTGTGCTAGTAACTATATATTACTCAATTGAATGTCTCTATCTTAACTAATATTATCTCTCGAGTAATATTAATTCCAAGCTCTAATACAAGAATCTACAATCTCTCGATATAGTTGAATTATAAGTTAGAGGAAGCATTAAGTACGATGAATTTTTCTATAAGATTGCATAACTTTTATGTCTAACCTTATCAAGTTGTGATTTCTATTCTCATGAAGCATTGTTAAATTATCTCCACTCGATCTTAAACCTAGCCATATATAGAATTATGCGCATCAATTAATAACATGAAGAACGAGAATAAAAACTTAACATGCATAGAATCTAACATAAAGAACGGAGTAGTAACATAGAACTAACACAAAACAACAAGATTAAATCTTCATAATAATTGGCTACTTCAACGTCCTACCTATGGAGATTTAGTTTATGATAAAGAAATTGCAAAGTAAAATAATAAATATGATTTTTATCTTCATATTTGTGCTCTTGACCTAATTTTTGTATAATCATAAACAAAAATACCCGTGCAGTATTAAATGTGTAACAAAAGAAGTATAAAAGTGGTACAAAATATGGATGATAATCACAATTATCAATGCAGATCATGCGGATTTCCATAACAACATGATTGACATGTTGGGATTTCTTCATAATAACTCGATTACGCTCTTGATTGTTGAGAGAGATTTCTGCTTGCTTTTGAAACTATTCGCGCTGGAGTAGAGGCTGCTGTAACGTTCAAAACATGGGATGACCCGGTGGTATAACTGATTTCGTGACTTGAGGGGATCTTGCTTGATGAGTTGAAGGTGATGTTCAATGAGGTCGGTTGATGTAGTTAACTTGCTCGGAGTGGGAAGAGTCACCTCAGGAATCGACCTCAGGGTGGTAGTGGAGTCCTTGTAAGGAGATACCTCAGGATCAGTTAAGTGGTGCTCGGGACTGTGCTGGGAAAATAGGAGACCTCGGGCGGTGGAATTCTCGGAAGGAGGAGTGACCACAGGAGCTATTGGACAGCGTCTTGAGTGTTGGGATTTTGCCTTGTTTTCAAGAAGAGATGATAGTTCAAGAAAATTCAATTGAGTTAGAGAAGATGATGGCTTGAAGCACAAGAAGCAAATCAAGGCGGAGCAGGTTTTCAGGCCCTTACTAGTTTCTTTTCAGGAGGAGTACGAATAGGATTCAGATTCTATTCAATGAAAGTTTGTTTCTAAAGATTGAAGTATTTATAATTCTTCTAGATCAAGGAGATCAACTCCAAATAGGATTGATCAAGATTCTTCAAGCATCCAATGTCAAGATCATCTCATAGTCCGTGTAGGAGTTGTATTATAAAATTCTATAAATAAATTTGTTACCCAGCATTGTAAATCAATTTCAAGTAAAGGAGATCACAAAAAGACAAGAAAGAGAGGAGCAAGGTAAAGGTGCATAGAGAGAAAGTAGACTCTTGTAATCTAGTTCAAGATTCAAGGAGAAGGTGAATACTCTTGTGAGATCAAGAGGATGGTTAGATCTCTTTGTATCAAATTTATTGATAAAGCTCTCTCAAGTTCTCTCAATGTGGAGTAGGCAAAATTTGGGTCGAACCACATTAAATCCTCGTGTTATTTCTTATTACTCTTTTGTGTAGGTATTGATAGTTTGCTTCACAACAGTTTTCTTTTATGCGAATATTATCATATTACCAAGTTTCGCAAACATCGATCCCGATAGTAACAATTGGTATCATAGGGTCGATTTGTTACAACAATTTGTATCAGATCTAAATATTGACAAAAGGTGATATGTCAAAGATAGAAAGCTCCACGATAAAGTTTGAGGTCGAGAAGTTCAATGGCAAATAAAACTTCAGTTTGTAGCAAAAGAGGGTGTTTGGTGAGGAAAAATTGAAGATCGAGATGTAAATTCTTTATTTGATGGTAAAGAAAATTACAGCGGATCAATAATTCTTTTACAAGAGAGGGAAGATATTCAAGCTCAAATCTCCCATTTGTTTAATGCTAGGTTCTTGATGTGGCGATAGAAAGTGAATCTTATTTTTCATTGACCGGGTGAACGTCAGGACCTCTTGGGAATCCTCTCTTTGGATGGTGGACAAAGTAACACGGCTTCTATCCAACAAGAATCTCAAAGAGACTTTAGGCAAGAGCAAACTTGTACGCAGTAAGTTGTTAGAAGAGTTGAACTCTCTTTTTCTTTTAGATGGAGATCTTGGTCCTTCTACGGCTTACAACCGAAGTTCTTCTGACCAGATTTTTTGACCCCTCTTCCATAGTAAACTGGGCTATTTATAGAGGCTTCAGGGGTAAAAGTATCCCTAAAAACACTCAATAATGGGGTTAACTCCCTCATTACGTGGGCAATAATTGACCCAGTAATGAGGGCAGTTATAACCGAGACACAGGCTTTGGGCCTCGTGTTTTGCCATTAAGGTGATGTTTGAGAAACGCGAGCTTCAAATTCTGCGTCAAGCTTTGTGTGAGATGCGGGCTCTAGGCTCTGCGTCTTGGTTATTGTGGTAAAGTAGAGACGCGGGTTTCGACCCTCGCGTCTTGGTACTGTAGTTATGCTACTGCAATAATGCTGAGATGCGGGTTTTGACTCTCGCGTCTTAGTACTGTATTGATGCTACTGCAGTAAGGCTGAGATGTGGGTTTCGACCCTTGCGTCTTGGTGCTGTGGTAGTGACTATAATTAGGCCTGCGTCTGGAGTTTGGACTCTACTTTTTGATGACTTGTCTTCAATGATTTTTAGACAGCCTACAGAACACCCTCCAAAGTTTTCAATACTCTGCGGTTGACTGGGACAGATTTCGAAATTCTTTGGACTCTGGTTGAATTCATACTTCTCATGATTGGACTGATAATCATTTGAGATGCCCTAAGCTTGATCCTGTCTGGAATGTGATCTTCGTGAGTGTACTGTAAAACCCTTTGAAGCCACCAGAGATGATCGTGGTGAGTGTCTATATACGCAGTCAGACCTCCTCAGTGCTCTGAGCTGGTTGTTGGTGTACTATTGAACCAGGGGTAAACAGTCATCTGCTTGTGCCAGTGTACTATTGAACTGATTACAAAAGTAAAGACCGGATGTAAATCTTGTAGACGCACGGGTCATGTTGCTTTAGAGACGCAGTCCTCACTCAGAATGGGGACGCATCTATTAATTCGCTTGAAGAAACGCGGCCTCTGAAGGGATGCGATCTTTGAAGTGAAGATGCAGCTCTTACCCTATTGATTAGGCGCGACTTTGATCTTGTTGAAGAGACGCGCCTTTTGGAGGGACACGGTTTTTGTTAAACGCAAGTCCCGCAATTTGGGCGTATGTCCGGCGGAGTGGAGGGGACATCTTTCCTTTGACGCGCGAAATTCGTATCGCATTTAAGACGCACGCCATGCAACGAGTAGGGATTAGGCCTCGAGCCTGTTTTCCAATGATTTTGCAAAGGGGAAAACTTACAAAATAAAGGGGTCGAGGAGCTAAATTACAAGTATTCTAAAAAGATTACAAGTAGATCTCCTCTGAGATTCTGGAGAAGTGTGCCGATAGGAGTCTGGTCAGCGCGCGACCACTTTGTCCCTTTGATGATGCGATCGATTGGATTCCCTTCTCGCCTGGTTCGGGGAATCGGAGAACAGAAGGTTGGTAGAACCCTCTTGTTACTTCTCAAACTGCCTTCACTTAGGAATTCCTTCTCGCCTTGTTCCGAAAATTCCTTGAGAGGAAGGACGGTATTAGGGTATCCGCACCCTGATTGGAGAAGTAATTCTTTGAATTCTTGGAAGCAAGAGAATAGGTCTCTGTTTAGCCGTCTCTTTGCCTGGGTGCCTCGTGCCTCTCCGTGTACCCCTGGTGGGCTATTTATAGGGAGAGCAGGGGTATAATTGTCCCTTGAAAAATCTGAAAACAGATTAAGTCAATCTGTTTAAATCTAGAAAGTAGCCTTGCTGCGAGGCTAGAATCAGCTTCTGCGAAGTTAGAGATAGCAGGTAGCGTCGATCTCCTGATCTTTCTGATTCTTTCCAAATAATTAAAAGATCTCCCCTGATCTTCTTACTTATTATAGGAGAGTCAAGTGACTCAGACTTGATCTTGATTAGATTTGATCTAGATCTTGAATTGATTTGATCTCATCTGGAGATTTAATTGGTCAAAGGTTGACCATCAAAGACCCGCAGCGGAGCTGCCGCGTCGAGCTCGCAGCGGAGCTGGAAGAAGCATCTGGCGAAGTCAGAAGAAAGCTCTTCAGCGGAGCTGGATAACATCTGTGGCGAAGCTACCGAACATCCTTCTGCGGTTGCGTGTGACTTCGAGCGAATCTAACTCTCTACGGAGTTAACTGAGCACTTCAGGCGAAGCTATAAGTTAGCTCCCTGATGGAACTTTGAACGGCTTCAAGGCAAAGTTGGGCGATCTTAGCCTCTCAGGCGAGGCTATCCCCTTGGGCTCATGTGATGCTAAGTGTTGAGCTAACCTAGCATCTTAGACCTGATTAGGTCTGTTTAGAGACAATCTAGGCTTACTGTCTGCTTCACTGGATCAGTAAAGTCCAAATTGCTGCTTTGTCCCTCGGAGATGGGTACAGAACTGGTCGTCAGCTTGTCTGTCATTCGTCTTTTGTAAATTTCAACAAGTTTAGACATTGTTCAGGCCAGTAAGAATCTTATCTTTTTTAAAGTGTCAACAAAACCCCCTTCAAAGTTTTCGAAAGTCTGCAATGGAATGGTTCAGGCTTCAAATACTTTGAATTGCTTTTATTGATGGTCTGTGAAGTACGAACGTCGCCATGGTGGTTGAGTTCAGCTTCGCTTTCGATCCTGCTTCCGAATTGGAATAAGTTTGTTGAGAAACTATGTAGATTCGCGATTCTGGGTAGCTTCGCGTCTGGATAGCTCCACGTTCGAGCCTCTCGAAGTAGTTTCGCTTCGAATTGGTCTTGGAACGTCGTTCCTTTCCCGAGGTCAACTGCCTTTTGGCTAGTTTCGAGAAGGATTGCTCCTTTTTCGAGGTTAGAATAACCTCTCTTGCATTAATGAGGGAGATCATTCCTTCCTTGCGCATTTTCGAGGGAGACTATTCCCTTTCTCAAGGCTCAGTATATGCCTTAAATTTGCTCGCGCTTCTATGCCTGAAGCAGCAGCGGTGTGATCAGGCCATGAGGCCTATAAATAGGACACTTGGAGTCCTCTGCAGAGAAGCAGTCTGTTCATGACTTCTCTTGGTTGTTTAGAGAAAGATACTCAGATCTCTGAACTAGTGGGGGGTGCCCACTCTGGTTATTATCTGGTGAGTCTCGTCATCCAGAGACTTTACCAATAAACTAATGACTTTAGGGAGTTTATCTCCCTTAATTTAGCTTTATCAGCTGCCTCAGGGATTGATTTCCCTTGCTCTTCATTTTGTATCTGACTGATTTGCAGAGAAGGGCTTCAGCCCTATTTCCCAGCTTCCCGGCGACGCTATCATTTTTACTCGATCAAAGAAAGATCATTGCATGCTTGCCTGCTAAGTTCGCCACATAGGCAAGAATTGGGACTTAGTCTCTTCAAGGTTGAGTCGGTCTTGCCATATAGGTGGGGTCAAGACTACGTCCCTCTAGATCAGTCTGGCTTAGCCATGTAGGCGAGGCTAGGACTTGGCTTATACTAAGCTAGCCCCTTATAACTGCGCAAAGGAGGCTATCTTTTGCTTAACTGAAATCAATCCTTAAAATGCGACTGAATCGGATATAAATTGCTTCGTCCAAAGAACTTGACTTAGCGTATCACGCTTGCACTTTCCTTTGATTTACTGCTAACCTATTTCCAGTTTGTATTGCAGTGAACTGTGCCCGCCAGTCTTTCGATCTGATGAAAGAGATCAGAGATTTGTCTCTTGATCTTCTAGTTTTAATCCTAAGCAGGAGGAACAAACTGGGGCAGCTAATGGGTGTTCCAAAAGAGGTTGTCAGTCGCTTATCCGAGATGATCCACTTCGAGGTGGGGCTGGTAGTCGCTTATCTGAGATGATCCACTTCGGAAAAGCGGACGTCACATGTAAGGTCTCGGATCCTTCTTTTGCCAATTTTCATCAAAGAAGATCTAGTCTTCTGGTGGCAATCGGTCCTTAATCAATTTTCATCAAAGAAGATCCAGTTCCTTGATGGCAAAACCTACCATTATGCGAAGGATTACAGCCTTGTGCAGGAGGAAGGCCTTTCGTACCCAGTTGGTTTGGCTTGGAAGTAGATAGGACCACTTGTTTGCCTTTTGAGCAAATGATTCTGTTGTACGAAACACAACCTTGATGTAGTAGTATCAATGTATCTTCCCCTTTTGAATCAATAAAAATTTACTTTCTGCTTATCTGCTTTGTTTCTCTCCTTTTTGAATCGAGAAGACCTGAAGCGGACTAGCTTTAGTAAGTCCTTTCCTTAGAAGGAATTAGAAGCTCTCAGCGGAGCTAAACGTCTAGCGAAGTTGGAGACTGATGCCCAACTGAGTCAGGAATAAACCTCTGTCGGAGCTATCGCAGAATTTTCGCGAAGCTAGAGATGTGCTTTTGGCGGAGCCAAGGTATGTTTCTCAGCGAAGTTATTCAAGCGTCGCGCTAAGTCAACGCTGGACTCACGGCGGAGTTAGCCCTTAGTGGGGCTGAAGCAGTACTTCTCGGGAAGGCGCTTTAGGCGCCGTTTCAAATTAATTTGAAATGACTATCTGCGGTCCTTTCGAGGAGGCGACATTTAGGCAATCATCAGCCTATAAAAGCCTGATCGGGCTGAAAGAGAAGGCATGATTTCTCTTTGAATTTTCAGAGCACTGCAAGCGCTTTCTTCTTCTTTCTTCTTTGTTTATCAAGAACTTCCACAGTTCTCCAATGGCTCCCAAAAGACGAGCAGGAAAAGAGGTAGCAACCTCTACGACGAAGGGTCCTTCTCCTCCTCTGGTCATCAAATGACCTATCGCAGTAGGGATCTTTCCCTTTTGATCAGAGATTTTCATCTCTCTTTTAAAGCCAATTTCTGGCTATCTTTCGATGAATCTAGAGCGATCAATCATGATCTGGTGATCTTAGGGAGTTCAATTCCCTGAATTTCCCTTGATTTCTTAATTGGGAATCTTAGAACTGAAGGGTCTCTTCTTCAAACTTCCGGGCGAAGCTATCCCTTAGGCGGTTCACATCCTACCGAATGGCAGGGTGGGAAGCTAGCCTTTGGAGTGTAACTGAAAAGGACCTTAATACCCTTAAAATAATCTTTAGGCAATAATACCCTTCTGATGAAGTTAGCCCCTGGGGCTTTGTCGCATTCTGTTGTTCGAGATCAAGCTTCCAGGGCGAAGTTAACACTTGGATATTTTCCTGCATCCTGCTCTCATGTGGAATGCGAAGTTATGATGCAGCTGCGAAGCTAAGCTTTGGGGCGAAGCTATCATTAGGCCAGCTTCGCTCGGAGAGCGAGGCTATGCCTTAACAAAAATTGGATTCTTGTTTTAGCTCTTGTTTAGCTGATTGTTTTAGCTCTTGTTTAGCTGATGAACTAATCATAGTTTTGTTGGCCCAAAGGCCCATCACTCTAGTTTTGATGATGATCAACTCATGTAGTTATTGTACTAATGATCTTGTGTTTATTTACTTTCAGATTTGTGATCAAGATCTTAATAGTTGTGTAGCTTCAACAAAGGATTTAAAGTCAAGTTTTGGAGCTAGCACGGTTTGATTCAAGAGCTTGTGCATCAAGACCACATCAAGTACTCAAGAGAAGTCTAGCTCGTTGGATCAAGTTTGGACCAAGTCAAGAAGATGGAAGACTTCAAGTGAAGACTTCAAGATCAAGACTTATGTCTAGGTTTATTTTTATAAGATTTTGTTTTAGATTAAAATGTAAAGGATAAAATAGTTGGTGGATTGCTTAAGTATACCATATACACACACACTCTTGAATTAGATGAGTTTTTCATAAAAGAATTTTTATTTTGAAAAAATACAAAAGAGTTTTCTTTTTGAAAAATATCGGTTTGATTTTTGGAATTCAAAAGTATACATATCTTTAACCAAAACCATGTTTAGTGTTTAATGTCAAAAACATAGATATTTCACCATATATGTGCAGAGGATCATATCCATACACACCATGCTTTAAAAGAGTTTAAAATATCTTGTTTTTGTATTTGGAGAAGTTTTGGAAAAATAAGTTTTGAAAAACCAATTTGGAAAAATATGGTTTTCGTTTTTAGCCAAAATTTTCAAGTTACAAAAATAGTTCAAATTGTTTGTAACATGTTTTAATTTTGCTCAAACATGTTTGTATATCAAAATATAAATTGAACTTATTTTTGTAGATTTTCGTAAATTTTGGGATTTTATTTTAAATTAAAAACCAAGTTTTTAGATCCCCTAATTAAAGCCTGCCAAGCTCAGGCGGTCGACCGACCGGTTGACCGGACCAAGAGCCAGTCGACCGGAGAGGTCGACCGATGTGCACAGATGTGCACAGGATGGGCCGGTCGACCGCACGGTCGACTGCCAGAGAGCAGCTGCTCTCTAGAAAGTGCCCCGGTCGACCGGGCGGTCGACAGGCAGAGAGCTGAGCTCTCTGTATCCTGGCCACGGTCAACCGGCCAGTCGACCGCTGGCTCAACGGTCAGAAATCTGACCGTTGGCCCGTCGACCGACAGGCCAGTCTGGCTCCCAATGGCTAGTTTTTCTAGCCCTATAAAGTGGGACTTTTAGGTGCTGTTTTCCATAAGATTTTGAAGAGAGTTTTGGGTTAGTTTTGCACCATTTTAGTGGTTATATCCACATGTTTTAGAGCTACATTTCCAAATCAAAAGTGTAACGCCCCGATCCTAAAGATACGGAGACGTTATGGCGACGTACATACGCAAGGCGGAAAACCCCACGTACGTACGTTAAGCCTCAGTACAATAAATAATCTCCATATATGCCTGAGTTCCAGCATGAAATAAGTACAAGAATACCTGCAGAAGAGGTTAGCGATCATAATAGATATGAAAAAGAGGGACAAATAAGATAACAGAAATAAATCATTAAAATACCTATGAATAGTCCCGATGAGGAATCTCCCATCTGACTCCAAGTCACTCTCTGAAGCTACGGTAACTCGGATCTCCAACCTGGGCATGCAAACCCAGGGTCGTCAGAAAGCGACCTAGTGAGTGGTAAAATGAAGGAGGCAGTAATAGCTACGATAATAATACAAGCACGATAATAATATATAATACATGATGTTATAATAGTGATACCAGATCATAAGCATATGATAAGAAGCAGAATATATAAACATGAAAGTAGTAGAAATATAGAAACATGTCCTCTTTTAATACCATCACTACTTACCCGGTTATTATCGGGTCATGATTCTAATCGTATCCAGTTTATATAATATATAATGTTATCTAGTGGTGACGTGATAGAAATGAACATGCTAGTGGTGATGTGATAGCAGTGAACATGCAGATGGGATATGCTAACTAACCAGTATACGGTGTGGTGCATAGACAGTAATGATGTATGCAAAGTGTACAGAAAATAGAACATATGCACATATGCATGAATAGTATGCCACTACAGAAAGTGTAACATATATCATTTAAAGTAACAAGTATACCTGCCACAAAATATCGGACAAATGATCAGGTACAAGAATAAGTACAACTATACAATGGTAAACATGTATCAGGCAAGGAACAGTAACAAGTAGTAAACATGTATCAGGCACGTCATGTTATTTATACAATAGTAGTAATCAATCTCTTCCAGTGTCCCATACCACTGGCAGTTTATACTGGAGCCCGCACTCCAGTCGAACCCATCCGGACATGGCTTACGGGTACTATTATCCAAACGAGAGAGTGACCAAATAACAAGTGTTCCCGACGTCACTATTGTGTATACTATTTTATTATGTTACTTGAAAACCCATGGTCGAGGAGTTCTTATCGGGTGGGTGTATCTCGTACATACCCGGGATAACGGCCTTATCAGATCCCTAGCTGCTGAGACCAGGGCCAGCCCGCTAGAGCTGTAACATGTAACGGGAATCTCAATGAGCTAAAATAATAACGGGATGCTCATGAGTAACAGATGGTAGCCAGCACTACCCCGTCCCCTGTAGTGGGACGAACAATGGATCCTGACATCCACCCGATATGATCTAATCAGCCGTCAAGTCTCCCCCATACCCAAGTGATCTTTATGTGTTAAGTATACAAGGTAACAAGAACAAATACAGTACATGATACGGGTAACAAGATAACAGGACATTAGCTCAGTTGATAGCATAGAACAATATAACGGGAAACGGGAACAATATAACGGGAACAATATAACGGGAAACGAGAGCAATAGATGTGGGATTCCATATATCGCATATCAACAGCTCTCATGTCCAGTAACGTAAAATCCATATCAGTAACAGGAAACAATCATATAACATGAATACGGTAACATGGAATATGGATTGCACGTGTAACAGGGATATGAAAACATGACATGCACGTGTAACAGTGATATGTAAACATGACATGTACGTGTATCATGTATTGTATTTGTTCTTGTTACCTTGTATACTTAACACATAAAGATCACTTGGGTATGGGGGAGACTTGACGGTTGATTAGATCATATCGGGTGGATGTCTGGATCCATTGTTCGTCCCACTGCAGGGGACGGGGTAGTGCTGGCTACCATCTGTTACTCATGAGCATCCCGTTATTGTTTTAGCTCATTGAGATTCCCGTTACATGTTATAGCTCTAGCGGGCTGGCCCTGGTCTCAGCAGCCAGGGATCTGATAAGGCCGTTATCCCGGGTATGTACGGGATACACCCACCCGATAAGAACTCCTCGACCATGGGTTTCCAAGTAACATAATAAAACAGTATACACAATAGTGACGTCGGGAACACTTGTTATTTGGTCACTCTCTCGTTTGGATAATGGTACCCGTAAGCCATGTCCGGATGGGTTCGACTGGAGTGCGGGCTCCAGTATGAACTGCCAGTGGTATGGGACACTGGAAGAGATTGATTAAAATACCAGGTGGTACTGATTGCTACTATTGTATAAATAACATGACGTGCCTGATACATGTTTACTACTTGTTACTGTTCCTTACCTGATACATGTTTACTATTGTATAGTTGTACTTATTCTTGTACCTGATCATTTGTCAGATATTTTGTGACAGGTATACTTGTTACTTTAAATGATACATGTTACACTTCTGTAGTGGCATACTATTCATGCATATGTGCATATGTTCTATTTTCTGTACACTTTGCATACATCATTACTGTCTATGCACCGCACCGTATACTGGTTAGTTAGCATATCCCATCTGCATGTTCACTGCTATCACATCACCACTAGCATGTTCATGTCTATCACGTCACCACTAGATAACATTATATATTATATAAACTGGATACGATTAGAATCATGACCCGATAATAACCGGGTAAGTAGTGATGGTATTAAAAGAGGACATGTTTCTATATTTCTACTACTTTCATGTTTATATATTCTGCTGCTTATCATATGCTTATGATCTGGTATCACTATTATAACATCATGTATTATATATTATTATCGTGCTTGTATTATTTATTGTAGCTATTACTGCCTCCTTCATTTTACCACTCACTAGGTCGCTTTCTGACGACCCTGGGTTTGCATGCCCAGGTTGGAGATCCGAGTTACCGTAGCTTCAGAGAGTGACTTGGAGTCACATGGGAGATTCCTCATCGGGACTATTCATAGGTATTTTAGTGATTTATTTCTGTTATCTTATTTGTCCCTCTTTTTCATATCTATTATGATCGCTAACCTCTTCTGCAGGTATTCTTGTACTTATTTCATGCTGGAACTTAGGTATATATGGAGATTATTTACTGTACTGAGGCTTAACGTACGTACGTGGGGTTTTCCGCCTTGCGTATGTACGTCGCCATAACGTCTCCGTATCTTTAGGATCGGGGCGTTACAAAAAGAGAGTTTTTATCAAGAGTGTTTAAAAGTGATTCTTGAGTTTTCCTCCACCATTTCAATCCTAGTTTTCTCACACAAATACTTGAGCTATCCATTGCTATATCTACCTATAGGGATATTTATTGTGAGAGGATTTTAGGTGATTAAAGTGTTGTGATCACCAAAGTTCCATCTTTGTACTTTGAGGAGGCGGACTTGCGGGTTCGCGGTGTTTCAGTTCGGGTGTGAACTCATTGTTTGAGGTGCGGCCTCGGCGAGCTAGTGGCTTGCGGTGTGTTCTTGCGGGAACAAGAGAGAGACTAGAGAGTCCAAAGAGCTTGTAGGTGTTGCGGCACCAAGTGATCAGGTGGGATCAATTTTAGTGAAAATCCTTCATAGTGTTGAAGGCGAGGATGTAGAGCAAGTGTGCTCGAACCTCGAAACAAATCTCCCGTGTTTGCGATTGCTCTTTCTCTATCTCTTACTTGTTTATATCTTGCATGCTTTTATTGCTTTCATCTTTATATGCTTGATATATATTTGTGCCATATTGTTATATGCTTGGGGTGTGTTTGCTAACACTAGTATTCAACCAAGAGAGCCAACGCGGCACCTCAACTCTTATTTAGAGGAATCTTGAAGAGTTAGTCCAGAGCCCTTCACGGGGAATCCGGCTACACTCTTATGTTATACTTGGTGTTTAGTTTAATAAGTTTTTAATTCTGCATTATTTGACCATTAGATTAGCCATCACCTATTCACCCCCTTAGGTGATTACAAGTTTCTCTTTGTTTTTGCAGTGCACTATACTCCTGGTATTCTGAACAGTCTCTTTGGCACAGCCAAGGGGCTAGATGGCAACATCAGCCTGCAGTTTCAAGGGCAGGCTTCACTATTCAGCGAGCGAAGCTCTCCTGCTCGGGATGCACTTATTCATGCTGGGGATCAGCGCACCATGAGGAGCATTTTAACTACTGCTCCCCTTGAAGATTCCAACAGAAGAATCTATCGAAAGCCGGGCTTCATGTTCGGAGATGCAGCGCCAGACAACGATGACCAGCTGTTAGCCGGAGAGGGGCAGTGGATTTTCAAATTGGATGGTAAGAAGTACTATCTCCCATCTAGCAAGCGGCATTATCCCTTGTCCTTCTTTCAATGCGCGACGAGGGCTCGAAAAATGCAGTGGCAAGTAACTCGGACTACTGACTCCGTTCACATAGGGAAGTTGATAATTCTGTCTCCCGGTTACACAAGGATAGGTCCTCCTCGCTGCATATTGGGTCTCCACCCTGGGAATGTACTTCCAGACATCCCAGTGGGAGAAAATCCCGTGGTGGCTCAGACCTTTGGAAATCAGTTTTTTAAGGTTCGTGGTAATTATCTAGCCACTGATTTTAGGACTCCTAGGTGGATTCACCCTCCCAACGCATGGTGAAGGGACTTGACCTTATATGTCCTTGCTCATTTTGAGGAGGATCTGGAGAGGCTGGGACTTTACGAGGCCATCATGGCGACCTGTTATGGTATTCAGATGAGTGTAGCGAACTTCTACGCCATCTTTGAGTTGTACTGCCCGGCTACAGGGACCTTCTTCACCCCTGTTGGCGAATTGGGTATCGCTCTGCACGAGATGTGGGAAGTTTCTGCTCTGCCTTTGGGGTCTTTTCCATATGAAGAATATTTCCCGTGCGAGGCGGAATTGGCACTTCTGGAGAAGCAGGAGCCCGCCTTGTTTGAGACTTACTGGGAGTTGATGTGCCACTTGTACATTTGTTCCAGCATGTATGGGAGCAATAAGGGAGCTTCATGCAATTTGAAGAGCAGGGGAAATTATTTGTTCCCTGACCTGGACAGTACTCCTAAAGTAGCTCATTGTGGAGTTGCAGATGAAGACATCTTTCGCCGGATGCAAGAGCACTCTCAAGGGGATTTGATTCTGGAAGAAGATAATGGACCCTATAAGAAAGGCGATATTCTTCAGAGTTTCCACCACCAGGCTCGTCGACCGACATCCCGGAAGGTACTTTTGGCTGGTTTTTTGACGGTCTGGTTGAAGAGATGTGTGGTGTCGTCTTCGTCTGGCGATGTCATTCATCTGACTGTCTTATTGTCTGCCGTTTGTCTAGTCCATGGTCGTTCTCTTGGACTTCTTCCAGCCATGGTGTGCTGTATTCAAAGGGCCTTCGTGCATTGACGGAGGCTTTCTGTAGGCCACCAACAACGAAGCGGGGAAAGGGGACTATCTTGCCTCGCGACGGACCAAACCCCAGAATAGGTCTGCCATATACTTATTTGATGGCATGGTTCGCCCTTCACTGTCTTTCTATCATCCAAACCAGAGAGGAGCCCCCAGAAGGTGTTCGAATGGCGCTTCTCTGTCAATTCGAGGGGTGTTCATGGTCGAAGACTTATGTGCTGCGGTCCGTAAGTTGCTGTGCCGTCATGACGTCTATAGCTTTTTCCGATGCTTCCCCTATATTCGCGATGCAGGCTATGGTGAAGAATTCAAGGATGTAGGGGAAAGGTAGACGTCATTGAGTCGGGGAGTCTTTGAATGGATGGTTAGCATCTAGCCATCACACTTGTTGTGTAGAAGTGGAGACACCTGCTACTTGGAACCCTATGTCCCAAGCCGATTTGCTTGTCAGTTCGGGCATGACCAACTATATGTAGGTAACCCGAACACTAGCCTGGCCTTCATAGGGAGCCTCATTGATGGTGCTCGTGTCTGGCGGTTCTACATCGCTGGCTATACTGAGGCACGGCTGTGCATCCCGCTGAGAACTCCGAACCTTCAGATAACTTTGGGATTCTGCCAGTGGTATAGAACCTGGAACTCCACACCCACTAGATTTTCTATTAATTCCTTTGGTGTGAAGTTAATCTCTCAACGGCTGAAGTGGAAGGTCACTGAGAAAAACGAGGGTAAAAGGGTCCGCGTTCCAGGCCTCGGGGAATTCATTGTCATTGATGATAGCGAAGCCTCGAATGCAGGAAGTCCTCACTTTGAAGCGGATACAGGTGCTGAGGCTCGGGCAGCTGCTTCTGGTGGGATAGGCACGGCCCCCATGGAGCACATTGATGTGGAAGAAGTGGAGAAAGAAGATCCTGACGTCCACTTCAAGCGAAAGCGGGAAGGTGGATCTCGTAGGAAGAGGGTAGTGAAGAAGCCTCGTCGCTACACTCCTACAGTTATTGCAGAGGGCTGTTGACACTTTAAAAAAGACAAGATTCTGACTGGCCTGAATAATGTATAAACTTATTGACATTTACAAAAGACAAGTGACAGACAAGCTGACTGGCCTAAATAATATCTAAACTTGTTGACATTTATAAAAGACAAGTGACAGACAAGCTGATGACCAGTTCTGTACTTGTTGACATTTACAAAAGACAAGTGACAGACAAGCTGATGACCAATTCTATACTTGTTGACATTTACAAAAGACAAGTGACAGATAGGCTGACGACCAGTTTTCACCCATCTCCGAGGGATAAAGAAGCAACTTGGACTCTACTGATCCAGTGAAGCAGACAGTGAGCCCGGATTGCCTCTAAACAGACCTCAGCAGGTCTAAGATGCTAGCACTTAACATCACATGAGCCCAAGGGGATAGCCTCGCCTGAGAGGCTAAGATCATCCAACTTCGCCTTGAAGCCACTCACAACTCCGTCACGAAGCTAACTTATAGCTTCTCCTGAAGTACTCAGTTAACTCCGCAGAGAGTTAGCTTCGCTCGAAACCACACACGCAACCACGCAGAAGGATGTTCTGTAGCTTTGTCACAGATGTTATCTAGCTCCGCTGAAGAGCTTTCTTCTGACTTCCCCAGATGTGCCTTCCAGCTCCGCTGTGAGCTCAACGCGATAACTCTGCTACGGGTTCGTTATGGTCAACCTTTGACCAATTAAATCTCCAGATGAGATCAAATCTAATCGGATCAAGATCAAATCTGAGATCAAATTTGGCAGTTGATTGCCATAATCTTTGACTCTCCTAAAACAAGTAAGAGGATCAAGGGAGATCTTCTAATTATATGGAAAGGATCAAAACAAATCAGGAGACCAACTTACCTGTTACTTCTAACTTCGTAGAAGCTGATCCTACCCTCGCAGCAAGGCTACTTTTCAAATTTGAACAAATTTGACTCAATCTGTTTCCATATTTTCAAGGGACAATTATACCCCTGCTCTCCCTATAAATAGCCCAGCAGAGGCACAAGGAGAGAACACACACGAGGAGGGCAAACACACGCACAAACAGAGAGACGACTAAACAGAGATCTATTCTCTTGCTTTCAAGAATTCAGAGAATTCAGAGAATTACTTCTTTAATCAGGGTGCTGATACCCTAATACCTTCCTTTCAAGGAATCTCCGGAACCAGGCGAGAAGGAATTCCCAAGTGAAGGCAGTTTGAGAAGTAATAAGAGGGTTCTACCAACCTTCTGTTCTCCGATTCCCCGAACCGGGCGAGAAGGGAATACCATCGATCGCATCGTCAAAGGGACAAAGTGGTCGCGCGCTGACCAGACTCCTATCGGCACACTTCTCTAGAATCTCAGAGGAGATCTACTTGTAATCTTTTTAGAATACTTGTAATTTAGCTCCTCGACACTTTTTTTTGTAAGTTTTCCCCTTTACAAATCAATGAAAAACAAGATGGCGACTCCGCTGGGGAACGAATTCTCCACTGTTGAGAATCAAGTGTCGCAATGCGACGAACAAACCTTCAGGTCTATCTCTGAATTCAAGGAAGCCAATGTGGCCAGAGCCCCTCTGGCTAAATCTTCAAAGCAAGTCTCTGCGAAGATAGATAAGGCTCCCTGCGAGCCTACTGCGGTCCTCTAGCACAACAAGGAAGCTGGCCCGTAGTCCAAGCCTATCACTTTCGAGAACCTGGTCGTTCACTTCGACCAAGGAAAATTTGAAGAATTCCTCTCTGGGGTGGTCTAATGCTTCATGCACGGAAGCATAGAAAGGCCTCCATGGCCAAGGCCTCAGAACAGAAACCAGGATCAGAATTCTGTCGACACCCCTCAGCCTCGCGTGTGGCTAGTCAGGTTCCCTGCGAACCTATGTCTCCCTTGTCAAAGCAGATGTGGAGGCCAAAGCAGAAGGCTCTGTATAAAGCCTCAGACGTAGCTACGCCACAAGTGCATCTCTCTTACGAAGAAAAAGGCAAGATGCCTGCCTGCTCCAACAAGGCTGCTAGCCGCGAAGTCATAACAGCGACCATACCTTCGCCCGATTCCAGAATAATAACGACTTATGCCAGCCTCGTTCTCATGAGCGAAGCTACTGTACCACAGGGTACGCATCATGTTCATAGCCGTGAAGCTGGAACCAAAGCACCGCAGCGTGCTTCATTCCCCAGTTCTTCAAGTACTAAACTCGCTCTTCGCAGCAGAGCTAAGGGATTGTCCCTAAGTGCTGATAGTGTTGCTTATGCAGCTTCAGCACCCAAGGGCGTTTCCAAAGCTTCTAGTTGCGAACTTAAAACCAAAACACTATCTAAGGCTAATCGCCTTTGCAGCAGCATATCGGATAAAGCACCACAGCATGCTTCGCTTCCTAATTCATCAAGCGCTAAGCTCGCGCTTTGTAGCGAAGCTAAGGGATCGTCCCTAAGTGTTAACGACGGTGCTTATGCAGCTTCAACATCCAAGGGTATTCTCAAGGTTCTTAGCCGCGAAGCTAGAGCTGAAGCACTATTCAATGCTAATCCCCTCTGCGGTGATAAAAGGAGCAGGACATCGTCCTATGCGCGATCCAACAGAGCCTCTGCGCTGGATCGTTTGGGACTAACTGGGTCCGACTTGCGGGAATTCTTGACAAGCAAACGGAAGTCAGAATCTTTTCAAACTTCCCCTTCGTGTTGTCAACAAGTGGGATGTCAGTTGGTGACATTCTACTCAGTCCATTGCTGGCTAGGACCAATCCCCGCCACTCCTCCAGGCTGACGATCAGTTTTTGATCGACTGTCGGTGCAAGCTCCGGTGAAACATCATAAAAGGAGCGTATCGCGAGATTTACCCTCTGTATCCGTTAACATGACCGGAAGAGGACAAGAGCTGCGCAGGGTAGACAAGGGTCCCACGACACTCCTTACAGTTTCCCAGATCCAGATTATAGCCCCGGCTTGGGCGAAGTCTTGGTACATGAAAAGGTGTCTTCCAAAACACTAGATCTAGGGTTGCAATACCCTACAGTTATGAACAGCCATCTTCTTCAACTGCAGTAATCTCGCTATAATCCTATTGAGAATGAGTGCTTAGCTCTTGTCTTTGCCGTTCAGAAGACACGACATTATTTGGTCGGCCAAACCATACATGTCATCTCCAGAGTGAATCCTTTGCGTCTTCTCATGACGAAGCCAGAATCATTGAATTCAAGATTAGCTAAATGGGCGCTTCTTTTGTCTCAATACGACATGCTCTTTATCCCTCAAAAGGCAGTTAAAGGCCAGGCACTTGCAGAGTTCTTGGCTGCTCATCCAGTTCTGGAACATTCAAAACTTCATGAAGATATTCCAGATGAAGTCTTCGAGTCCAATGTAACCTCAGAGGATGAAGTTTGGCAGATGTTCTTCGATGGAACATCACGAATAGGCCCCAAGGGCAGGATCATCGCCGGCGTGGGGGTTGTGTTTATCTCCCCACAGAATCATGTCCTTCCTAGAGCATTCTCTCTGACGGAATCATGCTATAACAATATAGCGGAATATAATGCTCACTCATTGGTCTTCAGCTTGCCAACGGAATGGGGGTACGCTACCTTGAAGCTTACGACGATTCAAAACTGATTATCAATCAGGTTAAAGGCGAATATGAGATCCGTCACGAGGATTTGGTGTCTTATTATCACATGATCATCGAATTGGCTAATCTATTTGATGGTTTCTACATCGGGCACGTGTCTTGATCTCAGAATACTAAGGCGGATGCTCTTGCCGCGTTAGCAACAATGTTAGCCTTGCCAGTCGACACTGAGTATCACCTTATAATGACAACTCGACACCTTGTCTGTATTAAACATATGTTAAGAACCAGAGAGGTCTATAATATCTCGACGGATCTTGAGCCGAGAAAATGGTGATTTCCTTTCATCGACTATGCTTTATATGATCTGCTGCCAGACAATCCTAAAGAAGCAGCATCTATCAGACGAAGGTCTCTCCGTTTTTACTACGATCCAACTCCGAAGACACTTTACCGTCGTTCATATAACGGTGTCCTCCTCCGTTGCCTTTCTAATTCAGAGGCACAGGAAGTGCTCAAAGAAGCACACGACGGTATATGCGGAGCTCATCAGCCAGGTCAAAAACTTAAGGACATATTGCATAGGCTTGAATAATATTGGCCAACTATGATAGCCGATGCCATCCAATATGCACGAAGGTGTAAAGCATGTCAAATTCATGCAGATTTCATACACCAGCCTTCGGAGTTGCTCCACCCAACTATTGCTTCATGGCCATTCGAAGCATGGGGAATTGATGTCGTAGGGCCAATCAGGCCCTCTTCGACAAGAGGTCACCGATTCATCCTAGCAATAACCGATTACTTTTCAAAGTGGGCAGAAGCTATACCACTGGTTGAAGTCAAAACTTCCAACATGGTTAATTTCATCAAACACCATGTCATTCATCGATTTGGTGTCCCTAGGCGGATCATTCATGATAATGGTCCCCAATTCATAAGCCAGGTATTCTATCGATTCTGTGATAAGTACCGAATTCAAAATGTGGTTTCAACTGCCTATAATCCTGCCACTAATGGCTTGGCGAAAGCATTCAACAAAACATTCATCAAGTTACTCAAGAAGTTCGTCTTCTTGAATAAGCGAGATTGGGACGAAAAGCTTGGTGAATGTCTTTGGGCCTATCGAACCATGGTTCGGGCCCCGACAGGCAATATGCCTTTTTCCCTAGTATACGGGTGTGAAGCAGTCATACCGTTGGAAATCTAGATGCCATCATTACGAGTTTCTCTGACACTAAGATCACATCAGAGGATAATGATCGGTTGCCTCTTCAAGAGGTCGAAGCCCTAGATGAGAAGCGACTACAAGCTCAGCAACACATCAAGTTATATCAAGCTCGAATCTCAAAAGCCTTCAATAAGAAGGTCAAACAAAGAGTCTTCCAGAAAGGAGATTTCGTTTTAGCCGTCAGACGACCAATGATCATGACGCACAAAGCCAAAGGCAAATTTCAGCCTAAATGGAAAGGACCGTTTGTAATAGAAACAGTCTATTCAAACGGAGCATATCGCCTTATGACTTCAGATGGTGATTTATTCATGATACCGATCAATGGTAAGTTCTTAAAGAAGTATTATCCTTGATTAAGGATCCTTCTTATGATCAAGTTAACAGTACACCTCTGATCAAAACCTTCAAATCCAAGGTACACAGAAAGAGCTCTCTCTTCCTCCAAACGAGATCATACAACCATAAACCAGTAGGAACCTGGTCATACACTGATTATCTCAAAGGAGAATCAAGGTTACACATGCGCTAACCAAACGATCCAACACCTTTAATGGTTAAGGATAGAGGAAAATGTTGGCCTTTAAGCCCAACATAAGTCCTCGACAACTCATCATACTGAGGGGAATAGAATGGCTAGCCCGACTCAAACGGTAGTTGGTAAAGGCATATCAAACCCGTTAACAGCTGAGGATTTGCTAAAAATCCTAAGGGACCTGTTCCCATTTGACTCCCTCTCCAAAATCACTTACCAGTTCTCATCCATAGAATGGTAAAACCACATATAAAGATCTTTCCATCCATTTCACTATTACGTTAACACTAAACCTATGACAGTGATTTCCTCATTTCTCCTCGTGAGAACGAGACCCCTTACATGCTATGTTTAACAGTATAACTTCTGGCATCTATTTCGCTGTTACATTAACACTAAACCTATGACAGTGATTTCCTCGTTTCTCCCCGTGAGAATGAAACCCCTTTTATGCTATGTTTAACAGTATAACCTCTGGCATCCATTTCGCTATTACGTTAACACTAAACCTATGACAGTGATTTCATCGTTTCTCCCCGTGAGAACGAGACCCCTTTCATGCTATGTTTAACAGTATAACCTCTGGAATCCATTTTGCTATTACGTTAACACTAAACCTATGACAGTGATTTCCTCGTTTCTCCCCGTGAGAACGAGACCCCTTTCATGCTATGTTTAACAGTATAACCTCTGGCATCCCTTTCGCTGTTACGTTAACATTAAACCTATGACAGTGATTTCCTCGTTTCTCTCTGCGAGAACGAGACTCTTTCATGCTATGTTTAATAGTATAACCTCTGGCATCCCTTTCGCTGTTACGTTAACATTAACCTATGACAGTGATTTCCTCGTTTCTCTCTGCGAGAATGAGACCCTTTCATGCTATGTTTAACAGTATAACCTCTGGCATCTCTTTCGCTATTACATTAACATTAAACCTATGACAGTGATTTTCTCGTTTCTCCTTGTAAGAACAAAACCCTTTCATGCTATGTTTAACACTACACCTCTAGCATCCATTCCGCTGTTATGTTAACATTAAACTTATGACAGTGATTTCCTCGTTTGACAGAATTTTGAGCTTGGTGGCTTCTCAATCGGTTACGTCATTGCGACCTCTGAACCGGCAGATAGCCAAGTCTCATCTTTCAGTTCGATAAGAACTACTACTTCGAGCTTGGTGGCTTCCCAATCAGTTATGTCATTGCGACCTCTGAACCAGCAGATAGCCAAGTCTTACCTTTCAGTCCGACAAGGACTACCTTCGAGCTTGGTGGCTTCTCAATCGGTTACGTCATTGCGACCTCTGAACTGGCAGATAGCCAAGTCTCATCTTTCAGTCCAACAAGGACTACTTCGAGCTTGGTGGCTTCTCAATCGGTTATGTCATTGCGACCTCTGAACCGGTAGATAGCCAAGTCTCACCTTTCAGTCCGGCAAGGACTACCTTCGAGCTTGGTGGCTTCTCAATCGGTTATGTCATTGCGACCTCTGAACCGGCAGATAGTCAAACCTCACCTTTCAGTCTGACAAGGACTACTTCGAGCTTGATGGCTTCTCAATTGGTTACGTTATTGCGACCTCTGAACCGGCAGATAGTCAAGTCTCATTATTCAGTCTAGTAAGGACTATTTTCCCAAATGGCTGCAATACAATGATCGGGGTAAAATCGCGCACAAAAAGTGTATGTTTTGAAATCAAGATTTAAAGTGTGTGTGCTTTGGCTTTCTCGATACTTCCGTTATAGCATAGAGGCTAAAACGAGTCGAATCCACAAGGACGGGAGGCGATAGAAGCTTTACCAGTTGATTCACATGTTTGTTAAAAGTTCTTCAAAGTTTGAAAGAATGAAAAGAAAAGAAAACAAAGAATGAAAAGAGAAGTACGGTAAAACACAAAGAAGTAGGAAACATAGAAAAGAATATGTTTGTGATTTTTGGACATATTTCTAAAACAAAGTGAAAAAGAAAGAAAACCCATGGCTACTAACTACTAATGACTCCACCAACATGCTAACCTCTTAGTGATAGTTGCCTCACATGTATCATTGGCCATCACTAGTCCTTGGTTCAAGAGCCATTCAAAGCATGACCCATATGTAACTCATCACAACCCAACTCAACAAAAAAAGTTCAAGTTACACTTAAACCATCAAAACTAAAAGTAAGTATAAAGTAAAGTAATGTTAGCTTATTAGTGGTTAGGAAGTTAGAGTTAGATCCATCATCATGAGCCATCAATGACTCTTGCAAGAGCAAGGCCAAAACGAGGCTATTAGATTCATGTAGATTATCAAATAAGAAGTTAGCAAGTTGGTGGTTAGTAGTTAGTTGCCATGAGAGAAAAGACTAGCTATACATGTAAAAGAGATTAGAGAGAAGAAAACAAAGATAAGGTAAGAGAGCACCTTTCATAGATTGTCACCTTCTATTATAAGCACTCTTGCTTCCCAACATGTACCTCTCTCTCTCCCTAATACAAGATCCACAAGAAATGAAAAATACAAGGGAGGAAGAAGAAGAAGAAAAACTACACTACACTACCCTAAACTACAAAATGGAAATGAAACTACTCCTAAAACTCTGCATATCTCCTCTCTGAAACCCCAGGGGGGTATTTATAGCCAATAGGGAAGAGGGGGGCCAGGGGACAGGCCCTGGCCCAAAATGCGGCGGGGCCGCGGCCATCCTGGGGCCGCGCGCGCGGTCCCGTCTGTCCCCTGTCAGGCCCTGTGCCTGGTTTCGTCTTTGTGGTCCCTGGTTTTTACAGAATCAGCTCTCTAAGTCAATGGCTATCTTTAATAGGCTTTTAATTACCAATTAAATGGTGATTTAGGGTCTTCTTCTTCATTGCACACCATGGACCTAGAATCAAGGAAGCAAAGCTTTATTAGCAAAATTTAATATGAAATCAATGTGAAGATGTGATACAAATTATGCAAAATTAGCGACTAATCATACAACTTGGAAGCGACAATTCAAAAAAAAAAAAAGCAAGTCGAAAATACAACGGGGGAGTCAAAATAAAATCACTTTTCATTGATTTCAAAAAGAGGGATACATGAAGGCACATATTACAAGCTATGATGGTGCTTCATAAGATTTAATCCACCCTTCAAGAATGGCCAGCCTTGTCTTCCTATCATAAGCAGCCCTGACAAGAGCTGCGACCTCAGCTCAGCCTCATTAAAGCTCGCCGTCTGGGCCAAGCGAGCTTCAACTTCAACCAAGGTTGCCCTCTGAGCTAGCTCTTGCCGCAAGAGTTCGTCATTCTGAGCCCTAAGCTGCTCAAGCCGGGCAGTCTCTTCAAGACGCACTAGTTCAGACTTGGATAAAAGAAGATTTGCCTTCCTGATCATCTCCTTGGCCTTTTCAATTCTATCTTCAGCGTCAAGAAGAGCACTGCTAGAAGCGTCTATGACGTCCCCGAGCTCTACCTTCCTTGTCTCCAAGGATTTCAAGTCAGAAGAAATGGCCTTAGAGGCTTCCTGAGCAGCAAGATGAGCTTCATGCATTTGAGCAACAAGGTGCGCAACCTGCTCGTTAACTGAAGACTCCAGGTCCGAATGGCTAAGACGGCGCCATTCATCCACATCCCTCTCAAATTGGTCCACTAGAAGTTCCAATGCAGTGGCCTGGTCATCCCCTCCAAAGTCTCGGATACTCTCAATGCTTCGGGAGAGGACCACCTTTAAAGCAGAGAACGAGGTAGTCGAGCCTTTCAAAATCAAAGCGATGGATCGCTTCAAGCTCTTATAAAAGCTATCGACTAACTCAATCAGAAATTCATTCTCGGCCTCAATCACTCCTGGCAGACGAGCAGCCCCTGAAGATTCCACTGGCTTTATTGATACTACTGTGGAAGGAACAGTAGAAGCACTGACTGCAGCAACATGAGAGGTCGCCGGTGATTTTGGAGGAGTCTTCATTGAAACCAGTACACTAGCCACAACCGAGGTCAGACTAGTGACTATTTTCGGGAGAGCGGGCTCAACCACCAGTGTTGGAGAAGTAGGACTGGTAATCACCCTTAGCTCTGCACCTGGCAAGATAGGCAGCATTGGCGAAACCGATGGGATCTCACTCACCGATATAGTTGGAAGTGAGATTGGTTTCATAACTACCATTCCCTCAATTTCAGTTCTTCTAACCGGTTCAGGCTGATAAGAGGGCAGGTCGCCATACAAAGCATCCAACTCAGCAGCATCCGCTACGGTCGAAGCACTTGCTTCACCCCTGGTTCCCTCAAGAAGATTGGTTGGCTCTTTTGAAGTCGATGCACCCAAAGGAACACCTGCAACAAGACTTTGTTTAGGCAGGGCATAACAAATAGCAAGAATCAAAGGTCAAAACAGTACCAAAAGATAATGTCGCCTCAATCGTCTTGGCAGCTGCATCAGTTTCTACGGGCTCCATTAGAAAATCTTTGGCGGAATCAACACGAATGGCCGGCCCGCCTTCACTTGCCGAACCCTCCGTGGTCCACCCAAAGGAGCTAGAAGCTTCAGAACTTCCTTTAAGTCTGTTCGGAAGGGAGGAGTGTACTCAATTCAGAGATAGAGGTTTAGAGTCAACCTTCTTTGTTTGAATATGATATGCTCAATAACTCCAAAATGTATTAACAATGTTACTTTACTCCTTCTGAATCACCGTAGTAGTATGAACTATTACGGGTCGATCCTCAGGGAGAGCTCGCGATGGAAGCTTTAACGGTTAAGTGTTGAAGAGAGAAAACGAAAGTTCTTCTATGTTTAAAAGAAAGAAAACGACATGGAAAAGTAAAGGAAGAATTCTTTGTGGATTGGTTGCATGAAAAGAAAAGCGATGTAAAAGAAAATGAAAAGAACTTGGAAAATTTGACTTGCTTTGAAAGAAAACTTGCAAAGGAAAACTTTTGAAAAACTTTTAGATGAAAGAAACCATGACTAGCTAACCTTTCTAATTTACTAACTTACTAATCTCATAGGGTGATACATGCCTCATGTTGATTCATCGGCAAGGGTTTGTCTTGCTTGTTGGTCAAATAATTTCCCACTTGGAAGATGAGTGTTCTTCTCGGTCTTGGCTTGTAGCCTCATTGATTCATCGGCTCCCGAGATAGAATTTCAATGGTGGAATCAAGGAGTGTCACTCAAGAGGATGCTAAGGAGGAAGATACAAGATTCATTAGTCATTCAAGGCCATACTCAAGCTAGCATTGAAGTAAGAAAATTGTACTACAAACCAATAGCAAAGTTAGGTGATCCATCTCCATGTTCCATCAAGGCACTTGTTCTAAAGACAAGGCTCTAAATGAGGCTCACATGAATCATATGGAATTACAACAAGCATTAGCCAAGAATGAAAGTAACTCAACTTCATTGGGGATGAAAGAGACTCAAAATTGCAAGATTAAAAGTTAGCAATCACCCAAGAGTTAGAAGTTAGCAAAGTTAGTGGTTAGTGATTTGTCACATACATTGCATTTATGTTGTCACGTTGCCACACTTGTTTGCTAAT
This sequence comes from Agave tequilana, assembly GCA_038442645.1. Classification (NCBI taxonomy): domain Eukaryota; kingdom Viridiplantae; phylum Streptophyta; class Magnoliopsida; order Asparagales; family Asparagaceae; genus Agave; species Agave tequilana. The sequence goes on along the minus strand of JAVJIF010003947.1, from coordinate 154,820 downwards.
AAATGATATTAATAAGTGTCTTTTTTCTTTGCTAAATGTAGGCCCAAATGCTCAAGGAAATAAATGAGGAACAAGCCCAAAAGCCCACTTTATTCTGAATTAATTCAGAATAAATTCGAAGTGAAGAAGTCTAGGCTATATCTTGGCATATCAAGGGGTGAGAAAAATCCTCCTTGAATCGAGGAATCAAAGCCAGAAAATCAAAAGCTGATTCAGTCAGCGGTTGAAGCAGCAACAAGAAAACCAGCAGGATATGCGAGAAGCCCTTCATACCAGGAAGCTCCCCCCTCTTGGTGTGGCCATGTGGGCACACCAGGGCCGCGGAAACGCGGCCCAAGCCGCGTTTCCGCGGCCAACTAATTCAGTTGGGGAGCGTTTGCTCCCCCAACGTTCCCGAGATCATGATTCTCTGGTTTTTGGCTATAAATATCTCCTTCAGCAGAGAAAAAGGCAGCGAAGACTAGGATTAAATTTTGCTTTTATTTTCTTAGGATCTAGGTTCTTTGTTAGCTAGAACTCAAGTTGTAATTTCATTGTTTACTTTGTAGTTCAGTCTAAAAACTTGTGAGAGAGAGGACAGAGAGCTTGTAATCGAAGATTGAAGTGACAGCAATACAAGAAGCAAGCTCCTTTTCTTCCACTCGTGTTTCGGTATGTTGTGCATATTTATGTTTGCTTTATGTTTTCCATGGATAACTAAAAGGTTTTCTGGGCGAGCTATCGACTCTCTTTGTTTTCTTCTCTTCTGTTTTTAAAAGAAAAAGTCCCGATGACTCATATGCATGCCTCCCTTAAAAGCCTTTCTTTTGAAAGTGTTCTTGAAGGCACATGAGGATGGGTATGGATAATTGAATTCACCATTCTTTCTTGAACTTCTTGTGAATCGTTTTAATTCATTCTTTCTTCTTCGCGCGTTATGTTTTAATATCCGATTCCAACTCTTTCTTGAAGAAAAAGGACTCAAACCTTCTGCATCTTATGTGCTTTACTTAAAGCTTTCTAAAAAAAAGCAACTTTAAGTTTTGCAAATGATAACTCGAGGGACTTAATACTTTAAGAGAAGAATGAACAATTGAGTAGGAAGATAGTAAGCCCAGATTTGATCTCTTATTATAAAACAACATCACAACTCTTAAAGCTTTTTAAAAATCACCTCCTCCAAATCCTTTTCTGAAAGTTGAAATTTCTCTTTTTCATCTCTTTTCCTTACATTCTCTTTTTCCTAAAAAATGAACACAAATTTCTTATTTTTAAAACGACTCATCGAAAAGCTTCCATCGCATCCCTCCTTGTGACACGACCCGTTAGCCACAAGCTACACGGTACATTCTTAAACTTATTGGTTGTTTCTTTATTTTAGCAATCAATTTTTGGCGCCGTTGCCGGGGAGGGAACGGTGTAGTTGTTTTTAACAACTTTTGTGTGTTTGTTTCAGGGACTCAAAGATCAAGAACTAGCATTCAAACTTTCCAAGAAGACTTGAAAATTCTGTGCCCCTACTCTCGAAAGTAGGAAACAGAATTTAAGAAATTGCTTTGCAAATCTGAAATTTTTTTTGGGACTACTAAAAACTTTGTTTTGCAGGACATATTGCTCGCAAAAACTTTAGTTTTTGTATGTCATATTTGTGCTAGTGTTTCTATCCAACATCCTATTTTTAAGTCAACAGTAAAATATTCGTTGAAAGTTAAAAATTGATTAGACATTTGCATTCTAGGCACAAGTCTTTTCATTCTTTTACTTTACTGTTGAAGAGAGCTGGAGACAAGGTATGTATGCATAGCATATAGTTTAGGAAACATTCTTGGGTGATTTTGCTTTTGAATGCTACTTTCCTATATCTTGCACACTTGCACGAATCAATTCTAAGGGCAAAACCCAAATCAAGATAATGTGGGGAAGTCATTACCCTTCCTTAGCCCACAACCATCTCCAAGCACGCACAACCTAAGCCTAATTAAAATTTGATAGACGTTGGCCTTAGGGACATCTCGAACTCAATAGGAGATTATCTTAAAGAGGAAAAGTGTTGGAAATTGACTCCTGTAAAATCAGTGTCAAGGAAGGGATTGAGGGCCGAAAGCCCGAAGATTGGTGGTTACTTAATTAAGGAACGTCTTTGACGGAAAACCTCCCACCAATCTTGCCCTGACCTGGCTGATTAGCTTGTGGTCAAGGTCTACATTCTACCTCTTGTGGACAATCAACCAGTTAGGAGTTGTCTAGGTCAAGGATACCTTAGACTAGGCTTGGTTGATTTTTATTGTTGACTGTTGTTTGAACTTGTTGTGATTGTGATTGTGTTTGTGTATGCAAGTGTGGTCGAGAGACCGAATTCATCTAGGTTGACTAGAAACACATTACCACCTAAGTTTGAACCAAGACCAGATCCGGTAATGGCTCAATCCACATCACTGCAGGATAGGTTCTACCCCATTAGGACCTCACTTCCATCGTGCATTTCACTTCCATCGGTTGGTGAATACAATTTCGAGCTCAAGCCTCAATTCATCAACACACTCCCCAAATTTCATGGTCTAGAGTCCGAAGATGCCTACTTCTTCATAAGAGAATTTGAGGAAGTATGTCTTATGATGAAAATCCCACACCTTGTAGACAATGCTATTAGGTTGAGATTTATCCCTTTCACACTTAAGGACCTAGCGAAAACGTGGCTCTACAGCTTAGCAGCCGGTTCCATCACATCCTGGGATGGTTTCATCAAGGTTTCTTGAAGAAATTCTATCCTATCCATAAAACTGCTCTTATTAGGAAGACGATCATGCAATTTAAGCAAGAACCTAGTGAACCGTTCTGGAGGTACTTTGAACGCTTTAAGGACCTCCTTGTCCAATGTCCACACCATGGAATAGAGAAATGGTGACAATACCAAATTCTCTATGACGGTTTAGACTATTCCACCAAAACCCTCTTAGAAAGTATGTGCCAAGGGGGTTTCTTGCAGAAAGATGAAGATGAGGGATGGGATTTGTATGAAAATTTAGCTGAGAAAACATCCAATGGGAATCTGCGAGTGAGACCATAAGAATCCTAACTCCATCTCTTCAAAAGGAGGTCTCCACTCTATAGAATCGTCCATCGCTAATGAGGCTAAGTTAGCTAATTTAGCTAGAAGACTGGAAGCTCTAGAGACGAAAGAACCAAGTCCAGTCAATCAAGTCAGCCCGAACCAATTTCCACCCCGGGCTGCACTTACTGTCAAGCCATGAACCATGTATTCGAGGAATGCCCAGTGTTTCAGGCTCAGCAATCCTATCACGAACCGATGAATGCGGCTTTTCAAGGCCGAACAACAATCCTTACGCACCAACGTACAATCCCGGCTGGAGAAATCACCCTAATTTCTCATGGAGCCAGAACAACAATGACCATTCACGATTCAATCATGCTAACCACTTCCATCATGGTAACAATTCTTCCAATCATCAACCCAACTTCTCCAATTTCCATAATAATTCTCCCAACCATCCACCAAGCTTTCCAAATTATCAACAGAACTTTCCTAACCAAGCTCCACAATCCTCCTTCCAGAATCCTCAATTGGAAAGAAGAATGACTGACTTTGAGAGAAACATGGAGAGATATATGAAAAACCAAGACTCTCTCATGCAAACCATTCAGAGGCTAGAAGTTCAAATGAGTCAACTGGCCAACCCACAAAATGAGAGACAAAAGGGTACCCTGCCTAGTCAGCCAATCACCAATCCGAGGAATTCCCAACAAGCTCATCTGGCAGAGGATCCTTCATTCAATCAATGTAATGTTGTGCATACATTGAGGTCAGAAAAGAAATTTGATAACCAAGTGTCAACACCCACCAATCCTATTCAGCACAACCACAATCAAGCTTCCACCTCATCCAATCCAATTTCTTCCAATTCGGACGAGTCTGAAAAAGACAAGTCAGCCAGCCAGGTGCACCAGCCTATAGTACCATTTCCGAATAGGCTGAAAAACAACAAACAAAACCCGCACATGGACAAGATAATCGAGATGTTTAACCAAGTGAAAATAAATGTGCCACTCCTTGATGCCATCCAACAAGTTCCTTCCTATGCTAAGTTTCTTAAGGACATGTGCACCAAGAAGAGAAAGACTAATGTTCCTAAGAAAGTCTTCCTAGCCACTAATATTAGTGAGCTATTTTCGGGTCCTATCCCTGTCAAGTACAAAGATCCAGGTAGCCCTACCATTGCCTGCACAATAGGACAAGCCGAGATTAGTCGGGCACTTCTTGACTTGGGAGCAAGTATCAACTTGCTTCCATTCTCTGTTTATCAACAACTCGGGTTGGGTGGCCTTAGTCCAACTCGAGTCACCATCCAACTGGCTGACCGTTCTGTTAAAGTTCCAAAAGGGGAAATTAACGATGTCCTGATTCGGGTAGGAGAGTTCATATACCCTGTCGATTTCATAGTTTTGGAGACACAACCTGTGTCCAACTCCAATCGTAGGGCTCAAACTCCGGTCATCCTAGGTCGACCATTCCTTGCCACTGCTAATGCCATCATCAATTGCAGGAATGGGTCTATGAGGTTAACCTTTGGAGACATGACTAGAGAAGTCAATGTCTTCCATCTAGGAAAATAACCCCGTGACATCGAGGACCAATTTTTGAAGTAAACCAAATTGAGAACTTGACAAGTGAACACGGGAAGAATTGGAATCAAAAATGGAGATTGACTTCGAGTTAGAGTCTGATGACTTTAATCTCGATCAGGTGGTAGATTCTGTCGTGAATTGGGCTTCAAACCCAATTTCACCTACAATGGAGCCAACAGATTTGACTAGTCCCTCTAGTGAGCCTGCCTCTTCCTTAGAATTGAAAGCCCTTCCAGCGCATCTCAAGTACGCCTATCTAGGCGAACAAGAGACATTTCCCGTCATCATTGCCTCTCATTTAAATGACGGGGAAGAAAAAGACTTGAAAGATATTCTAAGAAAACATAAGGAAGCCATCGGGTGGACTATGACTGATATTAAGGGATTAAGTCCAACCATCGTTCAACACTGCATCCATCTCAATGAAGACGCCACACACCAAGAGAGACCCGCAGCGTAGGTTAAACCTTATTATACAAGAGGCTGTTCATGCTGAAATCATAAAACTCTTAGACAATGGGATAATTTATCCCATTTCGGATAGCCAATGGTCAGTCCTGTCCACGCGGTCCCAAAGAAATCTGGTTTCACCGTAGTGGAAAACGAGAACAAAGAGTTGGTTCAAACTCGACTTCCCACGAAGATTCGAGTTTGCATTGACTATAGGAAACTGAATGCTGCAACTCGTAAGGACCATTTTCCACTTCCCTTCATTGATCAGATGCTTGAACGTTTAGCGAGTCACGAGTACTACTGCTTCTTGGACGGTTACTCGGGCTATAACCAGATCCCTATCGCTCCTGAGGATCAAGAAAAGACCACGTTTACCTGTCCATTTGGGACATTTGCTTATCGTCGAATGCCATTCGGCTTATGCAATACCCCAGCAACGTTTCAACGTTGCATGTTAAGTCTTTTCTCTGACATGGTAGAGCGCTTCTTAGATATCTTCATGGATGATTTCTCCATCTACGGAGATTCATTCACTCAATGTCTCCACCATCTTGAACTCGTCCTCCAACATTGTGCTGAAAAATATTTGACACTAAACTGGGAGAAATGCCACTTCATGGTGAAACATGGAATTGTCTTGGGTCATGAAATATCCAAGAAAGGAATAGAAGTGGATAGAGCCAAAATCGAGGTTATTGCTAAGCTTCCCATGCCCAAATGCGTTAAGGACATTAGATCCTTCTTAGGACACGCTGGATTCTACCGAAGATTTATCAAGGATTTTAACAAAATTGCTAGGCCTTTGACTAATCTGTTAGCTAAGGATGTGTCCTTCACTTTCGATGCTGACTGCATCACTTCTTGGGAGAAGCTTAAGAGAGCTGATTTCTGCACCAATCATATCTGCACCGGATTGGTCTAAGCCGTTTGAGATTATGTGCGATGCTTCTGATTTTGCCATAGGCGCTGTCCTAGGACAACGTATTGATAACAAGCAGCACGTGATCTACTACTCTAGTAGGACTCTCAATGACGCTCAACTGAACTACACTACGACCGAGAAGGAATTCTTGGCAGTAGTGTTTGCCTTAGAGAAGTTTCGTCCCTACCTACTAGGGTCCAAAACTACCATTTTCACCGATCATTCTGCGCTTAGGTATCTCATGATGAAGAAGGATGCCAAGGCCCGACTCATTCGTTGGATCCTCCTTCTTCAAGAATTTGATCTCGAAATTTGAGACAAGAAAGGCGTAGAAAATGTCGTTGCTGACCATCTCTCACGGATTCCCAATTCTCCATGCAACGAATTACCCATCAATGAGGATTTTCCTGATGAACATTTCTTAGCTATCTCTAGGGAACCTTGGTTTGCTGATATAGTGAATTACTTAGTCACAAACCAAACTCCGTCTCATTGGTCCAAAAATGATGTTTACCGGTTCTTATCCCAAGTCCGGTATTTCTTTTGGGAGGAACCGTATCTTTTTAAGTATTGTTCCGACCAAATCATTAGGAGATGCATTCCCGATGAGGAGGTTAGGAGTGTTCTGCCCTTTTGTCACGAACTTGCATGCGGTGGACACTTTGGTCCTCGCAAGACTGCTGAAAAGGTGCTACAAAGCGGGTTTTATTGGCCCACTCTGTTCAAGGATGCCTATGAATATTGCAAGACGTGCCCTAGATGCCAAATGGTAGGTAGGATCTCACATCGAAATATGATGCTCCTCAACCCAATTCTAGAAATAGAACTCTTTGATGTTTGGGGCATCGACTTTATGGGTCCATTTCCTAACTCATTTGGGAACCAATACATATTGGTTGCTGTGGACTACGTGTCCAAGTGGGTAGAAGCCATTCCTTGTAAAACTAATGATAACAAAGTTGTCATAAAGTTTTTGAGAGAGAACATTTTTCCCGCTTCGGAACCCCTCGTGCTATCATCAGTGATAATGGCACCCACTTTTGCAATAGATCTTTTGAAGCCCTTATGCGAAAGTATGCCATAACTCACAAGTTGTCCACACCATATCATCCTCAAACCAGTGGGCAAGTTGAGGTTTCAAATAGACAAGTCAAACTTATATTGGAGAAAACTGTAACCAAAACCGGAAAGATTGGTCCTTAAAACTTGTGGATGCTCTATGGGCCTACAGGACCGCTTTCAAGATGATTTTAGGAATGTCTCCCTATAGGTTAGTCTATGGAAAACCTTGTCACTTGCCCGTTGAGTTAGAGCACCGAGCCTTATGGGGCAATCAAGCAGTTGAATTTCGATTTGACTAAGGCCGGTGACCTTCGGAAATTACAAATTTCCGAATTGGAGGAATTGAGAAATGAGGCCTATGAAAATGCTAAGATCACTAAAGATAGAGTGAAGATTTTTCCATGACAAGCACATCATAAGAAAAACCTTTGTCCCTGGTCAAAAAGTCTTACTCTACAATTCTAGGCTTCATCTTTTCCCAGGAAAATTGAAATCACGATGGACTGGGCCATTCGTTGTAAAAACAGTGTTTCCACATGGTGCAGTTGAGATTAGTGACCCCAAGAATGGAAATGACTTTAAGGTAAATGGTCAACGCCTTAAACCTTCTTGGAATCAGTGCCGGTAGATGAAACGGTAATGGGTCTTTTTGACCCAGTGTATCGGTAACTTTCCTCCTTTCCATTTTATTTCATGCACTTATACATTTCTTTCATTCATTGGGGACAATGCATGAGATAAGTGTGGGGGAGGGTTCTAACATGGCTGATAATAAAAAAAAAAAAAAATTTTGAAAAGGGTAGACAATATTTTGATATATTTTTTGTAAGAATTTAAGTCAATTTTAAGGAATAGGAGAATCATAATTAGGATTTCTAACACTTGGTCGAAATAAAATAACTTGTTTGATTTTAGGGTCAGGAAGAAATTTGGGAAAGTAATTTAGTCTTGATATTTACCTTAATGACATATGAACACAAAATACACTTACACACTTAGGGTTTGAAAACAGAGACTCTTATGCCTTATAAAAAAAAAAATAAGTCTAATTATTGAGTAGCTAGGTGCTTTGGCCTAAGCAAGCCTTAGTATTTATGTAAAAGATAATTAGACAAGTTTGAAAAAAAAAGGGGTATTCTCTGATTAAGCTGGGTATTTATGCCTCATGAAGCATAAATATTCACGCCTAAAAGGGGTACCTCGTATAAATAATGTGTATCCTCTGATTAAGCTGGGTATTTATGCCTCATGAAGTATAAGTATTCACGCCTAAAGGGTTACATAGTATAAATAAAAACCTTGGTTTCGTGGCCTTATCTGCTCGGGTGTTTAGGTCCTTAGGGGTGTTTTCTCACCTGGTGCCCTAAAACCGTCCAGTTTGGGTGTCACCGACTGAAAGCTCGTTACATGGGCAGATTAGAAAGCCTAATGAAATTGAGGAATAAAAGTTCACAAAAAATAAATAAATATGAGGCATAAGAGTTAATGTTGAAGAACCCTTAGTAAACTTCACAGTCACGATGGTGCATACGAATCAGGGTAAATTAATAGACTAGATGAGAAGTACAAATTGACTCCTTACTTTAATTGATGACATGTTTTTGAATGGAGACTAAGTTTAGGAATGAAAAATTTGATATTCCTATAACTTATAGATTACTTAAGATCTCACAAATATACTTCAAATATTTTCTCCTTCAAAATATATATAAAAAAAAAGCTTTTCGAAAATACTAACCTTTTCTCTTCCTTTTTGGATTTTGTGGGTGTAATCCGCTGAAAACCCTCACGAGACAAAACTCGTCCTCTAGGGGTGACCTAGAGGTTTAACGGCTTGTTGCACATGCTCAGTGCAATCGAGTGACCTGCGAAAGTGGTCTAATAATTGATTCTAGTTAGTATGATGTTTTGCTCGAGGGCGAGCAAAAGATAAGTGTGGGGGTGTGATTTGTCACATACATTGCATTTATGTTGTCACGTTGCCACACTTGTTTGCTAATAAATGATATTAATAAGTGTCTTTTTTCTTTGCTAAATGTAGGCCCAAATGCTCAAGGAAATAAATGAGGAACAAGCCCAAAAGCCCACTTTATTCTGAATTAATTCAGAATAAATTCGAAGTGAAGAAGTCTAGGCTATATCTTGGCATATCAAGGGGTGAGAAAAATCCTCCTTGAATCGAGGAATCAAAGCCAGAAAATCAAAAGCTGATTCAGTCAGCGGTTGAAGCAGCAACAAGAAAACCAGCAGGATATGCGAGAAGCCCTTCATACCAGGAAGCTCCCCCTCTTGGTGTGGCCATGTGGCCACACCAGGGCCGCGGAAACACGGCCCAAGCCGCGTTTCCGCGGCCAACTGATTTTAGTTGGGGGAGCGTTTGCTCCCCCAACGTTCCCGGGATCATGATTCTCTGGTTTTTGGCTATAAATATCTCCTTCAGCAGAGAAAAAGGCAGCGAAGACTAGGATTAATTTTGCTTTTATTTTCTTAGGATCTAGGTTCTTTGTTAGCTAGAACTCAAGTTGTAATTTCATTGTTTACTTTGTAGTTCAGTCTAAAAACTTGTGAGAGAGAGGACAGAGAGCTTGTAATCGAAGATTGAAGTGACAGCAATACAAGAAGCAAGCCTCCTTTTCTTCCACTCGTGTTTCGGTATGTTGTGCATATTTATGTTTGCTTTATTGTTTTCCATGGATAACTAAAATGTTTTCTGGGCTAGCTATCGACTCTCTTTTGTTTTCTTCTCTTCTGTTTTTAAAAGAAAAAGTCCCGATGACTCATATGCATGCCTCCCTTAAAAGCCTTTCTTTTTGAAAGTGTTCTTGAAGGCACATGAGGATGGGTATGGATAATTGAATTCACCATTCTTTCTTGAACTTCTTGTGAATCGTTTTTAATTCATTCTTGCTTCTTCGCGCTTTATGTTTTAATATCCGATTCCAACTCTTTCTTGAAGAAAAAGGACTCAAACCTTCTGCATCTTATTTGCTTTACTTAAAGCTTTCTAAAAAAAAAGCAACTTTAAGTTTTGCAAATGATAACTCGAGGGACTTAATACTTTAAGAGAAGAATGAACAATTGAGTAGGAGATAGTAAGCCCAGATTTGATTTCTTATTATAAAACAACATCACAACTCTTAAAGCTTTTTAAAAATCACCTCCTCCAAATCCTTTTCTGAAAGTTGAAATTTCTCTTTTTCATCTCTTTTCCTTACATTCTCTTTTTCCTAAAAAACGAACACAAATTCCTTGTTTTTAAAACGACTCATCGAAAAGCTTCCATCGCATCCCTCCTTGTGGACACGACCCGTTAGCCACAAGCTACACGGTACATTCTTAAACTTATTGGTTGTTTCATCTGTTAGCTAGTCATGTTAAAAGGTTAGCTAGACATTACAATGGAAAGAAAACAACAATTCATAGTAGAATAAAAATGCAATGAAAGTAAAGCTTGGAGAAAGTAAAGTAAGAAAGTAAAGCACTAGAAATTGCAAAGATGAGAAGAAAGATGGATAAATCCTTGCTTTAAAGTTGTCACCCTTTAATTACAAGCTCTCACACTCTCTCTTTCTCTCTTTTGCAGATTTCTAGGAGGAGAAAGAAGATTACAAGAACAAAAAAAAACTAGAGAAAATCCCTACAACTCTCTTAAAATTACAAGCTCTTCTCTCCAAATCTCTCCTCTCTTTCTCGCAGAGGCCCTAGGGTCTATTTATAGGCACCAGAGGATGAGGCTCCAAAATCTAGACCGTTGGATCAAATTGCTGGCTCAACGGCCAGATTCCTGCTGCGGATCCGCGGCCAAAGCCGCATTTCCGCGGCAGAATCTTGGCCGTTGCGCCAACAAATTCTGTTGCCGTTCTGTTGGAGTCTGTTGGCCACGTTGGATCTTCTAGAAGGCTGGGAATATGCGTGGACGACTCCAGATCTGGGCTTGACTTTTGGGCTTTTCTTTTGGCTTTTAATTAATCCCATTAATCCTTGATAATTTCATAAATTATGGGCCTTCCTCTCCATTAATGGAAGACCTGCAAATTTAGAGAGAAAAAGAGTAAAAAGCTTATTTTTATTTTCATAATGCATGATATGGATGTGAAAAATGATGCAAAAATGAATGACAATCACACCCCCATACCTAGCTTTTCCTCATCCCCGAGCAAAAAAGAGAAAAAAAGAAAAAAAATCTTAGCTAAATTATTGCACCACTTTCGTAGGTGACACGATTGCACTGAGCACGTGCAACAAGCCGTTAAACCTCTAGGTTAACCTAGAGGAGGAGTGTTGTCTCCTGAGGGTTTTTAGCGGATTGCACCCACAAAATCCATAAAGAAATGAGAAAAATGTTAGTGAGAAATTTTTGATCCATATTTTTCAAGAACTTCACTTGATCTATAGGTTTCAGGTTACCTAAACTTGTCATTCTTTATATAATTTCTATTTAGAGTTTTGTCTCCAACTTAGGTTAAGTTTCTAAGGAATAGAGCGAAGACCGGATTTTGCATCTAACCTAGTATATATACATCTATAAATATGAAGGATTTTTCTTAGATTAAAGATCATTTATTTACTAATATATACAATATATTTTTTATTTTATTTATTTATTTATTTATTTATTTACACTTCCTTAGCTTTCTTAGGCTTTCTAATTTACCCATGTAATGAGCCTCTTACCGATGACTCCCAAAACAATCGGCCTTAGGGCACCAGATGAAGATACATCTCTAAGGTTCGAGGACTCGAGTAAACTAGGCCACAAATACTAAGGACTTAACCACCTTTAGGCGTGACTGGCCATGCTTCTTAAGGCACAGCTAACCAGCTTAATTAGTGGCTAAGTAATTATTTTATTTATTTATTATACTTATTATTTTATTATTATTATATATATGTGTAAATAGAATCACTAAGTCTTTGATTAATCCCTCAATATGTTTAATGTATATATGCTAAAGAAAGAATTAAAATCTAGCTATCTTTCTTATCCTTTTTCACTTAACCTAAAAATCCAACAAAACTCCTCTTTTCGACTTATATTAAGAAATTTTAGTTAAGAGTTTCCTTAATCCCTAAAATCAAGTTTGATTCTTTAAAAATGGATCAAAATTTTCTCTTTTTTTTATATTTTTTTCTAAAAAGAAAATGTAAAATCTAAAGAAAATGAAAAATCTAAAAAGAAAGATAAAATCTAAAAAGAAAATAAAAATCCTAAAAAAGAAATAAAAATCCTAAAAAGAAAATAAAAAAATCCTAAGTTAGTATCTACCCCCCCAGACCTATCTCATGCATTGTCCTCAATGTATGTAAGATAAAATATGCATGAAATAGGTAAAGGAACAAAATCACCCCTGTCGTCGTTTTGGACCAGCGGTGGTGCTGGGTCCAGCCGACTGTGAACGCTGCAGGCCGGCCTCAATACGATCTAATTTAGAGGATTGCTCCTCCACTCGCTTCCTCAGCCGCACTTGGCCCCTAAAAATCTTCTTCATGCCCCGCCAATGGTGGACATGAAGGCACGTGAGTCCGTAGGGGGGTCCTGATGCCAGAATGCAGGTTCATCTTCCGCTTCTAAACTCTCCTCAGAAGAGGACTCTACGGGTACATCCTCGGGTTGGACACTAGATGTCCAGACCGCATGTAAGAAACTATTGTAAGCACTAGTGGGTCTCTCATGTGTAACAAACACCCGGTCATAAGAGTCAAATACAACGTCCGGTAGGAAAGTCCTACACAGACGCGTAATCAGAATGGCATGTGAGTGTTTTAGCACCCCGGGTGCGTGAGGAGTTGGTAATTATGGCATGGAAGATGGTCTTGTTGAAACAGACCGTGTGTTGCCTAGTCATTAGGTCGTGAATAATCTGCAACACAAGGCGGTTAAAAGATGTGGTATGGTCCAATCCTAGAATATTGCGTTGGATCCATCGTCCAACGCAATGCACATTGCGGAAAGTGGTACTGGCCTTTAGCCCGCGGTCTTATTCAGTGCAGCGAGCCCCCATAATGGTCATGTAATCAATGAGTGGAAGGGGGTCGCTATGTTGGGGGTAACTAGGGACATGAGTAATTTCCTCAAGGAGAGGAATCGTGATGAAGATGTCACCTAAGGGCATGTGGACTGTGAATTGGTATGTCTCAAAATTAACCGATGCATGATCAATTGAATTATAAAATGATGTTACTAAGTCAGGGCAATAAAATGCATCATTATCAGAGTTATCATAGACAAGTGAGTACCAATCTCATGCACGAATCCTATCAATAAAAATGTGCCCGTACCCATTGCGATCACAGAAAATTTTAGCAAAATCCTTCTCAACAAACAAATTTGGTGCCATGCTTAACAATATAGATCAAAATAATAGATTGGGAGATGGAAAATCAAACCGCCCCTAGAATTCGTGGGGAATTCAAATCGGGTTTGCAGAGGGCACAGGATCAGGAATTTAGATGATCGGTCACCAGATCGGCCACCAGCAGAGAAAATCGACGGCCAAAGAACTTGACGGCGCTCCAGCAGAGACAATAAGCCGCGGATCCACGGCCCAGGTCGCGCAAACACGACAGACAGGCAGAGGCTAGGAAGGGAAAAAATTTCTGAAGGCGGCGCTTGAGGAGATGGTTTCAGATCTGATATGCGTTTGGGGTTTTAGGAGAGAGAGTCAGGGTAGATAGAATTTATAGGGAGTTGAATAGGTTGAAATCCTAATATGACCCTAGGTGAAATTGGATATTTACACAAACCTAGGTTTATTTGAAAAGGGGGGTATGAAGAGGTGGATCTCTTGGTTCCAATTAGCACCAAAGTCCAAAATTTTTGGAGTTATTATTATTTTTTTATTTTATTTTTAGCTTTATTTACAAAAAGGGTCCCAAAATTATTTACAGGGAAAATGTACAAAATGAAGTATCACTACTACCGAAGACTTCTTTCGGTCGTATCCCTCTAGTCCGTTTCCCATCATTCCAATGGGTCTGTTTAATAGGGCACAATTGGGATGCCAATTGAATTGTCATTGGAGCCCTTGGCATCCCCAGTTTCACCTTTTAAGTTGTTTCTTCCTCATATCATTACAATCCTCACTAAAAAATTTTCATCACCACTTTTCTCATTTTGAACTTCTCCATTCCTAATGTTGAGAAATTTCAACTCATCTCCATACAGCTCCTCAAAGCTGAGGTTAACATTTTCCCCTAGAGATGTGCAATCAATTAACAGATCCCGAGTTGGCTCATCCAGACACATGAGTTCTTCTGCGAAGAGATCTTCAAAAGGTATGTCAATCGGAGTTTCTTAAATTTTATCCTCAAGGGATACATTCTTGGTTGGCTCACTGAAAGTGAAGATATCCAAATTAATTTTCCCCTTTTGAAAGGGTACTCTAATATTAGGATCTTTCACATCAAGGTGATCGCATTCATTTTGAAATAATTCATTAAGAAACAATGACTCATCTTCTGATTCTTCACTCTCTTCCTTACAATTGTTTCCAACAAAGTTTGCCTCATATGTTTGATCTCTTGTCTTACGAGGTTATTTGTCAATGTTGAAGACATTCACTTCTCTCAGCATGTCGCCAAAAGTTAACCTCATGGATCCATTCCTGCAATTGATGATGGCATTGGCAGTAGCAAGGAATGGTCGCCCCAGGATAACAGGAGTTTGAGCCCTATGATTGGTGTTAGACAGAGGTTGTGTCTCAAGAACTATGAAATCAACAGGGTAGATAAACTCCCCAACTCGGACAAGGACATCATTGATCTCCCCTTTGGGAATCTTCACAGAACGATCTGCCAATTGTATCGTAACTTTGGTCGGACGGAGGTCGCCTAACCCTAGTTGTTGATACACGAAAAAGGGAAGGAGATTGATACTGGATCCCAATCAAGTAATGCCCTATTGATGGTAGTCTGTCCTATGATACAAGAGATGGTCGGGCTCCCTGGGTCCTTGTATTTCACAGGAATTGGCCCAGTGAGCAACTCGCTGATGTTTGAAGCTAGGAAGACTTTCTTAGGGACTTGTGTTTTCCTCTTCTTGGTGCACATTTCCTTTAAAAATTTTGCATATGATGGAACTTGTTGTATTGCATCAAGAAGAGGTACATTGATTTGAACCTGGTTGAACATTTCTCTGATTTTCTCCATATGAGCATTCAGCTTGTGATTTGCTAGCCTATTTGGAAATGGTACTATAGGCTTGTATGGTTGCTCATCTACCTTTTCTTTCCCTTTGTCTTTGGAAGTTGATGGCTCAGTACTGGAAGATGGATTGTCTTGAGTTGGTTGTACTGGGACAGGAGGTGTTGATTTGGACAATGATTTTGACACTGATTTGGTAGGTTGATTAGAAACCTTGTTATCTACCCGCTTCCTAGATCTCAGATTATGAATAGTGTTGCACTGACTGGGGCCCATGTCTTCAACTTCATGTAGAGGGAAGTGATTTTTTGGATTGGGCACTGGCTGGCTTGGTAGCATTCCTTTTTGTCTTTCATTTAAAGAATTACCCAATTGCCTTATCTGGACCTGTAATTTATTCATATCCTGGTGCTGGTGGGTCATCATTGAAGCTTAGGTTTTGGGTAGGGTTTCTATCATTTTCTCCAAATTAGATATTCTTTTCTCAGAATGATTCTGGGGTTGATGTTGCTGATATAGGCTGGAAGTTGGTTGGGAAATGTGGTGGACTTTGATAAGACTGGAATTGTGGTGGACTCTGATATGAGTGAAATTTGGTAGATTTTGGTTGAAACTGTTTTGAGGAGGCTGAGCATGATATTGATGTGGAAATGGTGGCCTAGATTGCTCAGGACCAGACTAACTCCAAGAAAAATTTGGATGGTTTCGCCATCCTGGATTATACGTTTTGGAGTATGGATTGTGGTTGGGTCTGGTGAAAGCAGCATTCGTGTTCTCCTGATACATTTGAGACTGGTAAACAGGACATTCCTCAAATAGATGGTTGATATCATGGCAATAGGTACAACCCGGTTTGACTACAGGTGATGGGTTGACCTGGTTTACGGCAGTAGGTTCCCTTGATTCAAGCAGTTCTATCCTCTTCATCAGTTGTGTTATTTTAGCCTCAGCAGCTATAGAGGATTCAATTGAATGCATACCGGTTCTGGAAGTAGTGAAAGTGGGTTTCTCTGGATATGACTCCCACTGAATTGTTTTTTCTGCTAAGGCTTCAAAGAGATCCCACCCCTGATTCTCATCTTTCTTTAAAAATTCCCCTTGGCACATGGTTTCAAGGAGTGTCTTCGTTTGGTAATCAAGTCCATCATAGATAATTTAGCACTGACGCCATTTCTCTATGCCGTGATGAGGACAAAGGGCTAGTAAGTCTTTGAAGTGCTCAAAATATTTCCAAGATGGTTCATTAGATTCTTGCTTGAATTGCATAATGTTTTTCCTTATGAGGGCTGTCTTGTGAATGGGATAAAACTTTTTAAGAAAGACTTTTACAAAATCATCCATGAAGAAATCGAACTGGCGGGAAGATTGTAAAGCCATTTCTTAGCTATATCTTTCAGCACAAAAGGTATGAATCTTAGTCTAACAGCGTCCTCAGTCAATTGGAAAATTCTCATCATAACACATACTTCTTCAAACTCACGAATGAAGAAATATGCGTCCTCGGATTCTAAGCCATGAAATCGGGGAGTGTGTTTATGAATTGTGGCTTCAGCTCAAAATTATTTATATTGGTCACTGGGAAAAGAATGCATGATGGAAGTGAAGTGCGAATCGGGTAGAATTTATCTTGAAGCGAAGTGTTGTTTGCCATTATTGGGATTGTGTCAAGTGGTTGTGTTTGTGCAAGTGTAGAAATTCTAACAAGTCTTGCAGAATCTGGATCCCGGTACCACTCTTGCGTATACAATCACAAACAACGTTCACCGATCACACAATCGAAAAGAAAAAGAAAATAACAAACAAGAAAAGAAAAATCAATCACAAGCTATCTAGGATACCTGGACCTAGACGACTCCTAATTGTTCGATGAACCAAAGAAGGTTATTGCTTGAATCAGACCACAGCTAATCAGCCAGGTAGGGGCAAAATACGGTAGGAGGTATCCGTGCGTAAGCAACGGGCCTTAATTACGCCAAACCACGGTATCTTCGAGGCGTAACCTCTTAATCCCCAACCTTAAACACTGATTTGACTGGAGTATGAATAAAAATTAATTTCCAACTTCAGCCGATCTCCTACTGAGTCCGGATGTCCTTAAGGCCAACGTCTATCAGATTTTATTAAAAAGCTTGGGATTGTGAGTGCTTGGATGATGATTTTTGGGCCAAGGAAAGGGTGATAAAATCCCCACCTTATCTTATTTATTGGGTGATGCCCTTAAAATCAATTTTGTGCAAGTGTACAGTATATGCAAACAAGGTTCACTCAAAGCGATGTAAATCAACCAAGAAGTGAGTCCTATTCGATATGCAATGCGAACGTACCTTGCTCCAGCACTCTTCAACAGTAAAGTAAATGAATTGAAAAGACACGTGCCTAAAAATGCAAACGTCTAATCAATTTTTAACTTTACAACAAATGTTTTACTGTTGATTTTATTAGAAGGATCCTGGTGAAAGCATACAAGAAATTAGATTTGCAGCAGCTGTATTTTTGCAAAGCAAGCAACCCTGCACAAAAACAGTTTAGTACTCAACTCTTCATTGCCGTGGATCCGCGACTTTGGCCGAGAAAACGTGGCAAATTCAGGGGTACTTGGTCTCTGCTTTCAAGAGCAGAGGCCCAAGACCACTTATATGTTACTGCAATGCTTTTATTTCCTGTTCCTTCAACCTGTAACCTGCAACAGAGAAGAAAACTCGTTTAGCTCTTTAATTAAATGTAAACCATTTGCTCTCCCCGGCAAAGGCGCCAAAAATTTTTATTCAGAAGGGAGGAGTGTACTCAATTCAGAGATAGAGGGTTTAGAGTGAACCTTCTTTGTTCGAATATGATATGCTCAAGAACTCCAAAATGTATTAACAATGTTACTTTACTCCTTCCGAATCACCGTAGTAGTATGAACTATTATGGGTTGATTCTCAGGGAGAGCTCGCGATGGAAGCTTTAACGGTTAAGTGTTGAAGAGAGAAAACGAAAGTTCTTCTATGTTTAAAAGAAACAAAACGACATGGAAAAGTAAAGGAAGAATTCTTTGTGGATTGGTTGCATGAAAAGAAAAGCGATGTAAAAGAAAATGAAAAGAACTTGGAAATTTTGACTTGCTTTGAAAGAAAACTTGCGAAGGAAAACTTTTGAAAAACTTTTAGATGAAAGAAACCATGACTAGCTAACCTTTCTAATTTACTAACTTACTAATCTCAGGGTGATGCATGCCTCATGTTAATTCATCGGCAAGGGTTTGTCTTGCTTGTTGGTCAAATACTTTCCCACTTGGAAGATGAGTGTTCTTCTCGGTCTTGGCTTGTAGCCTCATTGATTCATCGGCTCCCGAGATAGAATTTCAATGGTGGAATCAGGAGTGTCACTCAAGGGGATGCTAAGAAGGAAGATACAAGATTCAGTAGTCATTCAAGGCCATACTCAAGCTAGCATTGAAGTAAGAAAATTGTACTACAAACCAATAGCAAAGTTAGGTGATCCATCTCCATGTTCCATCAAGGCACTTGTTCTAAAGACAAGGCTCTAAATGAGGCTTACATGAATCATATGGAATTACAACAAGCATTAGCCAAGAATGAAAGTAACTCAACTTCATTGGGGATGAAAGAGACTCAAAATTGCAAGATTAAAATTAGCAATCACCCAAGAGTTAGAAATTAGCAAAGTTAGTGGTTAGCTAGTCATGTTAGAAGGTTAGCTAGACATTACAATGGAAAGAAAACAACAATTCATAGTAGAATAAAAATGCAATGAAAGTAAAGCTTGAAGAAAGTAAAGTAAGAAAGTAAAGCACTAGAAATTGCAAAGATGAGAAGAAAGATGGATAAATCCTTACTTTAAAGTTGTCACCCCTTTAATTACAAGCTCTCACACTCTCTCTTTCTGTCTTTTGCAAAATTTCTAGGAGGAGGAAGAAGATTACAAGAGCACAAAAAACTAGAGAAAATTCCTACAACTCTCTTAAAATTACAAGCTCTTCTCTCCAAGTCTCTCCTCTCTTTCTCGCAGAGGCCCTAGGGGTCTATTTATAGGCACCAGAGGATGAGGCTCCAAAATCTAGACCGTTGGATCAAATCGCTGGCTCAACGGCCAGATTCCTGCCGCGGACCCGCGGCCAAAGCCGCGTTTCCGCGGCAGAATCTTGGCCGTTGCACCAACAAATTCTGTTGCCGTTCTGTTGGAGTCTGTTGGCCACGTTGGATCTTCTAGAAGGCTGGGAATATGCGTGGACGACTCCAGATCTGGGCTTGACTTTTGGGCTTTTCTTTGGGCTTTTAATTAATCCCATTAATCCTTGATAATTTCATAGATTATGGGCCTTCCTCTCCATTAATGGTGGACCTGCAAATTTAGAGAGAAAAAGAGTATAAAGCTTATTTTTATTTACATAATGCATGATATGGATGTGAAAAATGATGCAAAAATGAATGACAATCAAAGTCCCAGCGCCCGAAGGACCTACGCTAGCCGCATCATCTCCGGACTCTTCTGAGACGGCGAAATAGCCAGCCTCATTGCCCTCTTTATAAAAATAAGGGATCATAATGCTCCCCTTGTTCTCCGATAGCTTCAGCTCTCGGGCTTTTCACCGCCTCAGTTCCTGAACCATAAAACAAACCATGAGTTGTCTAGAACACATAAGAAGTATATTACAAAAACGAAGCTTATTTTACCTGGGTCCGGAGCGGCTCTACCAGTAGTCAGTTCAGGAACTGACGATTTAGTTGCTAATAGGGCAGGAGGAGGAGCCGCTGTAGGCAATTTCGCCCTCCGCAACAATCGTAGGAGCGTAGCGATGAGGCCTCTTTACTACCCTCTTCCTACGAGATCTACCCTCCCGTTTTCGTTTGAAGTGGACGTCAGGATCTTCTTCCTCCACTTCTTCAACATCGGCATGTTCTACGGGGGCTGTCCCCACCACGCCAGAAGTAGCTGCTGGAGCCTCAGAACCTATCTCCACTTCGAAGCGAGGACTTCCTGCATCCGAGGCTTCACTGTCATCAACAGCAATGAATTCCCCGATGCCTGGGACGCGAACCGTTTTACCCTCGTTTTTCTCAGAAACCTTCCACTTCAGCCGCTGAGAAATTAACTTCACACTAGAGGAATTAATAAAAAATCCACTAGGTGTGGAGTTCGAGGTTCTAAACTACTGACAGAATCCCAGGGTCATCAGAAGGTTCGGAGTCCTTAGCGGCATGCACAGCCGTGCCTCGGTACAGCCAGCAATGAAGAACCGCCAGGCATGGGCTCCATCGATGAGGCTCCCCATGAAAGCCAGATTGTTGTTTGGATTGCCCACATACAGTTGGTCATACCCAAACTGACGGGCAAACCGACTTGGAACATAGGGCTCCAGGTAGCAGGTGTCCCCGCTTCTGTACAACAAATGTGAGGGTCGAATGCTGACCAGCCACTCAAAAATTCCCCAGCTCAATGACGTCTGCCCTTTTCTCACATCCTTAAATTCTTCACCATAGCCTGCATCCCGAATATAGGGGAAGCAACGGAAAAGGCTATAGACGTCATGGCAGCATAGTAGCTTACGGACCGCAGCCACGTAAGTCTTTAACCATGAACATCCCTCGAATTGACAGAGAAGCGCCGTTTGAACACCTTCTGGGGGGTCCTCTCCAGCTTCGATCATGGAGGGATAGTGAAGGCAAACCACGCCATTAAATAAATATACGGAAGACCTATTCTGCGGTTTGGTCCGTCGCAGGGCAAAATAGTCCCCTTTCCCTGCTTCGTTGTTGGTGGCCTACAGAAAGCCTCCGTCATTGCGCGAAGGCCTCTCTGAATACAGCACACCATGGCCGAAAGAAGTCCAAGAGAACGACCATGGACTAAACGAACAGCAGGCAACATGACAGTCAGATGAATGACATCGCCTGATGAAGATGGCACCACGTATCTCTTCAACCAGACCGTCAAGAAACCAGCCAGAAGTGCCTTCCGAGACGTCAGCCGACGAGCCTGATGGTGGAAACTCCGAAGGATATCACCTTTCTCATAGGGGCCGTCATCTTCTTCTAGAATTAGATCCCCTTGAGAATGCTTTTGCATCTGGTAAAAGATGTATTCATCAGCAACTCCACAATGAGTCGCTTCAGGAGTATTTTCCATATCGGGGAACAAATAATCTCCCAGCTCTTCAAGCTGCATGAAGCTCCCTTACTGCTCCCATGCATACAGGAGCAAATGTATAAATGGCACATCAACTCTCGGTAGGTCGCAAACAAGGCGGGCTCCTGCTTCTTCAGAAGTGCTAATTCCGCCTCGCACAGGAAGTATTCTTCATATGGGAAAGATCCCAAAGGCAGAGCAGAAACTTCCCACATCTCTACAAAGCCATACCCAATTCGCCAACAGGGGTGAAGAAGGTCCCTGTAGCCGGGCAGTATAACTCAACGATGGCGTAGAAGTTCGCTAAGCTCATCTAAATGCCACAACAGGTCGCCCTAATGGCCTCATAAAGATTCAGCCTCTCCAGATCCTCCTCGAAATGAGTAAGGACATATAGAGTCAAATCCCTCCACCATGCCTTCGGAGGGTGAATCCATCCTGGAGTCCTGAAATCAGTGACTGGATAGTTACCACGAGCCTTAAAGAATTGATTCCCAAAGGTCTGCGCCACCGCAGGGTTTTCTCCCACTGGAATGTCTGGGAGTACATTCCCAGGGTGGAGGCCCATTATGCAGCGAGGATGCCCCGCTTTTGTGTAACCAGGAGAGAATTATCAACTTCCTTACGTGAACGGATTCAGTACTCCGACTAACTTGCCACTGCATCTTTCGAGCCTTCGTCACGCATTGAAAGAAGGACAAGGGAAAATGTCGTTTGCTAGACGGGAGATAGAACTTCTCGCCATCTAATTAGAAAATTCAATGCCCCTCTCCGGCTAGCAGCTGGCGATCATGGTCTGGCGTTGTATCTCCGAACTTGAAGCCGGGCTTCTGATAGATTCTTCGGTCAGAATCTTCAAGGGGAGCAATAGTTAAGATGCTCCTCATGGTGCGTTGATCCCCACCATGAATAAGTGTATCCCGAGCAGGAGAGCTTCGCTCGCTGAACAGTGAAGCTTGCCCTTTAAATTGCAAGCTGACATTGCCATCTAGCCTCCTGGCTGTGCCGAAGAGACTGTTCAAAGGACCAGGAGTGTAGTGCACTACAAGAACAAAGAAAAAACTATGATTAGTTCATCAGCCAAGTAAAGGCTAAAGCAAAAATGCAACTTTTGTTAAGGCGTAGCCTCGCTCTCCGAGCGAAGCTGGCCTGATGATAGCTTCGCCCTGAAGCTTAGCTTCGTAGCTGCAGTGTAACTCCGCACTCCACACGAAGGCAGGATGCAGGAAAATGTCAAAGTGTTAGCTTCGCTCTGGAAGCTTAGCTTCGAATAACAGAATGCGACAAACCCCAGCGGCTAACTTGGTCAGAAAGGTGTATGGTCTAAAGACTATTTTAAGGGCATTAAGGTCCTTTTCAGTTACACTTCAAAGGACAGCTTCGCATCCTGTCATTCAACAGGATGTGAACCGCCTAAGGTATAGCTTCACCTAAAAGCTAAAAGAAGGACTCTTCGGTTCTAATATTCCCAGTCAAGAAATCAAGAAAAATCCAGGGAATTGAATTCCCTAAGATTAACAGATCATGATTGATCGTTCTGGATTCATCTAAAGATAGCCAGAAATCGGTTTAAGAGAGAGATGAAAATCTCTGATCAAAAGGGAAAGATCCCTACCGACGATCGGTCGTTCGATGACCGGAGGAGGAGAAGAACCCTCCGTTGCAGAGGTTGCGACCTCTTTCCCGCTCGTCTCTTGGGAGCCATTGAAGAACTGAACAGGTTCTTGAATTCTTGAATGAAGAAGAAGAAGAAGAAAAGAGTCAAATGCTCTGAAAATTTCAAAGAGAAGTGATGACCTTCTCTCTCAGCCCGATCAGGCTTTTATAGGCTGATGATCGCCTAAAACGATGCCTCAAAAAGAGCATAGGCTGTCATTTCAAATTAATTTGAAATGGCGCCTAAAGCGCCTTCCCGAGAAGCGCTGACTCAGCCCCACTAAGGGCTAACTCCGCCACGAGTCAAGTGTTGACTTAGCGCGATGTATTGATAACTTCGTCAAAAAACATGCCTTAGCTCCGCTAAAAGCACAGTTCGAACTTCGCGGAAACTTCATGTTAAGCACATTCCTGATACAGAAAGGATTTTGTCTTTAACTTCGCATGAAGTCTAGCTCCGCCGGACCAATTCAAGTGAAGGAGAAGCAAAAACAGATAAGCAGAAAATAAACTTTTATTGATTTAAAAGGGAAGGTACATTGATACTACTACATCAAGGTTGTGTTTTCGTACAACAGAATCATTTTGTGCAAAAGGCATACAAGTGGTCCTATCTACTTCCAAGCCTAACCAACTGGACATGAAAAGCCTTCCTCCTGTACAAGACCGTAATTCTTCGCATAATGGCAGATTTTGCCATCAAGGAGCTGGATCGTCTTTAATGAAAATTGGCAAAGGACCGATTGCCACCAGAAGGCTGGATCTTCTTTGATGGAAATTGGCAATGGAAGGATCCGAGACCTTACAGGTGATGTCCGCTTTCCTGAAGTGGATCATCTCGGATGAGCGGCTACCAGCCTCGCCTCGAAGTGGATCATCTCGGATAAGCGACTGCCAACCTCTTCAGGGAACATCCATCAGCTGCCCCAGTTTGTTCCTCCTACTTAGGATTAAAGTTTCAACTGGAAAAGCAAGAGACAAGTCTCTGTTCTCTTTCATCAGATCGAAAGGTTGGCAAACATAGCTCACTGCAATGCAAACTGAAATAAGTTAGCAGTTAAGCAAAGGAAAAGCTTCAAAAGTGAAATGCTAAGTCAAATTCTTTGGGGCGAAGCAATTTATATCTGATTCAGTTGCAGAATAGGTTTCAGATTCAGTTAAGCAGAGGATAGCCTCGCTTGCACAATGATGATGGGCTAGCTCAGCAAAAGCCAAGTCCTAGCCCCACCTATATGGCAAGACTGCCTCGACCTTGAAGAGATTAAGTCCCAATTTTTGCCTAAATGGTCTTAGCAGCATGCAATGATTTTTCTTTGATTCAAAAGATAGCTTCGCTGGGAAGCTGAGAAACAGGGCTGAACCCCTTCTCTGCAGATCAGTGAGATATAAAATGAAGAGCAAGGGAAATCAATCCCTAAGGCAGCTGTTAAAGCTAAATTAAGGGAGATAAACTCCCTAAAAGTTATCAGTTCATTGGTACAGTCTCTGGATGACCGAGACTCACCGGATCTTGGCTGGGTAATGACCAGAGTAGGCATCCCAACTAGTTCAGAGATCTGAGTATCCCTCTCTAATAATCAAGAGAAGATATGAGCAGACCGTTTCTCTTCAGAGGAGCTCCGGTGTCCTATTTATAGGCCTCATAGCCTGAGCGCACCGCTACGGCTTCAAGCATAGAAGCGCGAACGAATTTAAGGCATTTATTGAGCCTTGAAAAAGGGAACGGTTTCCCTCGAAAACGCGCAAGGAGGAATGATCTCCTGTGCATTTATTGAGCCTTGAGCAAGGAAATAGTCTCCCTCGAAAATGCGCAAGGAAGGAATGATCTCCCTCGTTAATGCAAAAGAAGTTATTTCAACTTCGGGAAAGGAAACAATCCTTCTCGTAACCGACCGAAAAGGCAGTTGGCCTCGGGAAAGGAACGACGTTCCAAGACCAATTCAAAGCGAATCTACTTCGGGAGGCCCAGATGCGGAGCTACCCAGATGCGAAGCTACCCAGAGTCGCGAATATACACAATTCTTCAGTGAATCTATCCCAAAGTAGGATTAAAAGCGAAGCTGAACTCAACCACCATGGTGACGTTCATACTTCACATACCATCAACCAAAGCAATTCAAAGTATTTCGAAGCCTGAACCATTCCATTGCAGACTTTTGAAAACTTTGAAGGGGGTCTTGTTGACACTTTAAAAAAGACAAGATTCTGACTGGCCTGAACAATGTCTAAACTTGTTAACATTTACAAAAGATAAGTGAGAGACAAGCTGACTGGCCTGAACAATGTCTAAACTTGTTGACATTTACAAAAGACAAGTGACAGACAAGCTGACGACCAGTTCTGTACTTATTGACATTTACAAAAGACAAGTGACAGATAGGCTGACGACCAGTTTTCACCCATCTCTGAGGGACAAAGAAGCAACTTGGACTCTACTGATCCAGTGAAGCAGACAGTGAGCCCGGATTGTCTCTAAATAGACCTCAGCAGGTCTAAGATGCTAGCACTTAGCATCACATAAGCCCAAGGGGATAGCCTCGCCTGAGAGGCTAAGATCATCCAACTTCGCCTTGAAGCCACTCACAACTCCATCACGAAGCTAACTTATAGCTTCGCCTGAAGTACTCAGTTAACTCCGCAGAGAGTTAGCTTCACTCGAAACCACACACAACTGCACAGAAGGATGTTCGGTAGCTTCGCCACAGATGTTATCTAGCTCCACTGAAGAGCTTTCTTCTGACTTCGCCAGATGCGCCTTCCAGCTCCACTGTGAGCTCAACGCGGCAGCTCCGCTGCGGGTTTGTTATGGTCAAACTTTGACCAATTAAATCTCCAGATGAGATCAAATCTAATCGGATCAAGATTAAATCTGAGATCAAATTTGACAGTTGATTGCCATAATCTTTTGACTCTCCTAAAACGAGTAAGAGGATCAAGGGAGATCTTTCAATTATATGGAAAGGATCAAAATAAATCAGGAGACCGACTTACCTGCTACTTCTAACTTCGCAGAAGCTGATCCTAGCCTCACAGTAAGGCTACTTTCTAGATTTGAACAGATTTGACTCAATCTGTTTCCATATTTTCAAGGGACAATTATACCCCTGCTCTCCCTATAAATAGCCCACCAGAGGCACAAGGAGAGAACACACACGAGGAGGGCAAACACACGCACAAATAGAGAGACGGCTAAACAGAGATCTATTCTCTTGCTTCCAAGAATTCAGAGAATTCAGAGAATTACTTCTCTAATTAGGGTGCTGATACCCTAATACCTTCCTTCCTTTTAAGGAATCTCCGGAACCAGGCGAGAAGGAATTCCCAAGTGAAGGCGGTTTGAGAAGTAACAAGAGGGTTCTACTAACCTTATGTTCTCCGATTTCCCAAACCAGGCGAGAAGGGAATCCCATCGATCGCATCGTCAAAGGGACAAAGTGGTCACGCGTTGACCAGACTCCTATCGGCATACTTCTCCAGAATCTCAGAGGAGATCTACTTATAATCTTTTTAGAATACTTGTAATTTAGCTCCTCGACACTTTTTTTTGTAAGTTTTCCCTTTTACAAATCAATGGAAAATAAGGGCGAATCATCTGCAATGCCTCCTCATCCTGTCCCATTAGTCATTAGGTTGTCAGCTCCTAGGCAGACTAGTGGTAAAGCTGCTCCGAACCCGGGTAAGATCAGCTCCATTTTTGTAATATACTTCTTATGTGTTCCATATGGCTCATTGTTTACTTTATGATTCAGGAACTGAGGCGGTGAGAAGCCCGATAGCTGAGGCTGCCGGAGAACAGGGGGAGCATTATGATCCCCTGTTCACTTATAGAGAAGGTGATGAAGCTGGCTATTTCGTCGTCTCGAAAGAGTCTGGAGGTGATGCGGCTGATGTAGGTCCTTCGGGTGCTAGGACTTCAAAAGGAAGTCCCGTAGCTTCTAGCTCTTTTGGGTGGACCATGGAGGGTTCGGCAAGTGAAGGTGGGTTGGCCATTCGTGTCGATTCTGCCAAAGATTTTCTAATGGAGCCTGCAGGGACTGATGCAGCCGTCAAGACGATTGAGGCGACATCATCTTTTGGTAGTGTTTTGCCTTTGACTCCTGCTATTTATTAGGCCTTGCTTAAACAAAGTCTTGTTGTAGGTGTTCCGCCTCTGGATACATCGACTTTAAGAGAGCCAACCAATCTTCTAAGGGAACCAGGGTGAAGTAAGTACTTCAATCGCGGTGAATGCTGCTGAGTTTGATGCCTTGTATTATGGGTTGCCCTCTTATCAGCCTGAACTAGCCAGAGGAGATGAAATTGAGGGAACGGTAGTCATGGAATCAACCTCACTTTCAACTATATCAGTGAGTGAGATGCCATTGGCTTCGCCAGTGCTGCCTATCTTGCCAGGCGCGGAGCTGAAGGTGATTACCAGTCCTACTTCTCCAACATTGGCGGTTGAGCCAGCTCATCCGGAAGTAATCACTAGTCCTACCTTGGTTGTGGCTAGTATACTGGTTTCGATGAGGACTCCTCCGATATCACTGACGACCCCAAATGTTGCTGCAGCCAGTGCCTCCATAGTTACGCCAGTGAAGCCAATGGAAACTCTGTCTTCAGGGGCTGCTTGTTTGCCGGGCGTAGCTGCGGCCGAGAACGAATTCGTGGCTGAGTTAGTTGATAACTTTTATAAAAGCTTGAAGCGATCCATTGCTTTGGTCTTGAAGGGCTCGACTACCTCATTTTCTGCTTTAAAGGTGGTCCTCTCCCGAAGTATTGACAGTATCCGAGACTTTGGAGGGGATGACCAGGCCGTCACATTGGAGCTTATAGTGGACAGACTCGAGAGGGATGTGAACGAATGGCGCCGTCTTAGCCATTCAGATCTGGAGTCTTCAATTAACGAACAGCTTGCGCATCTTGTTGCTCAGATGCATGAAGCTCATCTCGCTGCTCAAGAAGCTGCCAAGGCCCTTTCTTCTGATTTGAAATCCTTGGAGACAAGGAAAGTAGAGCTCGGGGATGCCATAGACGCTTCTAGTAGCGCTCTTCTTGACGCTGAGGATAAAATTGAAAAGGCCAAGGAAATGATCAGGAAGGCTAATCTTCTTTTGTCCAAGGCTGAACCAGTGCGTCTTGAAGAGACTGCTCGGCTTGAGCAGCTTAAGGCCTAGCATGACGAAGTCTTGCGGTAGGAGCTAGTATAGAGGGCAATCTTGGTTGAAATTGAAGCTCGCTTGGCCCAAACGGCGAGCTTTAATGAGGCCGAGTTGAGGTCCCAGGAGCTTATCAGGGCTGCTGAAGGAGGAAGACTAGGCTGGCCACTCTTGAAGAACAGATCAAGTCCTATGAAGCACCGTCATAGCTTGTAATCTGTGCATTCATGTATCCCTCTTTTGGAATCAATAAAAAGTAATTTTATTTTGACTCCCCTGTTGTTGATTGGTCGCTAATGTTGCATATTTATAAATCATATGTCCATCTTATTATAGAATAAAAGCCTGCATTGTCCTAATTAATTGTTGATTTATTTGCAGGCCCAATCTTTAAGGAGATGAAGAGAAATGAGCCCAAATCCCACCAAAATTCTGAATTAAATCAGAATTAATTCGCACTCACTGAATCAGGGAAAAATCAAGAGGTTGAAAACCGGTTGAGAAGAATCCTCTCAGAATCGATCGGTTGAAGTAAAGATCAACGGCCATTTTTTCAAAATCTCAGAGCCAAACTACAAATCCAACCCCAGATAAAGACAGAACGAGACGCCGGGGAGACCCACCAACAGGGTGTGGCCACCTGGCCATACCCTGGCCGCGGAAACGCGACCCAAGCCGCGTTTCCGCGGCAAAGTTGGGGAGTTAGGGGGAGCGTTTGCTCCCCCGATCTCCCCGGGATCTCCCTCGTGTGGGTTATGCCTATAAAAGGGCAGTCTTTGTGCTGAAAATGGGACGACCATGCAGAATAGGACTTAGCCAAGTTTTTCATTTCTTAGTTTAGGTTTTTCTTTTCTTTTCATGTAAATTTTATGTAGGCTTAGGTTAGATGATGATTCAGTGTAAGTAAGAGAGAGAGGCTGATGTTGAGAGTGACACCGATGTACCCTCCTCCTTTCTTCATTGTTTCAGTAAGTAATAAAGGTAAATGCTTTGTTTTTTGTTCTGCTTTACTTTACTTTTCTTTTGCTTTCTTCTTCCTCCTTATACTTTACCTCGTTTGCTTTTGTTGAGTTTACAAGTGAATTCCAAAGCACAAGTACAACGATGTTATGTGAGTGCCAACGATAGTTCATGAAGACGTTCTCCTCCTCAAGACGTATCACTTCATGCTTGTACTAGACTTGATGATATAATGTGAACGGGGACTGAGCTCGGGCTTATAATCTATGCGTTGAACGCCTCCTAAACAAAGGTAGAACATGCAAAGGTTTTCAGGTAAGTCATCAATCAATCTAGGTAAGTATTTCTTCAACCTTCTTTCTTTTCTTTTATTTCTTTAGCAAAGATCGCAATCACGATTTCTTTCACCACATCTTCCAAATCGTTTTCACTCTTTTTTTTCCAATTCATTTGTATATAGTCATTCTCCGGTTTTCTCCACCTTCTTCATCTATCGCTTTCTTTTTAACTTTAACCTTTAATATAACTCTTTCATTTTTATTTCTTTAAAACAGAGAAGAACTTTCGCTTTTGTGTTCATAACGACTTCAATACAAGAACGTAAACGCTTCTATCGTAAAACCCTCCTTGTGGATCACGACCCGCATAGCCACTTGCTATCGCGGAAGAATTGAGCACTTGCACATCTTCATTCTAAATCTGAAATTCTTTATTTTTATGTGCAGTTTTGCATCAATCAAATTTTGACGTCGTTGCCGTGGAGGGTAACGTTTCTATTGAAATCTGAATTTTTATTGAAAATTTTTTAGAACTAAAACAAATTTTCTTCTCTGTTGCAGGTTAAAGGGCAAGCAAAGCAGGAAATTAAAGTTGCAGTAACATATAAGTGGCCTTGGGCCTCTGCTCTAGAAAGCAGAGACCAAGTGCCCTCTGCTTTGCCGCGGATCCGCAACCAACGCCGCGAAAACGCGGCAAAAAGGAGTGGACTACTAACTGTCTTTTTGCAGGGCTGCTTGCTTTGTAAATTCTAGTTTTCTGCAACTTTACTTTTCTTATATGCCATCACATAAGCCTGCTAATAATCAACAATAAAACGTTTGTTGAAAAGCTAAAAAAATTGATTAGACATTTGCATTTTTAGGCACGTGTCTTTTCAATTCATTTATTTTTACTGTTGAAGAGTGCTGGAGCAAGGTACGTAAGCATTGCATTTAGCATAGGACTCACTTCTTGGTTGATTTATATCGCTTTGAGTGAATCTTATTTATCTTGTACACTTGCACAAATTGATTTTAAGGGCACCACCCATTAACAAGATAAGGTGGGGATTTAATCACCCTTCCTTAGCCCAAAAATCTGATTCCAAACACTCACTAACCCAAGCCTAACTAAAAATGAGTAGATGTTGGCCCTAGGGACATCTCGGACTCAATTAGGAGATTATCCTAAGGGGGAAAGGTGTTGGAATTTGACTCCTGCCAAATCAGTGTCTAGGAAAGGGATTGAGGGCCAAAAGCCCGAAGGTTGGTGGTTATTTAATTAAGGAACGTATTTGACGGAAAACCTCCCACCAACCTTGCCCTGACCTGGCTGATTAGCTTGTGGTCAAAGTCTGCATTAAACCTCCCGTGGACAGTTTAATCAGTTAGGAGTCGTCTAAGTCATAAGTCTACCCTAACTTAGGTTAGAACTTTTTCTTTTTTGTTTGTTTATTTGTTTGTTTTTCTTTCTTTTTGTCTGTATTCCATTGTGTGATATGGCTTTATAATAATTTTTCCAACTTCAATAATAATCCATATTACATATCAAATTCTTTTTCGGATATTACCAACCTGGCATATCATAACTTTAACCAACCTAGTGTGCCGGATTGGTCTTATCCGAATCAATATAACCCATGCCCCCCATCGTATGACTATAAGTTCCAGAATGATTTCAACTCTTCACAGAGTCAGTGGGGATTCACCTCCCCCGAGCATAATTATCAACCAACTTGTCCTCCTTCTCCACCTAGTCCACAATATTTTCAAGATTCATACTCAGTTCCACCTGTCCAAAATAGGAAACCATCAATTTTGGAAATGAGTATGCGTGAGTCCAAACACAAATCCCAAAATCTGATGGACTCACAATTTCACTACCACTTCCAAGACAATTCTTCATCTTTTCATCAAAATAATGAACCTATCAACTATGAAAAGATGCTTGAAGCCATGACTCAGGCTCAAAACACTCGTAATCGTGACATAGATATGATGGTCGAATCTCTACATTCTCACCGTTGGACCAGTTCTGATGTCACGAATCATTCTGTTAGAACCGAAGAGTCCTGTAGTTTTGGAAATCAAGATTCCATTTCAGAACAACCATTTGAACTTGCCCAAACTCCAAATTTTGAAAGAGATATTGACAGTTTGGCAAGTTATTCCTTTCCTGAAATAGAACTTGAGAATGAATATGATCTTGAACCCCAACTTAGTGATTCAATTCTTCTTCCTGATTCAATAATGACTCCGGTATCTTCACCTGACTTCAATCTTTTCACGGAGTCAACATTGGATCCTGTACCAATTCATAATGAAATTGAATCACCCATCTTTGAGGATCATATTGAACTTGACCAATTATACACTTTTGAAGATCCTATTGACAAATTGGCAAGTTCTCATTTTTATGATATTGAACTCAATGAGATATGTGGCCTAGATTCTCAAATCTGTGATCCAGTTCACCTTTCTGAATCAATATTGACTCCTGTTTTGTTACCAAACTTGAGTAATATTTTAGAGTCAGTTTTGATTCCCCCACCTATCATTCTTGAACTTGAATCACCAATATTAAGTCACATCCCATTGTTAGAAAATACATGTGGACTTGAGTTTTAACTTTTTGACTTGGACCCGCTTCTTGAACCAATCTCGACTCCTGAACCTTTACTTGACTTAAGTCACTTTCCTGAGTCAGTATTAGTTCCTGTATTTCCTGAGTCCAAGTCAATCATTCTATCTTTTCATACTCCATTCTGGGACGAGGTGGTTGACAAATTTGACTCCGAAATTAGTTATGGAATTTGAAATTAGATGGGGTTAAATTTTTAATAAAAATTCTTCGTGGATTTATCTTTTTAATGGGTTATATTAAATATATTTCTGGTGGGTTCCTCCGAACCCAAAGAAAAGTCGATTGGGCCGCATTTCGTGGACCAATCAGACCACCACCGGAACCACCACCATAAGGTAACATTTTCCTTCCCTTTCGTCTTTTTCATGCATCTATGCATTAATTCATACATTGAGGACAATGCATGAGATAGGTGTGGGGGAGGGTCTAACATAACTTTTCTTTTTGTTTAAAAAAAAATTTATTAACATTTTCTTTACTTTTAAAAACTTTTTGAAAATGGAAACAATACTTTGACATATTTTTGTAAGAAATTAAGTTAATTTTAAGGAATAGGAAAAATCTAAATTAGGATTTCTTATACTTGGTCAAAATAAGATTATTTGTTTGATTTTTAGGGTTAGAAAGAAATTTGTCAAAGTAATTTAGTCTTGATCTTTACCTTGATGAAATATGCACACTTCATACACTTACACACTTAGGGTTCAAAAACAAAGATTCTTATGCCTTATAAAAGAAAAAAAGAAAAAAAAAGATAAACAAATCTAATTATTGACTAGCTAGGTGCTTTGGCCTAAGCAAGCCTTAGTATTTATGCGAAAAATGATTAGATAAGTTTGAGAAAAAATATATATATATGAAAATCCCCTGATTAAGCTGGGTATTTGTGCCTAATAAAGTATAAGTATTCACGCCTAAAAGGGATCCATATCCTTAGTTTTGTGGCCTTATTTGCTCGAGTCCTTAAGTCCTTGGGGTGTTTTCTCACCCGGTGCCCTAAGATCGTTTGGTTTGGGAGTCATCGATTAAAGGCTCGTTACATGGGCAGATTAGAAAGCCTAATAGAACTAAGGAATAATACCCAAAAAAAAAGTATATATATATATAAATAAATAAGGCATAAGAGTTAGAGTTAATGAACCCTTAGCCAAAGTTTCACAGTCACAAGGTGCATATGACTTAGGGTAAAGTAATAGACTAGATGAGAAGTATAATTTGACTCCTTACTTTGATTGATAACAAATTTTTGAATAGAGACTAAGTTTAGGAATGAAAAATTCAGTCTTCCTATAACTTATAGATTGCTTAGATCTTACAATTATATTTCAAATATTTTTCCCTTTCAAAATGCCTTTCGAAAATACTAACTCTTTATTTCTCTTTCTTTATGGATTTTGTGGGTGTAATCCGCTGAAAACCCTCACGAGACAACACTCGTCCTCTAGGGGAAACCTAGAGGTTTAACGGCTTGTTGCACATGCTCAGTGCAATCGCGTGACCTGCGAAAGTGGTCTAATAATCTCTAGTATAGTTTAGTTGTTTTGCTCGAGGACGAGCAAAAGATAGGTATGGGGGTGTGATTGGTCGCTAATGTTGAATTTTAATATCATATGTCCATACTTATTATAGAATAAAAGCCTGCATTGTCCTAATTAATTATTTGATTTATTTGCAGGCCCAATCTTTAAGGAGATGAAGAGAAATGGGCCCAAAGCCCACCAAAATTCTGAATTAAATCAGAATTAATTCGCACTCACTGAATCAGGGAAAAATCAAGAGGTTGAAAATCGGTTGAAAAGAATCCTCTCAGAATCGACCGGTTGAAGCAAAGATCAATGGCCATTTCTTCAAAATCTCAGAGCCAAACTGCAAATCCAACCCCAGATAAAGACAGAACGAGACGCCGGGGAGACCCACCAACAGGGTGTGGCCACCTGGCCACACCCTGGCCGCGGAAACGCGGCCCAAGCCGTGTTTCCGCGACAAAGTTGGGGAGTTAGGGGAGCGTTTGCTCCCCCGATCTCCCCGGGATCTCCCTCGTGTGGGTTATGCCTATAAAAGGGCAGTCTTTGTGCTGAAAATGGGACGACCATGTAGAGATAGGACTTAGCCAAGTTTTTCATTTCTTAGTTTAGGTTTTCTTTTCTTTTCATGTAAATTGTATGTAGGCTTAGGTTAGATGATGATTCATGTAAGTAAGAGAGAGAGGCTGATGTTGAGAGTGACACCGATGTACCCTCCTCCTTTCTTCCATTGTTTCAGTAAGTAATAAAAGTAAATGCTTTGTTTTTATGTTCTGTTTACTTTACTTTTCTTTTGCTTTCTTCTTTCTCCCTACTTTACCTCGTTTGCTTTTGTTGAGTTTACAAGTGAATTCCAAAGCACAAGTACAACGATGTTATGTGAGTGCCAACGATAGTTCATGAAGACGTTCTCCTCCTCAAGACGTATCACTTCATGCTTGTGCTAGACTTGATGATATAATGCGAACGGGGACTGAGCTCGGGCTTATGATCTATGCGTTGAACGCCTCCTAAACAAAGGTAGAACATGCAAAGGTTTTCAGGTAAGTCATCAATCAATCTAGGTAAGTATTTCTTCAACCTTCTTTCTTTTCTTTTATTTCTTTAGCATAGATCGCAATCACGATTTCTTTCACCACATCTTCCAAATCGTTTTCACTCTTTTTTTTCCAATTCATTTGTATATAGTCATTCTCCGGTTTTCTCCACCTTCTTCATCTATCGCTTTCTTTTTAACTTTAACCTTTAACATAACTCTTTCATTTTTATTTCTTTAAAACAGAGAAGAACTTTCGCTTTTGTGTTCATAACGATTTCAATACAAGAACGTAAACGCTTCTATCGCAAAACCCTCCTTGTGGATCACGACCCGCATAGCCACTTGCTATCGCGGAAGAATTGAGCACTTGCACATCTTCATTCTAAATCTGAAATTCTTTATTTTTATGTGCAGGTTTTGCATCAATCAGTTGTATTTCCAACTTGTTTTAGCTTTTCAATTCTCGCTTTCAAGTTGTATCTGAGAAAATAGTCCTTACTGGACTAAAAAGATAAGATCTGGCTATCTGCCGGTTCAGATGTCGCAATGACGTAACCGATTGAGAAGCCACCAAGCTCAAAATTTTGTCGTATGATGACAAAGGAATGTCCTTGCCGGACTGAAAGATGAGTCTTGGCTATCTGCCGGTTCAGATTTCACAATGACATAACCGATTGAGAAGCCACCAAGCTCAAAATTTATCATATGATGACAAAGGAATAGTCCTTGCTGGATTGAAAGATGAGTCTTGGCTATCTGCCGGTTCAGAGGTCGCAATGACATAACCGATTGAGAAGCCACCAAGTTCAAAATTTGTCATATAATAACAAAGAAATAGTCCTTGCCGGACTGAAAGATGAGACTTGGTTATCTGCCAGTTCGCAATGACATAACCGATTGAGAAGCCA
Source organism: Agave tequilana (assembly GCA_038442645.1). Taxonomy (NCBI): domain Eukaryota; kingdom Viridiplantae; phylum Streptophyta; class Magnoliopsida; order Asparagales; family Asparagaceae; genus Agave; species Agave tequilana. The sequence goes on along the minus strand of JAVJIF010003947.1, from coordinate 119,364 downwards.
CCAAGCTCAAAATTTGTCATATAATAACAAAGAAATAGTCCTTGCCGGACTGAAGATGAGACTTGGCTATCTACCGGTTCAGAGGTCGCAAAGACATAACCGATTGAGAACCCACCAAGCTCAAAATTTTATCGTATGATGACAAAGAAATAGTCCTTGTCGGACTGAAAGATGAGTCTTGCTATCTGCCGGTTCAGAGGTCGCAATGACATAACCGATTGAGAAGCCACCAAGCTCAAAATTTTGTCGTATGATGACAAAGGAATAGTCCTTACCGGACTGAAAGATGAGTCTTGGCTATCTGCCGGTTTAGAGGTCGCAATGACATAACCGATTGAGAAGCTGAAAAAGCTCTAATACCAATTGAAGGATCACCTAGAGGGGGGGTGAATAGGTGACGGCTAATCTAATGGTCACTTAATGCCAAATAATGCGGAAGCAAAAACTATTATGACCTAAACAAACTATTACACTAAACACCACGTATAACACAAGAGTGTTGCCGAATTCCCCGTGAAGGGCTCTGGACAAACTCCTCTAGATTCCCCTAGATAAGGGTTGAGGTGCCGCGTTGGCTCTCTTGGTTGAATACAAGTATTAGCAAACAAACCCAAGCAAGTATATCAATATGAGCACACAAGATATATCAAGCATATAAAGATGAACACAATTTAAGCATGCAAGATATAAACAAGAGAGAGAGAGAGAGAGAGTGAGTGAGCAATCGCAAACACAAGGGATTTGTTTTGAGGTTCGAGCACACTTGCTCTACATCCCCGCCTTCGACAACGAAGGATTTCCACTATGCACGATCCCAATGGATCACTCCTCGGTGCCGCAACACCTACAAGCCCTCAGATTCTCTAGTCCCGTACACACCGCAAGCCCACCGGCTCGCCGAGGCCGCACCTCAAACAACAAGTTCGCACCCGAACTCGAAACACCGCGGATACACACGTCCGCCTCCTCAAAGAAATAAGAAATGATCTCTTGGTGATCTAAACACTTTGATCACCAATAAAAGCTCTCACTACAACACTCCTATGGATAGATAAAGCAATGGATAGCTCAAGTGTTTGTGTCAGAAAACAAGGAAAAAGATGGTGGAGGAAAACTCAAAGAATCACTTTTAACACTCTTTATAAAAACTCTCCTTTTGATAGGAAATATTTGCTCTCAATTTTGTGGAGAAAAACCTCTGAAAAGAGTTGGAAATACTAGCCCAAAAACCACTTGGAAATCTTAATCAAAACAGCCCCCAAATGCCCCATTTTATAGAGTCTGGAAAACTAGCCGTTGGGGTCTGTCAGGCCTGTCGGACGACCGCCCGGTCGTCCGGCCAACGGTCATATTTCAGACCGTTTGAGCCATCGGTCGACCGGTCGGTCAGGCGAGCCAGGATACAGAGAGCAAGTCTCTATGTACGGTCGACCGCTCGGTCGGCCGGGGCCTTTCCAGACAGCAGAACTCTCTGGACGGTCGACCGGGTCGGTCGGCCGCCCCTCCTGCCAGAACTGGCGTGCACGTCTGTGCACGTCGGTCGACCGTCCGGTCGACCGGATGAAGCCAGTACAGAAAAGTTAGGGATTAAAAACTTGGTCTTTTTGATTGAAATAAAATCCCATAAAATACTGAAAAATCTACAAAAATAGTTTTAACACTTTGCTTTGATAAACAAACATGCTTGCACAAAATCAAGGCATGTTACAAATAATTTGGACTATTTTTGTAAGTTGGAAATATTGGATCAAATGAAAAACAGTATTTTCCAAAAACTGATTTTTCTAAAACTTGTTTTTCCAAAACTTCACCAAATACAAAAATAAGGAAAGAGATGGTGGAGGAAAACTCAAAGAATCACTTTTAACACTCTTTATAAAAACTCTCCTTTTGATAGGAAATATTTGCTCTCAATTTTGTGGAGAAAAACCTCTGAAAAGAGTTGGAAATACTAGCCCAAAAACCACTTGGAAATCTTAATCAAAACGGCCCCCAAATGCCCCATTTTATAGAGTCTGAAAAACTAGCCGTTGGGGTCTGTCAGGCCTGTCGGACGACCGCCCGATCGTCCGGCCAACGATCATATTTCAGACCGTTTGAGCCATCGGTCGACCGGTCGGTCGGCCGAGCCAGGATACAGAGAGCAAGTCTCTCTGTACGGTCGACCGCTCGGTCGGCCGGGGCCTTTCCAGAGAGCAGAACTCTCTGGACGGTCAACCGGGTCGGTCGGCCAGCCCTCCTGTCAGAACTGGCGTGCACGTCTGTGCACGTCGGTCGACCGTCCGGTCGACCGGCTGAAGCCAGTACAGAAAAGTTAGGGATTAAAAACTTGGTCTTTTTTATTGAAATAAAATCCTATAAAATACTGAAAAATCTACAAAAATAGTTTTAACACTTTACTTTGATAAACAAACATGCTTGCACAAAATCAAGGTATGTTACAAATAATTTAGACTATTTATTTAAGTTGGAAATATTGGCTCAAATGAAAAACAGTATTTTCCAAAACTTGATTTTTCTGAAACTTGTTTTCCAAAACTTCACCAAATACAAAAACAAGATATTTATACTACTTTGAAGCATAGTGTGTATGGATATGATCTACTACACAAACATGGTGAAATATCTATGTTTTTGACATTATGCACTAAACATGATTTTGATTAAAACATGTAAACTTGAAAACCAAAAATCAAACATGTATTTTCTAACATAGAAAATCTTTTGTAAAACAAAACTATCAAGAGTGTGTGTGTATATGATACTTGAGCAATCCACCAACTACTCTATCCTTTACATTTTATTAAAACAAAATCTTCTAAAAATAAACCTAGACACAAGTCTTCATCTTCTTGAAGTCTTCACTTGAAGCTTTCTCATCTTCTTGACTTGGTCCAAACATGATCCAATGGCTCTTGGATCAAACCGTGCTAGCTCCAAAACTTGACTTTAAATCCTTTGTTGAAGCTATGCACCTACTAAGATCTTGATCATAAATCTGTCACTAATTAAACACAAGATTATTAGTACTATAACTATATGAGTTGATCATCATCAAAACTAGAGTGATGGGCCTTCGGGCCAACAATCTCCCCCTTTTTGATGATGACAAAACTCATGAAGTTATATATGCATGGATTAAAGTAAAGCTCCAAAGAAGCTCCCCCTTAACTCATGCATACCAAATAAACAAAATAAATATGCAATGTATGGCATGTATGCAAAGCTAGGAGATAAACATGTTTATGAGCATTCATTGAAACAAATCAAATCAAATTCTTTTTCTCCTATTTGCAAAACAAAACATATATGCATAAACACAAATATTAATCCCCCTTAAGCAAGGAAAACATGCATATATCTCAAATACTTCTCCCCCTTTTTGTTAATCATCAACAAAGGGGTTAAAGTAAAAACAAAATCATCAAATTTTTCTCCCCCTTTTTGTCATAAACAAAGAGACCAATAAGGGGTGTAAACAAATAAGTCAATAAAAGGTTATATGCGATATACATTCATGAAGAGGAAGACGGTAAAGTAACTTCCCTACACATATACATTACATGAAAGAGGGATGACAAGCCCTAATTCACATAACGTATAATATGTAATGCATAAGAGGAGATGTGAAGCTCCCCCTACACACGTGTACCACATAAAGAAGAGTTGTCAAGCTCCTCAATATACAATACACTCAACATGAATCTATATGTAGAAGAGAAGTTAAGCTCTCCTTGCATATAGGCAATACAAATCAAAAATTTTGATATTTCTTATAAAACAAAATTTTGAATTTTCTCAATAAAACAAATCTTGAGAATTATTCTTAAAATTTTATTTTCTTATCATAAACAACTTTGTGCTTTAAACATGTAAAACAATTTTAACTCAAGCACAAATAACTCATATATATGTATGAAAAATGAGTATACCAAATGAAATTTATACATACATATATAAGAAAATAAAATATGAGTATATACAAAAATAGAGTCAAATTGATACCAATTGAAACGATTCAATGATACCAATTGAAACAATAATAGGACCATGTATATATCTCATAAAACATTGAAGAATAAATAACTAGTTAAATTAATTTTGAAAAACTAGTTAAAGATCCTTTAAAAACATGAAACCAAATCATATGTATTTCATGAATCATACCAAATACACAAAAGATGACACTCAAAATCGATTAAGCTCAAAAACATGTTAATGAAACAAGGTCATGACAAAACAAATGAAGTATGAGTTTATAAGAATCATGTATATAGTATTTACATGAAAATAGTCATTTAGGCTCAAAATGATCAAAACAAATTATTCATTTTATTTTATGAAAATTTATTTTCATTAAAACAAAACAAACTTCTAGGTATATGTATGATTTATCTAAATCTAACAATATGCATACATATTCCAAACATAAAACGAGTCTATTAATAGTATTTGTATGAAGGCAAGAGACTCAAAAGGGATATACATGTATATTTATTAGATTTGAATAAAAATTACATATACATGAAGTAAAAACACGAAGATTGGCAAAACAAGTATAAATGAAAGAATCATCAAAACTAGCCTATACATGTGCATATAGTGGGTACAAATGAGCATGAAGTGCAAACATATATGAATCAATTTGTTCTCACTATTTGTACATGTATAAATACAAGTTTTGATAAAAACTACATTTAAACTAGTATTTACCACATGAAGCACAAAAACAATTAAAACATGAACATGCTAAAAATATGACATATGAACAAGCATGTAAATAAATAAACTAGGAGTTTAGAAATAGTTACCAAACCAAAGAACTATTCCAAATCTCCAAACATGGTGGCCTTTCCACCAAAATTCCTTGATAGCGGTGCATCAAATGTATGTCCTTCTAGTACATGCATCCACCATCAAGGCACCATTCCTCTCACGTCGTGTGAGAGCCCTCACCTACATCAAAAACACATGGTGGGGGTTTTGGTACCCATTTTCTTTTGGGTCCTTGGTGGTTAGCTTTGTAAGGAACATTATTATTTGCAAAATGTTTGGGTTCCTTGACAAACTTTAAAACATTTTTATTTTTAGCAAAATTTAAATAATGCAACTTGTCAAAACAAAATTTTGCTAAATGGCCTTTGCGGCCACAATGTGTACATTTGTACACCTTAGAATGCATATGGGTGTGGGTGTGATCATGACGTGCAACATATGCATGATGAGAATGATGATGTGCATGAGAATGTGGAGTTTGTTTCTTTGAAAATAAGGACTCCAATCTAGAATAGTTAAATGCACATTTGCTCAAAGTTGAGCTCATACAATTAATCCTATTTTTCAAAACATTAATCTCACTATTATCAATGGTGGCATGTAAAGCATGGTGAGATTGTGAAACAATTTTCTTTTTCTTTTGAAAAGCATTTTCTTGTTCTTTTTCAATCATTTTTCCTTTTAAAATATTATTTTCTTGAAAAACGACTTCTTTTTGTTTTTCCACCAAAATAATTTTATTTTTCAAAGATGTGTTCCCTTCACAAAGATCACTCAATTTTGAAAGTAAGGAAACATTTTCATTTTTCAAATATTCTTTTTCTTTTTCTAAACATGCAATATTATTTCTAAATGAATCATGTTCTATATGCATGCAATCAAGTTTCTTTTTCAAAATTTTATTATCTTTTCTAAGCATGTCATATTTCTCAAGTAATTGTTGGGAAAATGAAGTGAGCTCATCATATGACATGTCAACATCTTCTACCTCGGATTCGGTAGTTACCTCAAGGGGGTTATCCCCTTGGACCATATAGCACGTGTTAGAGACGTCACTTCCAACATTCGAGTCACTCCCCGCATAGTATTGATCATTTTCGCCAAGGGAGAGGAGGGTGTTCCAAACTACAAAAGCCAAATCAAGATTAGCAACCCTAGATAAATAATCATCATTTAGGGTAGATCTTAAAGCATGTAGGGCTTTTGCATTAGCCTCAATGTTTTTGCCATTTAAACAATAATCATTTTTAGTGGTGGCAAGATAAACATGAATACCTAAGGCCTTGAGGTACAAAGACATCTTAACCTTCCAAATTTGGATGTTAAGAATGTCAAAGGTGGGTGGTGACATGAAGTCCATGGTGTGTGTACAAATATAGTGATTAGCCAAAAAAATGAGGATCTTTAACTCTAGGTTGTAAAACCTAAAATCAGAGCACTTGGCTCTGATACCAATTGAAAATGCTCTGATACCAATTGAAGGATCACCTAGAGGGGGGTGAATAGGTGACGGCTAATCTAATGGTCACTTAATGCCAAATAATGCGGAAGCAAAAACTATTATGACCTAAACAAACTATTACACTAAACACCACGTATAACACAAGAGTGTTGCCGAATTTCCCGTGAAGGGCTCTGGACAAACTCCTCTAGATTCCCCTAGATAAGGGTTGAGGTGCCGCGTTGGCTCTCTTGGTTGAATACAAGTGTTAGCAAACAAACCCAAGCAAGTATATCAATATGAGCACACAAGATATATCAAGCATATAAAGATGAATACAATTTAAGCATGCAAGATATAAACAAGAGATAGAGAGAGTGTGAGCAATCGCAAATACAAGGGATTTGTTTCGAGGTTCGAGCACACTTGCTCTACATCCCCGCCTTCGACACACGAAGGATTTCCACTATGCACGATCCCAATGGATCACTCCTCGGTGCCGCAACACCTACAAGCCCTCGGACTCTCTAGTCCCGTACATACCGCAAGCCCACCGGCTCGCCGAGGCCGCACCTCAAACAACAAGTTCGCACCCGAACTCAAAACACCGCGGACACACACGTCCGCCTCCTCAAAGAAATAAGAAATGATCTCTTGGTGATCTAAACACTTTGATCACAAATAAAAACTCTCACTACAACACTCCTATGGATAGATAAAGCAATGGATAGCTCAAGTGTTTGTGTAAGAAAACAAGGAAAGAGATGGTGGAGGAAAACTCAAAGAATCACTTTTAACACTCTTTATAAAAACTCTCCTTTTGATAGGAAATATTTGCTCCCAATTTTGTGGAGAAAAACCTCTGAAAAGAGTTGGAAATACTAGCCCAAAAACCACTTGGAAATCTTAATCAAAACAGCCCCCAAATGCCCCATTTTATAGAGTCTGGAAAACTAGCCGTTGGAGTCTGTCAGGCCTGTCGGACGACCGCCCGGTCGTCCGGCCAACGGTCATATTTCAGACCGTTTGAGCTATCGGTCGGCCGAGCCAGGATACAGAGAGCAAGTCTCTCTGTACGGTCGACCGCTCGGTCGGCCGGGGCCTTTCCAGACAGCAGAACTCTCTGGACGGTCGACCGGGTCGGTCGCCGGCCCTCCTGCCAGAACTGGCGTGCATATCTGTGCACGTCGGTCGACCGTCCGGTCGACCGGCTGAAGCCAGTACAGAAAAGTTAGGGATTAAAACTTGGTCTTTTTGATTGAAATAAAATCCCATAAAATACTGAAAAATCTACAAAACTAGTTTTAACACTTTACTTTGATAAACAAACATGCTTGCACAAAATCAAGGCATGTTATAAATAATTTGGACTATTTTTGTATGTTGGAAATATTGGCTCAAATTAAAAACAGTATTTTCCAAAACTTGATTTTTCTAAAACTTGTTTTCCAAAACTTCACCAAATACAAAAACAAGATATTTAAACTACTTTGAAGCATAGTGTGTATGGATATGATCCACTACACAAACATGATGAAATATCTATATTTTTGACATTATGCACTAAACATGATTTTGGTTAAAACATGTAAACTTGAAAACCAAAAATCAAACATGTATTTTCTAACATAGAAAATCTTTTGTAAAACAAAACTATCAAGAGTGTGTGTGTATATGATACTTGAGCAATCCACCAACTACTCTATCCTTTACATTTTATCTAAAATAAAATCTTCTAAAAACAAACCTAGACACAAGTCTTCATCTTCTTGAAGTCTTCACTTGAAGCCTTCTCATCTTCTTGACTTGGTCCAAACATGATCCAATGGCTCTTGGATCAAACTGTGCTAGCTCCAAAACTTGACTTTAAATCCTTTGTTGAAGCTATGCATCTACTAAGATCTTGATCATAAATCTGTCACTAATTAAACACAAGATCATTAGTACTATAACTACATGAGTTGATCATCATCAAAACTAGAGTGATGGGCCTTCGGGCCAACAGAAGCCACCAAGCTCAAAATTTTGTTGTATGATGATAAAGGAAAAGTCCTTGCCGGACTGAAAGATGAGTCTTGGCTATCTGCCGGTTCAGAGGTCGCAATGATATAACCGATTGAGAAGCCACCAAGCTCAAAATTTGTCATATAATAACAAAGAAATAGTCCTTGTCGGACTGAAAGATGAGACTTGGCTATCTGCCGGTTCAGAGGTCGCAATGACATAACCGATTGAGAAGCCACCAAGCTCAAAATTTTATCATATGATGACAAAGGAATAGTCCTTACCAGACTGAAAGATGAGTCTTGACTATCTGTCAGTTCAGAGGTCGCAATGACATAACCGATTGAGAAGCCACCAAGCTCAAAATTTTGTAAGGGATTTGGAAGAAATTTTCAGAGGTATATTGTTAACGTGACAACCCGAAAAGTCTACCAAGGACTGAGTGGGACTCAGGAACTTGCTGGGGAGCTAGGAAATGTATTCCATAGAAGGTCATATGTCAGAGGTGTAATGTTAACGTGACAAAAAGAACTTCATAGGAATTCGTAAAGCGATTTGTCAGAGGTGTAATGTTAACTTGACAAAAAGATATGCCAGAGGTATAATGTTAAATATAGCATGAAAAAGGTCTCATTTTCATTGCGAAAAACGAGGAGATCACTGTCATAGGTTTAATGTTAACTTAACAGCGAAATGGATGCCAGATGTGTAGTGTTAAACATTGCATGAAAAGGTCTCGTTCTCACAGGAAAAAACGAGGAGATCACTGTCATAGGTTTAATGTTAACTTAACAGCGAAATGGATGCCAGAGGTATAGTGTTAAACATAGCATGAAAAGGTCTCGTTCTCACAGGGAAAAACGAAGAGATCACTGTTATAGGTTTAATGTTAACTTAACAGCGAAATGGATGCCAGAGGTGTAGTGTTAAACATGGCATGAAAAGGTCTCGTTCTCACTGAGAGAAACGAGGAGATCACTGTCATAGGTTTAATGTTAACTTAACAGCGAAATGGATGCCAGAGGTGTAGTGTTAAACATGGCATGAAAAGGTCTCGTTTTCACAGGGAAAATGAGGAGATCACTATCATAGGTTTAATGTTAACTTAACAGCGAAATGGATGCCAAAGGTATAGTGTTAAACATGGCATAAAAAGGTCTCGTTCTCACAGGAAAAAACGAGGAGATCACTGTCATAGGTTTAATATTAACTTAACAGCAAAATGGATGCCAGAGGTATAGTGTTAAACATAGCATGAAAAGGTCTCGTTCTTATTAAGAGAAACGAGGAGATCACTGTCATAGGTTTAATGTTAACTTAACAGCGAAATGGATGCCAGAGGTATAGTGTTAAACATAGCATGAAAAGGTCTCGTTCTCACTGAGAGAAACGAGATCACTGTCATAGGTTTAATGTTAACTTAACAGCGAAATGGATAAAAAGATCTTTATATGTGATCTTACCATTCTATAGATGAGAATTGGTAAGTGATTTTAGAGAGGGAATCAAATGGGAACAGGTCCCTTAGGATTTTTAGCAAATCCTCAGCTGTCAACGGGTTTGATATGCCTTTACTAACTACCGTTTGAGTCGGGCTAGCCATGCTATTCCCTTCAGCATGATGAGTTGTCGAGGACTTATGTTGGGCTTAAAGGCCAACATTTTCCTCTATCCTTAACCGTTGAAGGTGTTGGATCACATGGTTAGCGCATGTGTAACCTTGATTCTTCTTTGAGACAACTAGTGTATGATCAGCTTCCTACTGGTTTATAGTTGTATGAACTCATTTGGAGGAAGAGAGGGGCGCTTCTTCCGTGTACCTTGGATTTGAAGGTCTTGATCAGAGGTGTAATGTTAACTTGATCATGAGAAGGATCCTTAATTAAGGATAATATTTCTTTAAGAACTTGCCGTTGATCGGCATCATGAGTAAATTGCCATCTGAAGTCATAAGGCGATATGCCCCGTTTGAATAGACTGTTTCTATTACAAACGGTCCCTCCCATTTGGGCTGAAATTTGCCTTTGATTTTGTGCGTCATGATCATTGGTCGTCTGACGGCTAAAACCAAATCTCCTTTCTGGAAGACTCTTTACTTGACCTTCTTATTGAAGCTTTTGATATCCGAAATTGATATAACTCAATGTGCTGCTGAGCTTGTAACGACTTCTCATCTAGGGCTTCGAGCTCTTGAAGTCGCAACTCATCTTTGTCCTCTGATGTGATCTTAGTGATCAGCGTAACTCGTAATGACGGCATCTGAATTTCCAACAGTATGACTGCTTCACACCCGTACACTAGGGAAAAAGGTGTATTGCCTGTCGGGGTCTGAACTGTGGTTTGGTAGGCCCAAAGACATTCACCAAGCTTTTCGTCCCAATCTCGCTTATTCGAGGAGATGAACTTTTTGAGTAACTTGATGATCGTTTTGTTGAATGCTTCCGCCAAGCCATTAGCGGCGGGATTATACGCAGTTGAAGTCACATTCTGAATTAGGTATTTATCGCAGAATCGATAGAATACCTAGCTTATGAATTGAGGACCGTTATCATGGATGATCCGCGTAGGGACACCAAATCGATGGATGACATGGTTTTTGATGAAATTAACCACGTTAGAAGTTTTGACTTCAACCAGTGGTATGGCTTCTGTCCACTTTGAAAAGTAATCGGTTATTGCTAAGATAAACCGGTGACCTCTTGTCGAAGAGGGGCTAATTTGCCCTACGACATCGATTCCCCATGCTTCAAATGGTTATGAAGCAACAATTGGGTGGAGCAACTTCGGAGGCTGGTGTATGAAGTCCGCATGAATTTGGCATGCTTGACACCTTCGTGCATATTGGATGGCATTGGCTATCATGGTTGGCCAATAATATCCAAACCTATGCAATCTGTCTTTAAGTTTTGGACCTGGCTGATAAGCTCCACATATGTCGTCGTGTGCTTCTTTAAGCACTTTCTGTGCCTCTAAATTAGAAAGGCAACGGAGAAGGACACCGTCATATGAACGACGGTAAAGTGTCTTCAGAGTTGGATCGTAGTAGAAACGGAGAGACCTTCGTCTGATAGATGTCGCTTCTTTAGGATTGTCTGGCAGCAGACCATGTAAAGCATAATCGATGAGAGGAAATCGCCAGTCTCTCGGCTCAAGATCCGTCGAGATATTATAGACCTCTCTGTTTCTTAACATATGTTTAGAGCAGACAAGGTGTCGAGTCGCCACTGTAAGGTGATACTCAATGTCGACTGGCAAGGCTAGCGTTGTTGCTAATGTGGCAAGGCTAGCGTTGTTGCTAATGCAGCAGCATCTGCCTTAGTATTCTGAGATCAAGATACATGCCCGATGTAAAAGCCATCAAACAGATTGGTCAATTCGATGACCGTGTGATAATAAGGCACCAAATCCTCGTGACGGACCTCATATTCGCCTTTAACCTGATTAACAATCAGTTTTGAATCGCCGTAAGCTTCAAGGTAGCGTACCCCCATTCCGTGGGCGAGCTGAAGACCAATGAGTAGAGCATTATATTCCGCTACATTGTCGGAGCATGATTCCGTCAAAGAAAATGCTTTAGGAAGGACGTGATTCTGTGGAGAGATAAACACAACCCCCACGCTGGCAATGATCCTGCCTTTAGGGCTTATTCGTAATGCTCCATCGAAGAACATCGGCCAAACTTCATCCTCTGAGGTTACATTGGACTCGAAGACTTCATCTGGAATATCTTCATGGAGTTTTGAGTGTTCCGGAACTGGATGAGCGGCTAAGAACTCTGCAAGGGCCTGGCCTTTAACCGCCTTTTGAGGGATAAAGATCATGTCATATTGAGACAAAAGAAGCGCCCATTTAGCTAATCTTGAATTCAATGATCCTGGCTTCGTCATGAGAAGACGCAAAGGATTCACTCTAGAGATGACATGTATGGTTTGACCGACCAAATAATGTCGTGTCTTCTGAACGGCAAAGACAAGAGCTAAGCATTCCTTCTCAATAGGATTATAGCAAGATTCTGCCCTTATTAGAGTCCTGCTCAGATAATAAATGGCTCGTTCGTGACCATTGTCATCTTTTTAAGCAAGCAGGGCACCAAGAGAATGGTCTATAGCTTTCACATAAAGTAAGAATGGTTTCCCGATGTGGGAGCCACTAAGACTGGAGGTTTTGTGTGATATCTCTTGATATCCTCGTAAGCTTCCTGACAAGCTTGATCCCATACAAAGGAAACACCCTTTTTAATGAGTCGGGTGAACGGTTGACAGCGGCCTAAGAGATTTGCAATGAATCTCCTAATATAAGCCAGTCTACCTTGCAAGCCTCTAAGCTCTTTGAAATTCCTTGGTGGATGCATGCTCTGAATGACTTTGACTTTGTCCGGGTCAAGATGAATTCCTTTTGATGTAACAATGAACCCAAGGAACTTGCCACTCAAAACTCTCAAGAAGGATTTTGTCGGATTCATCTTCAGTTGATGAGCCCGCATTATGTCGAGCATCGTTCTCAAGTCACGAAGATGGTCATTCTTATTGCGGCTTTTGACAGCAATGTCATCGACATAGTATTCTACTGTTTTTCAAAGATGATCGCGGATAGGATAATGCCCTGCTCTTTTCCTCACTGCAGAGGTAATTAGCACTAAATAGTGCTTTAGCTCTAGCTTCGCGGCTAAGAACTTTGAGAATGTCCTTGGGTGCTGAAGCTGCATAAGCACCACTGTCAATACTTAGGGACGATTCCTTAGCTCCGCTACGAAGGGCGAGCTTAGCACTTGATGAACTGGGGAGCAAAGCACGCTGTGGTGCTTTATCCGCTATGTTGTTGCGAAGGTGATTAGCCTTAGATAGTGCTTTGGCTCTAACTTTGCGGCTAAAAGCTTTGGAAATGCCCTTGGGCGCTGAAGCTGTATAAGCACCGCTATCAGTGCTTAGGGGCAATCCCTTAGCTTTGCTGAGAAAAGCAAGCTTAGTAATTAAAGAACCGGAGAACGAAGCACACTGTGGTGCTTTGGCTCGAGCTTCTCTGCTATGAACATCATGCGTGTCCTGAGGTACAGTAGCTTCGCTCATGAGAACGAGGCTGGCGCAGGGATTTATTGCCCCTGAATTAGGCGAAGGCATAGTCGTCGTGACTTCACGGCTGACAGTCTTGACGAAACAGGCAGGCATCTTGCCTTTTTGAGAGAGAAGGGCTTGTGACGTAGCAACGCCTGAGGCTTCATACAGAGCCTTCTGCTTTGGTCTCCACATCTACTTTGAAAGAGGAGACTTAGGTTCACAGGGAACCTGACTAGCCACACACGAGGCTGAGGGGTGTTGGATGGATTCTGCCTCCGGTTTTTGCTCCAAATTCTTGGCCATGGAGACCTTTCTATGCTTCCGTGCATGAAGCATTGGACCACCCCCAGAGAGGAGTTCTTCGAATTTTCCTTGGTCGAAGTGAACGACTAGGTTTTCGAAGGTGATAGGCTAAAGATTCTGACCCTTGCATTGCGGGCCTGCTTCCTTGTTGCGCCAGAGGACCGTGGTAGGCTCGCAATGAGCCTCATCTGTCTCTGCAGAGACTTGCTTTGAAGACTTAGTCCGAGGGGTTCTGGCCACACCGGCTTCCTTGAATTCAGAGATAGACCTGAAGGTCTGTTCGTCGCATTACGACACTTGATTCTCAACAGTGGAGAAATCGCTCCCGAGCGGAGTCGCCATCTTGTTTTCCATTGATTTTTCAAAGGAGAAAACTTACAAAAAAAGGGGTCGAGGAGCTAAATTACAAGTATTCTAAAAAGATTACAAGTAGATCTCCTCTGAGATTCTGGAGAAGTGTGCTGATAGAAGTCTGGTCAGCGCGCGACCACTTTGTCCGGATCGATAGGATTCCCTTCTCGCCTAGTCGGGGAATCGAAGAACAGAAGGTTGGTAGAACCCTCTTGTTACTTCTTAAACTGCCTTCACTTAGGAATTCCTTCTCGCCTGGTTCCAGAAATTCCTTGAGAGGAAGGAAGGTACTAGGGTATCCGCATCCTGATTAGAGAAGTAATTCTCTGAATTCTCTGAATTCTTGGAAGCAAGAGAATAGGTCTCTGTTTAGCAGTATCTTTGCCTGTGTGCATCGTGCCTCTCCGTATACCCCTGGTGGGCTATTTATAGGGAGAGCAGGGTATAATTGTCCCTTGAAAATCTGAAAACAGATTGAGTCAATCTGTTTAAATCTGGAAAGTAGCCTTGCTGTGAGGCTAGAATCAGCTTCTGCGAAGCCAGAGATAGCAGGTAGCGTCGATCTCCTGATCTGTTCTGATTCTTTCCAAATAATTAAAAGATCTCCCCTGATCTTCTTACTTGTTTTAGGAGAGTCAAGTGATTATGGCAAGCAACTACCAAATTTGATCTCAGATTTGATCTTGATTAGATTTGATTTTGATCTTGAATTGATTTGATCTCATCTAGAGATTTAATTGGTCAAAGGTTGACCATCAAAGACCCGCAGCGGAGCTGCCGTGTCGAGCTCGCAGCGGAGCTGGAAGAAGCATCTGGCGAAGTCAGAAGAAAGCTCTTCAGCGGAGCTGGATAACATCTGTGGCGAAGCTACTGAATATCCTTCTGCGGTTGCGTGTGACTTCGAGCGAATCTAACTCTCTGCGGAGTTAACTGAGCACTTCAGGCGAAGCTATAAGTTAGCTCCCTGATGGAACTTTGAACGGCTTCAAGGCGAAGTTGGGCGATCTTAGCCTCTCAGGCGAGGCTATCCCCTTGGGCTCATGTGATGCTAAGTGTTGAGCTAACCTAGCATCTTAGACCTGATTAAGTCTGTTTAGAGACAATCTGGGCTTACTGTCTGCTTCACTGGATCAGTAAAATCCAAGTTGCTACTTTGTCCCTCGGAGATGGGTACAGAACTGGTCGTCAGCTTGTCTGTCACTTGTCTTTTGTAAATGTCAACAAGTTTAGATATTGTTCAGGCCAGTAAGAATCTTGTCTTTTTTAAAGTTTCAACAGAGCCATGCGCCACGTATCTCTACGGATCACTGTGCCTATAAAAGACAACTGTCTTTCAAGAGTCATCAATAGACTCTTCTTCTTCTTCGCTGAGCATTATATCTAGGGTTAAGAAAAACTTGAAGCTTTTTTCATTTTCACCGTCTTCAACACCAATCTCACGGTCAAAATGGCACCAAAAGCCAAGCATGTTGCTTCATCCTCGAGCGCTGTCACACTGGAGATTCAAATGGGCAGTTCATCCACGTAGGAAGCCCCCATTTCAGGTCGTAAAACCATATGACCTGGTTTTTGCCATTGAAGAGGCTTAAAGAGTTCTCTTAACTCTTAAGTCTCTTTTGGATGTGAACCGCCAATGCGAGGCTTATGCCCGTATTTGATTTTCAGACGCAGCTCTTGAATTGGTAGGCAAGACACAGTTTTGACGACTTCTGCGTCTTTGCTTCATCAACTTGAGTCTGTATTTGTTTGTTGAACTCAGGTTTCGCTGAGCCCTGTGTTTTAGACTCGATACTCAGAATATTTCTAAGTATGGGGAGTTCAGACACAGACTTCCTATGATCCTTGCATCTTTTAAGATCAGGCGCAAGTTTTACTGAGTCTCGCGTCTGAGTCCGATACTTAGAAATTTTTCTAATATGGATTTTGAAATGCGGGCTACATGCAAGCCTCGCATTTTTGAGTCTATACGCGGATTTTGCTGATTTCCGCGTTTGGTTTCATTCCTACGTTTGAATTTCAAACATCTAGCCATTTTCCTTCAGATTCCTGACTAAGTGTTGTCTTCTTTGCAATGTGATACTCTTCCAACCCCTTGTCCAAGAAATGCCACTTTAGGGACGTAGGTGGAGCTGATCGTAATCTGACTTTCGTGCTTCAGAAGGCTGCCCTGTGATTACGGGTAAATCAAAGGAGCGAAGGGAGAGGATCATCAAGGCCAGTATGGTGACCCTTCGGGAGATTATCTCCGATGGACAGTTCGAGACAGATTCCCGTACTTCGTTACGGAAGCCTGCTTTCCTCTTCGGTGACGCCATTGACGAGGATGATAGGATTCTGCATGACGGAGATTACAAGTGGCTCCGTCAAATAGGGGACAGAAGGTTCTTTCTTCCTAATACGGAGAGGATGTATTCCTTGTCCTATCTTCAGCACATGTCCGTTCATCATACGATGGATTAGGATCTTTTCTGGTTTGTCTCCGGCGTCTCTCTCGGCAGATTAGTTGCCAAAGAAGTATACTCTGTAGGCCATGGGAAAGATATCTTTAGTTTATTTCCCGGGTTAGTCAGGCCTGAGTATCCGAAGGGAGAAACCCCTCAGCTTGGTGCCATCTTCGTCAATCAGTTTTTGAAAATTAAGGGTGATTTTCCTGTTACTTTCATCCACTTGGGTGGGTCTATTCTACTAACAAATCATGGTGGGGTAGAATGGTTGGATTTGTTTTCGTTGATCTCGGGGCTCTGTTGCAGCAGATGGGGTTTATATCACTCAGTCAGGGCAATCCAATATGGCCTCCCGCAGAGTTCCCACAATTTTTATGGCATGCTGGAGCTTTATAATCCTCTGACGGGAACATTTTTTACTCTAGTCGGGGAGATAGGGCTTGCTCTTCATGAACTATATGAAGTCTCGAGGCTAGTTATGGGAGATGCCCCTTATGAAGAACACGTCCCGACTTCTGAGGAGCTTTACCTCTTGATGAAAGAGGATCCTATGAGACGTACTGGAAAGTGTTGCGCCACTTTCACATCTGCGGGCAGATATCCTCCTGGAGGAATAGGGGTGCAAGCAGATGTCCTGGGGAGTTATTTGTTCAATGGCATAAATGAGAAAGATAGCCTAGCGACTAGTCTGGCCCCTTGCACTGACGAGGAAATTGCTGAAAAGATCAATGCCTCTGAAAGCTCTTACACCACTGAGTCGAACGAGGACACTTTCAAACCTGATACGGTCTTTGAAAGTTTCACTACCAGGCCTAAGTTCCCATTTCTGACTGGGCTCTATTGACGGGCTTTCTTATGTTGTGGCTGAAGCGTTGTATGGTACCAATGCTGCCACATGAAGTAATCATTGCTGATGTGGTGTACTCGACAGTCTTGCTTGCCTACGGGAAATCAATCGCTCTCCTTCCAGCGATGGTAGCCAGAATACGGAGCGGTTTACGGGCTCTAGTCAAAAGCCTGTGCCAAGTGGAGGCCATTGTAGATTCTGAGGGCAGGCCAGTGGTCAATTCGGAGGGAAGGTCGAGAGTGAAGACCCCTAACCCCAGAATCGAGCTTCCATATACGTACCTGATGGCCTGGTACGTTATGCACTACCCTTCACTGATGATGGTGGTGCTTCTTTCTGCAGGTTTTGCTCCGTGCAGAAGCTGGAGAATTCGAGCTGGACTCACTGCTGTATGTTCTTTGTTTAGAAATCTATTCTGAACATTTCGAACTATCAGCTCGACCGTTGCTTCCCTGAGATTGTTGATGCGTCTTACGGGTATAATTTTGCCGACCTTGCACAGCCAGATGATTTCACAAGGCTGCCATCGGGAGTCTTCCGGTGGCTAATCAATATTCGGCCTGGATACCTGATCTTTTGGCAAGGGAATTCATGTACGATCGAGCCTAACATGCCGAGCCGTATTGCTCGACAGTTCAGCTATGATCAATTATATGTCGGCAACCCTAACACTGGCCTTTGCTTTAGCGAAAATTTATTTGAAGGTGCTCGGGCGTGGTACTACAGTGTAGCTGGAGGGACAAAATATGTTTTCAGCTTACCTCACAAGACGCCCAATTATTATACTAGCCTCAATTTCTACACCTGGTACTCCTTGGCTAGTAGGATGCCTGATTTCGGGATACAGGTTCAAGAAAATCTTACTGCTCATTCTTCGAAGTTGGAGTCTATTCAGGCGCAACTAGCTACGAAGAGATTTTTGTCTGAGGAAGAGTGGTGAGTCCAAGCTCTGATGGAAGCTGAAAGGGCGCGTCAGCTCAAGATGCATCGCCTCTGGGAATAAATCCGTCCATTGGGGAATCAGAATTATTAGCCTTCTTCTCCCATCTGTTGAATAAGAGCATTTGTGTTACTTTTATCATTTTTGAGTCAAATAATAAAAGTTCTCAAATTTTGTCTCGCCTTTATCCTTTCAGACTTTTTTAACTGTCTGGATGAACTCAATTTTCATAGTCATACTCCTTGACTGTTTGTGAAAACACAGTTCTTAGTTATTTTGATAGGGTACGGTCATGAATAATAAACTCAGAATGCACTGAGCGAGACGCGGCTCTCATTTGTAGTGGAGACGCAGTTTTAGGTTCCTCAAGAATGACGCGCGGGTCTCAGCCGGTAGGTGAGGATGCGGCTCTGACTCATTAATGGAGACGCAGTTCAGGCTCATCAGGAACGACGCGCAAACCTTGGCTGTTTGGCAAAGACGCGGCTCTGGCTTAAGAGAGACGTAATTTTGAGACGCAGACTTGCGTTTTTTTTTAGATAAAGGGGACGCAACCTTCATGCTTATAAAAGGACACAACCATGGACGCAGCCCTTGATTCTATCAGGATGCGGACTTCAGGACACAGTGGAGACGTGATTTTGAGCTCCTCAGGACTAACGCGCGGGGCTCAGCTGGTTGATGGGGACGCGGCTCTGACTCAATAGAGACGCAACTCAGGTCCCTTGGGAAGGCGCAAACTTTGAAGTACGAGTCTGAATAGTCATGAAGGGTGGTTTCGTCTTGCTGAGGAGACGCGACTCTGAACCACTTCAGGAGATGCGATTGTGGCTTCTTTAATAGGAATGAAATGAACGCAGCCCTCGAGTTTATGAAAGGACGCGGATTTGTGGACGTGACCTCTGAGTTTGCGCCTGACGCAGCCTCTTAAGCATCATATGTAGCCCATCTTAAAGATCTTGTTGGATCTTTAAATGCCAAGTTGGCGTTAACGATTGGGGACTTGTGTTTTTCGATGTTTCCTAAAGTGGTAATCCACGCATCAGCTCCTCATTGGATTTTGATGTTCGTGTAGGAATGAAGGCTGATGGCTTTAATTTTTAAGCCATTAAGTGTAAGCCTTATGGCTTGCCTATAAAGAGGCCTCATCCCCTTAGCAACGCATTATCTAGACTGTTTCCCTTTGAGAGCATGCGCTCTAAGAGTCTTCATCTTGATTTGTCCTTCTTCCTTTAAGGGGATATGTTCCAATGAACAGTAAGAACTCAAAACTTTCATGCTTTCCTTTAATTTTTTTCCAAAGATTATTACTGTCAAGTGATTTTAAGATCAAAAAGCATCGCCTTAAGTGATTTTACTGCCTGCGCCTTGATGTATAAAGTTCAACTTCTAGAGAATTCTTCTCCGGGTGGGAACCAGTTGTCACCATGAAATACTCAGTCCCATCGAGTTTCTGTTTTCCTGTCCATTGAAGAAATTTGATCTCTTGAACTTCTCTTGAAATCTGATTGATGCGTCCGTGTTTGGAAGTCGCGTCTTTTAGCCTTCTTGATGAAGGGCGAGCTCATTGACTTTGAACTCTAACTTACGAATCCTTTGACGCGAGTGTGATAAACTCTGTACTTGGATTTTGAGACACGAGCTTTGTTGACTTGAAGAATTTTAATTTTTTCGAGATCTCTGGACTTAGATGTGGCAATCCCTATTTTCAAACGCGGGTGCAGTGACCTCTGCGTCTGGGTTACCTAGCGTCTTTTATCTTGGACGCGGGTCTCAAACCAGACTGCGATCAGATCTACACTGGTCAACTCCGCGTTTGAAGTTCACAGCTTCAATTACGTCTGTCCTTCAGCTTTTACTTTTTACCTTAACAGAATTTTAACTCTTTAATTTCTTGCTTCTTGCAGGCTCTGGCAGCTTCAGTCAATCTTCCGCATCTTCGCTGGGTTCTTGAGAGAATATTTCAACGAGCGCACTTGTTCGATTGGCAAGTATCGGGGAGTCAAAGCTCTTGTTCACGGGCGAGGAAGATTCGCGCTGTTAATGACATCCGTCAAGGCCTTATTGGACATGACGCACCAGCAATGCCCCGGGTTTATCATGGTCACAGTGGGTATGGTGATGGGTGTGGTCCTCTTGCAAGTTACGGGAAAGAGGACGTCACCTGTAAAGTCTCGGATCCTCCCTTCACCAATCTTACCGCCAGAAGGGACATCGAGGAAAAACCCATGCTAATTAGATGACTTTCTGGTGGTGGAGATGTTCATCAACGAAGGATTACGGCCCACACCAGTTGGTCGGGTGGAATCAGAATGTTCTTCTGTATTTCGACCTCGAGAAACACCATTGTTCTCGGTGGGCAGTGAGCTTCTTAAATGTTTACATCATGCACCATGACGTGACCAGCATCCGATCGTCTCAACACTGATCAACTGTGACTTGATCCAGTAGAGGAAGAAAGTGGTTTTTCTTCGATGCTCTTTCAAACATCTTGTATTTGGAGCGGTGTAGATGTCTTGAAGAGTGAGTGTAACCTTTCACTGAGAGAGAGGGACTTCTTTATACTCCTTTATTGTAACACTCAATCTTATTATATAAGAGAGCGTCTTGTATCACTTTCATATGTTTAAATATAAATAAAAGTGACACTTTTTTTTGTCTTCTTATATGTCTTGAATTTCTTTTTTTTTAAATTAGACACATAGAAGTAAGGACTCTTGACTTGCTAGAAATGCGATAATTAACTTAACAAGTCAAAGTTAGAAAAATTTCATTTCGGGAATTCAAGATTATGTCAGAGGTGTGATATTAACTTGACAGGAATGTGGGTCAGAGGTGTGATATTAACTTGACCCAACGGGAATTTCATTTCATTTGAGAAGACTGAAAACATCACTGTCATAGGTGTAATGTTAAACTTGACAGCGAAGATAATGCTAGAGGTGTAATTTTGAACTTGGCATTGGTCATCTCGACTTTGATAGAGAAGTTTGAGGGGAAGTCATTATCATAAGTGTATTATTGAACTTAGTAATGAATTGGACTCTAGAGGTGTGATGTTAAACTTAGCATTGCTCATCTCAGCTTCGGTATGAAAGTTTGAGTGAAAGTGACTGTCAAAGGTTTAATATTGAACTTAGCAGCAACTTAATCACTGTTAGAGATATAGTGTTAAACTTAACAGTAATTTGTCAGAGGTGTGATGTTAACCTGACAGTAGTTGATTTGCGATATGAGCAATTTTGAGGACTTATCATTTTATTGATGAGAATTGACAAGTGAAGTTTAGAATGTCAGAGGTGTAGTGTTAACTTGACAAGGATTTAAAGACTTGTGACTCCATGTAGAGGAGAGACAAGTGAAGTTTGCACTCGTTGGGGAGTATTGAAAATTTTCATTTTCAGAGGTATAGTGTTAACATAGCAATGATTGCATTTGTGGACTTACCCTTCTATGGAAGAGAATTGGTAGGGGATTTTGGGTGGAGAGTAAAATGAACTGTCAGAGGTTTAATATTAACGTGACAATCGTTGATTTCCTGAGACATGAGAAATTTACCATCAGAGGTGTAGTATTAAACTTAACAGCAATGATTTCTAACTAAAGAGTTTTGTTGTCAGAGGTTTATGATTAACTTGACTGAATCCACTGGGGATTGGAAAATCTGGTTTGTCAGAGGTTTAATATTAACTTGACAAATCCCAGTTCATTTTATTAGGAAGATGAACACAGGTATTTTGTGGCCCTACCATTCTGTAGATGAGAATTGGTAAGAGATTTTGGAGGAGAGAATGGGACCAAGTCCATTAGGATTTTTAGTAAACCCTCAGCTATCAACGGATTTGGTGTACCTTTACCAAATACCATTTGAGTTGGGCTAGCCATGCTATTTCCCTCAACATGATGAGTTGTCGAAGACTTATGTTAGATTTGAAAGCCTACATTTTCCTCTATCCTTAGCCATCGGAGGCGTCGGATGTCAGTAGAAGAATAGCTAAACTAAAACTGAAGTTTTGCATTTTGTTCCTTCTTCAATATTTACATCATGCATCATGATGTAACTAGCGCTTGATTAGCTTGATGCTGATTGACCATGATGTGATCCAGTAGAGGAGGAAAGCTTTCCTTGGCGTTGATTTTGGATCTGGAGCTTCGGTCAGAGGTGTAGTATTAACCTGATCAGGAGAAGAGTGCCATCAAGGATAGTATTTCTTCAGGAATTTGTCGTTGGTTGGTATCATGAGTGTATCACCATCTGAGGTTATGAGGCGTTATGCTCTATTTGAGTAGACCAACTCTACTACAAATGGTCCTTTCCATTTAGGCTGGAATTTTCCTTTAGTCTTATGCGTCATCACCATAGGTCTTCTGACAGCTAAAACAAGGTCATCTTTCTTGAAAGTTTGCTCCTTGACTTTCTTATTGAAGGCTCTGGTAATTCGAGCTTGATAGAGCTTGATTTGCTGTTGAGCTTGCAGGCGTTTATCGTCCAACACTTCCAGTTCTTGGAGTCGCAGTCGATACTTCTCCTCATTTGACATCTCAATTGCCAAGGCTACACATAGAGATGGGATCTGAATTTCTAATGGGAGCACAGCTTCACACCCATACACCTAGGAGAAAGGTGTAGCCTTCGTCGGGGTTTGAACCATCGTGCGATAGGCCCATACGCATTCACCTAACTTGTCATCCCAGTCGCGTTGGCTTTTTGAGATGAATTTCTTGAGAAGTTTCGCAATAGTCTTGTTGAAAGCTTCTGTGAGGCCGTTAGCGGCTGGGTAGTATTCCGTTGAGGACACACTCTGGATTCTGAACTTATTGCAGAACCTCTAAAAAGCCTAACTGACGAACTGAGGCCCATATCATGAACAATCCGTCGTGGCATACCAAAACAGTAAATGATGTGATGTTTAACAAATTTGATCACGTCAGATGCCTTTACCTCCCTCAAGGAAATAGCTTTAGCCCATTTAGAAAAGTAATCGTTATAGCTAAGATGAACCAATATCCTTTGGACGAATGTGGGCTGATAGGGTCGACCGCGTCCATTCCCCACATCTCAAATGGCCAGGTTGAGGTTGTAGAGCGAAGATATCCTGGTGCTTGATGGATGAAGTCACCATGGACCTGACAGACGTGACATCGTTTAGCGTAAGTGATGGCGTCTGGGATCATCTTAGGCCAATAATGTCCCAGTGTACGGAGCCGATCCCCAAATCCGGACTGGGCTGATGAGCTCCACACATGCCATCATACGCTTCTTTGAGTACTTCCTGTGCCTCCCTTTATGACAGACAGCGAAGGAGGATCCCATCCTGTGATCGGTGATACAGTGTTCCCATGATCGCATTATAGTAGAATTTGGGGGCTTTCCTTCTAATGTCGCCACCTCTTTGGGATCATCAGGCAGGATGACGTACAATGCATAGTCGGTGTAGGAGAATCGCCAATCCCTAGGCTCTGCTCCTGTTGAAGTTTCTATTGCTTCTTTGGCTTGATAGTCTCCTGTTGGCTTTTAGAGATCTTCAAAAGCGGTTCTTGGGCAATACAAGTCATGGCTATATACCAATATTTTCTCTACTGCTCCAGCTGAAGGGCTAAAGAGTCAGCAAGAGATGCCAGTGCATCTGCGTTCGCATTTTGCTGGCGTTGTACATGGTCGATGTAAAAGTTTTTAAACCTCACGGCCATGTGAATAGTTGCATTGTAATAGGGTACTAAATCTTCATATTTGACTTCGTACTCCTCGCGAACTTGGTTAATGATGAGTTTAGAGTCATTGTATGCTTCGAGATTTTTAACGTCAATCTCATCGGCGATTTGCATTCCAATCAAGAGGGAATTGTATTCCATTACATTGTTGGAGCATGGCTCGGTTAATGAGAATACACGAGGGATTACATAGTTCTGTGGAGAGACCAGTACTATCTGTTGGCCCAAAGGCCCATCACTCTAGTTTTGATGATGATTAACTCATGTAGTTATATTACTAATGATCTTGTGTTTAATTAGTGACAGATTTGTTATCAAGATCTTAGTAGGTGTGGAGCTTCAACAAAGGATTTAAAGTCAAGTTTTAAAGCTAGCACCGGTTGATTCACGAGCCTATGCATCAAGACCACATCAAGAGCCGAGCTCGTTGGATTGCATTTGGACCAAGTCAAGATGATGAGAAGACTTCAAGGGAAGACTTCAAGATCAAGACTTGTGTCTAGGTATAAGATTTTGTTTTTTAGTTAAAATGTAAAGGATAGAATAGTTAGTGGATTGCTCAAGTATATATCACACACAGTTTAGAAAAGACTTTCACCTTGGAAAAATACATGTTTGGTTTTTGGTATTTCTTATGAAGATGTTTTAACCAAAACCATATTTAGAGCTTAATGTCAAAAACATAGATATTTTATCTTATTTGTGTAGTGGATCATATCCATACACTCTATGCTTTAATGAGTTCAAAATATCTAGTTTTTGTATTTAAAAGAGTTTTGGAAAATAAGTTTTAGAAAAATACAAGTTTTCTTTTGAGCCAATATTTTTTTACTTACAAAAATAGTCCAATCTTTTATAACATGCCTTGATTTTGTGCAAGCATGTTTGTTTATCATAGTATATTGGTAAAACTATTTTTGTAGATTTTCTAAGTATTTATGGGATTTTATTTCAACCAAAAGACTTAGTTTTAAATCCCAGAAAAACTGTTTTCAGGCTTCAGATAGTCGACTTACTACCTCGCTAGTCGACTAACTCTGAAGTCGGTCGACCGGCTGGGTCGACCGACGTGCACAGCGTGCACGCCTTGACCTGGCAGATGGCCGGTCGACCGACCGAGTCGACCGGAACTGAGAGCAGTGCTCTCTGTTCTTTTAGGTCGACCGGACGGTCGACCGGAGGCTCCAACGGTCGGATTTTTGCCCGTTGGCGGTCGACCGGACGGTCTACCGACAGGTCTGACAGACCCCAACGGCTAGTTTTTGACAGCCTATAAATTTGGGGGTTTGGTCATTGTTTTCACCAAGATTTGGAGAGTGTTTTTGAGCTAGTTTTTCCAATCCTTTTCAGAGGTTTTTCTCCACAAATTTGAGAGCAAATATTTCCTATCTAAAGGGAAGATTTTATCTAGAGTGTTAAAAGAGATTTTCTTGAGTTTTCCTCCACCATCTCTTTCCTAGTTTTCTCACACAAACACTTGAGCTATCCATTGCTATATCTACCTATAGGGTTTTGTTGTGAGAGTTTGTATTGGTGATCAAAGTGTTTAGATCACCAAGAGATCTTTTCTTATTTCTTGAGGAGGCGGACGAGTGCGTTCGCGATTGTTTCGAGTTCGTGTGTGAACTTCGTGCTTGAGGTGCGGCCTAGGCGAGCCGGTGGGCTTGCGTGTATACGGACTAGGGAGTCCGAGAGTTGTAGGTGTTGCGGCACCGGGTGATCCATTGGGATCGATCATAGTGGAAATCCTTCATGTGTCGAAGGCGGGGATGTAGAGCAAGGGTGCTCGGACCTCGAAACAAATCCCTTGTGTTTGCGATTGCTCACTCTCTCTCTCTCTTTGTCTCCTTTATATCTTGCATGCTTCTATTGTGTTTATCTTTACATGCTTGATATATATTGTGTGCTTATTTGATATACTTGCTTGTGATTGTTTGCTAACACTTGTATTCAACCAAGAGAGCCAACGCGGCACCTCAACCCATTCAAGGGGAATCTAGAGGAGTTTGTCCAGAGCCCTTCACGGGGAATTCGGCAACACTCTTGTTTTATACGTGGTGTTTAGTTTAAATATTTAGTTTAGGTCATAATTGCTTTTAGCTTCCGCATAATTTGGCATTAAGTGACCATTAGATTAACCATCACCTATTCACCCCCCTCTAGGTGAACCTTCAATTGGTATCAGAGCTTGGTACTCTGATTTGGTCAACAACCTAGAGTTAAAGATCCTCATTTTAGGCTAATCACAATATTTTGTACACACACCATGGACTTCATGTCACCACCCATGTTTGACATTCTTAACATCCATGTATGGAAGGTGAAGATGTCCTTGTACCTCAAAGCCCTAGGTATTCATGTTTATCTTGCCACTACTAATAATGCATATTGTTTAAATGGTAAGAATATTGAGGCAAATGCAAAAGCCCTACATGCTTTAAGATCTACCCTAAATGATGATTATTTATCTAGAGTTACTAATCTTGATTTGGCTTTTGTAGTTTGGAATACCCTCATCTCCCTTGGCGAAAAAGATCAATACTATGCGGGGAGCGACTCGGATGTTGGAAGCGACCCTTCCAATGTGTGCTATATGGTCCAAGGGGATAACCCCCTTGAGGTAACTACCGAATCCGAGGATGAGGACATGTCATATGATGAGCTTACTACATTTTGTCAATTATTGCTTGAAAAATATGACATGATTAAAAAGGAAAATAAAATTTTGAAAAAGAAATTTGATTGCATGCATATAGAATAAGATTCATTTAGAACTAAGATTGCATGCTTAGAAAAAGAAAATAATGTTTTGAAAAATGAAAATGTTCCCTTATGTCTAAATTAAATGATTTGTGTGAAGGGAACATTATTTTGAAGGATAAAATTGATTTGGTGGAAAAACAAAGAGAAGTTATTTTTCAAGAAAATAAATCTTTGAAAAGAAAAGTTTTTGAAAAGGAAAAAGATTTTGTTTCGAAAAAGAAAAAGAAAAATGATTCTATATCTCACCATGCTTTACATGCCACCTCTAGTGAGATTAATGTTTTGAAAAACAAGATCAATGGTTTGAGTTCAACTTTGAACTCTTGTGCATTTAATCATACTAGGTTGGAGTCTATGTTTTCAAAGAAACAAACTCCACACATTCATGCACAACATCATCATGCATATGCTTATGTTGCACGCCACGATCATACACATACACATAAGCATTCTAAGGTGTACATATGTACATATTGTGGCCGCAAAGGCCATTTAGCAAAATTTTGTTATGATAGGTTAGATCATTTTAATTTTGCTAAGAATAAAAATTTTTGGGTTCCTTACAAGACTAACCCCAAAGGACCCAAGAAAATATGGGTACCAAAATCCCCACCTTGTGTATTTGATGTAGGTGAGGGCTCTCACAAAACGTGAGAGATTGGTGCCTTGATGGTGGATGCAAATGGATATGATGGACACACTTATTGATGCATCGCTATCAAGGAGGTTTTGGTGGGACAACCACCATGATTGGAGCTTTGGAGTTGGTAATAATCTCTAAACTCCCATTTTATTTATGTTCATGCTTGCTCATTCATGATATTTTTAGCATGATCATGTTTTATTTGTTTTTGTGCTTCATGTGGTAAAAACATGCTTAGATGTAGTTTTTATCAAAACTTGTATTATACATGTACAAATAGTGAGTTACACATGACTTATATATGTTTGCACTTCATGCTCATTTGTACCCACTATATATGCACATGTATAGACTACTTTTGATGATTCTCATTTATACTTGTTTTGCCAATTTTCGTGTTTTACTTCATGTATATGTATCTTTTATTCAAATCTAATAAATATACATGTATATCCATTTTGAGTCTCTTGCCTTCATGCAAATACATTTGATCTCTTTTATGTTTGGGATATGTATGTGTATTGTTAGTTTTGGATAAATCATACATATACCATGAAGATTAGTGTTTTAATGAAAAATGACTTTTTTTTTATGTGACTTATGATCTTTTTGAGCTTCAATGTCTATTTTCATGAAAATGCTATTTACATGACTCTTGTACACTCACATTTTATTCATTTTGTCATGACCTTGTTTCATGAACATATTTTTGAGCTTCATAGATCGAGTGTCAATTCTTGTATTTAGTATGATTCATGAAATACATATGCTTTGATTTCATGTTTTGAAGGATCTTTAACTAGTTCTTTTTTTTAAAATTATTTTAAATAGTTATTGTTCTTCAATTGGTAGTGATTTTCAATGCTAAAATATTTTCAAATCTATTTTTGAAAACCCCTACCATCAATGGGAGGATGGATGGGCGATTATGCCTTGTATGCTTCATTGAAAATCTTCTATCTTGAGCATATGAAGGGTGGTAGGTTATGAGATATACACTTGATCTTATTGTTAAGTCAATTGGTATCATTGGATTCTTTCAATTGGTATCTAAATTGATAATTTTTGTATATACTCATATTTTGTTTTATTATATATGTATGTATCAATGTCAATTGGTATACTCATTTCATACATATATATGATTTTCATGTGCTTAACTTACAATTGGTTCACATTTTTAAAAGCACAAAGGTTATTAATGCTAAGCTAAATTCAAATCTTATTTTTCAAGCTTATGCATTAGTTTTTAAATTGGTATCAATGTGGTTGATCATTACTTTACTATTGATCACTATTTTACAATTGATCATTTTCAAATTGATATCAAAATTCAAAATTTGTTTTATCACGAGAATTCAAAATTTTGTTTGATAAGAAAAATTCAAAATTTTTGATTTGTATTTCCTATATGCAAGGAGAGCTTAACATCTCTCTTACATATAGATTCATGTTGAGTATATTATAAATTGAGGAGCTTGACAACTCTTCTTTATATGATATACGTGTGTAGGGGGAGCTTCACATCTCCTCTTATGCATTACATAATATGTGTTATGTGAGTTAGGGCTTGTCATCCCTTCTTCATATAATGCATATGTGTAGGGAAGTTAACTTAGCGTCTTCCTCTTCATGAATGTATATCGCATATAAATCTTTATTGATTGATTTGTATTACCCCTTCTGGATCTCTTTGTTTTTGACAAAAAGGGGGAGAAAAATTTGTTTGATTTGATTTTACTTTGAACCCTTTGTTGATGAGTGACAAAAAAGGGGAGAAGAATTTGAGGTTTATATGCATGTTTGAGAAATATTTATGTTTATGCATATATGTTTTGTTTTGCAAATAGGAGAAAAAGATTTGATTTGTTTTATCTCCATTCATTTGCATACATGTTTATGTGCTTCATTGCCATATCTTATTGTTTATTTGGTATGCATGAGTTAAGGTGGAGCTTCTTTGAAGCTTTACTTTAATCCATGCATATATAACTTCATAAGTTTTGTCATCATCAAAAAGGGGGAGATTGTTGGCCCAAAGGCCCATCACTCTAGTTTTGATGATGATTAACTCATGTAGTTATATTACTAATGATCTTGTGTTTAATTAGTGACAGATTTGTTATCAAGATCTTAGTAGGTGTGGAGCTTCAACAAAGGATTTAAAGTCAAGTTTTGAAGCTAGCACCGGTTGATTCACGAGCCTATGCATCAAGACCACATCAAGAGTCGAGCTCGTTGGATTGCATTTGGACCAAGTCAAGATGATGAGAAGACTTCAAGGGAAGACTTCAAGATCAAGACTTGTGTCTAGGTATAAGATTTTATTTTTTAGTTAAAATGTAAAGAATAGAATAGTTGGTGGATTGCTCAAGTATATATATCACACACACTCTTGATTTAAATGTCTTTTCAAATAAGAATTTTCAGTTTAGAAAAAACTTTCACCTTGGAAAAATACATGTTTGGTTTTTGGTATTTCTTATGAAGATGTTTTAACCAAAACCATATTTAGAGCTTAATGTCAAAAACATAGATATTTCATCTTATTTGTGTAGTGGATCATATCCATACACTCTATGCTTTAATGAGTTCAAAATATCTAGTTTTTGTATTTAAAAGAGTTTTGGAAAATAAGTTTTAGAAAAATACAAGTTTTCTTTTGAGCCAATATTTTCCTACTTACAAAAATAGTCCAATCTTTTATAACATGCCTTGATTTTGTGCAAGCATGTTTGTTTATCATAGTATATTGGTAAAACTATTTTTGTAGATTTTTTAAGTATTTATGGGATTTTATTTCAACCAAAAGACTTAGTTTTAAATCCCAGAAAAACTGTTTTCAGGCTTCAGATAGTCGACTTACTACCTCGCTAGTCGACTAACTCTGAAATCGGTCGACCGGCTGGGCCGACCGACGTGCACAGCGTGCACGCCTTGACCTGGCAGATGGCCGGTCGACCGACCGAGTCGACCGGAACTGAGAGCAGTGCTCTCTGTTCTTTTGGGTCGACCAGACGGTCGACCGGAGGCTCCAACGGTCAGATTTTTGCCCGTTGGCGGTCGACCGGACGGTCAACCGACAGGTCTGACAGACCCCAACGGCTAGTTTTTGACAGCCTATAAATTTGGGGGTTTGGTCATTGTTTTCACCAAGATTTGGAGAGTGTTTTTGAGCTAGTTTTTCCAATCCTTTTCAGAGGTTTTTCTCCACAAATTTGAGAGCAAATATTTCCTATCTAAAGGGAAGATTTTATCTAGAGTGTTAAAAGAGATTTTCTTGAGTTTTCCTCCACCATCTCTTTCCTAGTTTTCTCACACAAACACTTGAGCTATCCATTGCTATATCTACCTATAGGGTTTTGTTGTGAGAGTTTGTATTGGTGATCAAAGTGTTTAGATCACCAAGAGATCTTTTCTTGTTTCTTGAGGAGGCGGACGAGTGCGTTCGCGATTGTTTCGAGTTCGTGTGTGAACTCCGTGTTTGAGGTGCGGCCTCGGCGAGCCGGTGGGCTTGCGTGTGTACGGACTAGGGAGTCCGAGAGTTGTAGGTGTTGCGGCACCGGGTGATCCATTGGGATTGATCATAGTGGAAATCCTTCGTGTGTCGAAGGCGGGGATGTAGAGCAAGGGTGCTCGAACCTCGAAACAAATCCCTTGTGTTTGCGATTGCTCACTCTCTCTCTCTCTCTTTGTCTCCTTTATATCTTGCATGCTTATATTGTGTTTATCTTTACATGCTTGATATATATTGTGTGCTTATTTGATATACTTGCTTGTGATTGTTTGCTAACACTTGTATTCAACCAAGAGAGCCAACGCGGCACCTCAACCCATTCAAGGGGAATCTAGAGGAGTTTGTCCAGAGCCCTTCACGGGAAATTCGGCAACACTCTTGTTTTATACGTGGTGTTTAGTTTAAATATTTAGTTTAGGTCATAATTGCTTTTAGCTTCCGCATAATTTGGCATTAAGTGACCATTAGATTAACCATCACCTATTCACCCCCCTCTAGGTGAACCTTCACTATCCCCATTCCTGCTACGACATGCCCACGTGGGCCTGCTCTTGATGCACCATCGAAGAAGAGCTGCCGTATCTATCCTTCGAAAGATGTCTGAGCTTGGCAAACTTTAGCGACCTCGTCTGGGAGATCCGCATTAAGTTTGGTCGCTCTTGGATCTGAATGTTCAGCCAGAAAATCTGCCACCGCTTGTCCCTTTATGGCTTTTTGCGGTGAAAGCACATCTCATATAGGGAGAGCAGTATTGCCCATTTTGCCAGTCGACCATTTAACGACGATGGTTTCATCATAAGCAACCTTAAAGGGTTAACCTTTGATGTAACATTTATAGTCTGGCCTACCAAGTAGTGCCACATTTTCTAAACGGCGCACACCAACGCCAAACATTCCTTTTCGATCAGGTTATAATGATGTTTGGCTC
Organism: Agave tequilana; assembly: GCA_038442645.1. Taxonomy (NCBI): domain Eukaryota; kingdom Viridiplantae; phylum Streptophyta; class Magnoliopsida; order Asparagales; family Asparagaceae; genus Agave; species Agave tequilana. The sequence continues at coordinate 87,641 of JAVJIF010003947.1, read as the reverse complement.
CGATCATGGTCCTGCTCAGATAGTAGATTGCCTGCTCTTGTCCCTAATCATCATTCTAGGCTAGCAAAGCTCCTAAAGAATGATCTATCGCTCGAACGTATATCAGGAAGGGTTTTCCCGACACCAGAGCTGTAAGGACAGGTGGTTGCGTGAGGTATCTTTTGATTTCCTCGAACGCTTGTTGGCAAGCATCATCCCAAATGAATAAGACGCCCTTTTTCATCAATTTGGTGAAGGGTTGGCATCTTCTGGAGAGATTTAAGATAAACCTCCTGATGTATGCTAGTCGCCCTTGCAATCCTCTAAGCTCCCTGAGATTCCTTGGAGGTTGCATCTCTCAGACAGCACAGACTTTGTCTGGGTCAAGGTGAATTCCTTTGGATATCACGACAAACCCTAAAAATTTACCGCTGGCTACCCCCAGGAAAGATTTGGTGGGGTTCATCTTCAACTGATGTGCCCACATGATTTCAAAAACTGTCTTCACGGCTTTTCACTGCAATGTCGTCAACATAGCATTCCACTATTTTACGCATGTGTTCACGGAAGATTGCATTCATAGCTCTCTGATATGTTGCCCCAACGTTTTTCAGTTCGAAAGGCATGACAGTATAGCAATATACCCAGTTTGTCCTGAAAGAAATCTGTTTTTCATCATCAGGATACATTTTGATTTGATTGTATCCTGAGAATCCATCCATGAAGGACATTCGTTCAAACCCGCACGCATTATCAATCATGACATCTATGATTTGGAGAGAGAATTCGTCTTTGGGGATGGCCTCATTTAAATCACGAAAATCAATACAAATCAAGATCTTTCCATTTTTCTTAGTAACGGGGACGATATTGGCTACCCAATTAGGGTGTTGCTCCTCCCTAACGAAGCCAGAGTCTATAAGCTTCTTGACTTCTGACTCGATTGCTTCCATTATTTCTGGACGAAATCGTCGCTTTTACTGTTTGACTGGCTTCACGTCTGAATTAATGTTAAGGCGGTGCATAACCACTCGAGGATCAAGACCAGGCATGTCCTCGTATTTCCAAGCAAAAATGTCTATATACTCCCGCACAAGAGATATTAAATCTTCTTTCTCGGAGGATGTAAGATTTTTGCTTATAAAGATGGGCTTGAGATTAGCCTTCTCTTAGATTAATCTGGGTAACTTTATCCTCCGTGGGTGGCTCGCGTTGTTCAAAGTGAACATCCCAGAGGGTATTTAGGTATTTGATCCAAGGATCTGTATCAGACTGGATCATTTCTTCATCTCTGCCTTTCAGGTGGCTTGTTGACACCATGTTTACTGAAAGTTCTCCGAAGAGGTTGCCCACACTAACGTCTGACTCCCATGATGACGTGCTGGATGAGTGATTATGGTATAATGACTCTTCGGACTCAGAGGCTGATGGAATTGGAGTTGATACATAGCCCAAACCCTTACGAGTTTGATGGTGATAGTCAGGGGTCTTCCCTTTCGGAATGAAAGATCGAAGTAGTGTTCTTCTTCCTTTGCCGACGTTCAAACTAGGACCATTTGTTAGATCATACCCCATCCTCTCCATCATTCTGAGTACACTTGGCTCATAATGAGAGAACTGAGGAGATTCGTTCTCGCTTTTTGAGTCTTTGTGAGACATTAATTCGGACTTAATTCTTCTGAAAAGAATTGGTTTTTGGCCTTTGCGTCTTGCTAGAACCATGAATACTGATTCTTGCGCATCACCGACATCTTGGTACGTTTCGAGGGATGACTTTATTGGTACATGCAATGATGTCAGAGCATCTATTGCCGACTAGGGGTCATCACTTACCTCGGTACTAGTGTCTGATGGCACCGAATCAGAAGCAAATACAGAAAAGTAAGCCAAATTTAACTCTTCATTAATATACCACTCGCCTACATCATCGGCGGTGTTATTAACATCAAGCTTATTAATGCTCGTTACAAGTGGATTTAATTCCCACATGCACTTTTCTTCCCCCTCTGGCTCAGTGTCAGCTTCGTTACGAGAGTCTGGTTCCTCTGGCTGTAGGTTCTCGTTTATTTCCAGAGAGTCTTGGTACAGGAGGGAGTCTGTGAAATAGTTCTCTACCCCTTTAACGGATGCCTTTCGACAATCAACGTTTGGAGTTTCCCACTTCCGTCAATGTACTTCATAACTTGATGGAGAGTGGAGGGGACGATGGAGTTACGATGAATCCACGGTCGTCCCAGTAGCAAATTGTACGAAGTATCAGCGTCGATTACATAGCACGTCACTTCAGACTTTAAGTCCCCGATCTGGCATTTGAGCTTGATCTTCCCCATTGGGCGCATACCATTGGCGTTGAACCCATAGATGGTAATCTGGGTGGCGCTCAATCGGTGGGTGGGGATCCCTAAGTGCTGCATGACCCGGCGAGGCATGATTCTTAACGCAAATCCTGGATCTAACCTAAATGCGGCTCACTTCAGACGATCCAATGCACCCTGTGAAGTATAAGGGCCGATCATGTTTTCCCTTAACCTGCATGTCATCTGATGTGAAGGTGATGCAGGGAGCATTTTGGGAGGCATGGAGGCAGTCCTTTTCATCTTCCTCCTGTGATCCAGTGGGGATCTGGGCTACGAAAATCTTAGCATCAGTTAGGACTCACCTCAGAGCTTCTCTTGTTGATGATGTGGGTCCGTATTGATCATTCTTAGTTCCCCTTTCGGGATGGGAACTACTCCAGATGGTGCTGGAGGCTATTTTCCAAACTAAAGAAATAATGTCATATTAGTCATCACTTTCTTCTGCTCTAGACGGAGCTTTAGTACTTCTGCATCGATCAGGGCTTGAAGGATGTCTTTGAAGACATAACAGCTCTTGGTGGAGTGCCCTAACATCCTATGATACAGGCAGTAGTTAGGATTATCGGACTTGCCAACTTCTTCAGGACGTTTAGCTTCAGGAAGCTTCAATCTGTTGCTCTTGTTGAGTAACTTGAACAACGAATCGACATGTTCGTCTTTGAAGGGATACTGTTTGTTGGAGTGTGGCTAACTTGAAGAACCACCTCTCCTCACCGGCTGAGCTTTGATAGGGGATTTTGTCTCCGTCGCCAAATTATCTTTTCTTTTTGATTGAAAAGATGTTTCTAGCATGCGCCTTGTCGACTTTTCAGGTCTGGGTTTGTTTTCTTCTGCCCTAACCCTGGCGACAATTTCTTCAGCCTGTTCACCTTGCTGGATCAATTGCTTCCAGATGCGGCTTTCAGCAACTCCTATTTGAATTAGGAGTGAAGTTTGTAGATTGTGGAGGCATGTTTCTACCAGGGTGGCCTGGGTCATACCGCTGGGACATCAGAGTGCCATATTCTGAAATCTTTCCACAAATGTTTTGACTGACTCTCCCTTTCGCTGCTTCGTGACTAGTAGAGTGGGCATTATAATCTCTGAGTCATCTTCAAAGAAGCGTGTCAGGAAGAGCTTCTCCAAATCACCCCAGTTTTTAATGGATCCTTCTGGAAGTTTCATGAACCATTCAAAGGCAAGCCCTTTTAAAGTGCCGATGAACAAACTGAAGGTTCACCTAGAGGGGGGTGAATAGGTGAAGGCTAATCTAATGGTCACTTAATGTCAAATGATGCGGAAGCTAAAAACAATTATGACCAAATAAATCTTTTTACGCTAAACACTATGTGTAACACAAGAGTGTAGCCGAATTCCCCGTGAAGGGCTCTGGACTAACTCCTCTAGATTCCCCTTGAATGGGTTGAGGTGCCGCGTTGACTCTCTTGGTTGAATACAAGTGTTAGCAACAATCCCAAGCAAGTATATCAATTATGCACACAATATGAATATCAAGCATGTAAAGATAAGCACAAAGTAAGCATGCAAGATATAATAAAAGACAAAGAGAGAGAGAGAGAGAGAGCAATCGCAAACACAAAGGGTTTGTTTCGAGGTTCGAGCACACTTGCTCTACATCCCCGCCTTCAACACACGAAGGATTTCCACTATGCAAGATCCCAATGGATCTCTCCTCGATGCCGCAACACCTACAAACCCTCGGACTCCCTAGTCCCGTACACACGCAAGCCCACCGACTCGCCGAGGCCGCACCTCAAACAAGAGTTCGTACCCGAACCTGAAACAACCGAGTCCTCACTAGGACCCGAAACAATGCGAACACAACCGTCCACCTTCTCAAAGAACAAAGTAGAACTTTGGTGATCACAACTCTTGATCACCTAAAATTCTCTCACAATAACACTCCTATAGAATGAATAGCTCAATGGGTTGCTCAAGTGTTTGTGAGAAAAACAAGGAAAGAGATGGTGGAGGGAAACTCAAAGAATCTCTTTTAACACACTCTAAATAAATCTTCCCTTTAGTTTGGAAGTATTTGCACTCAAATATGTGGAGAAAACCCTTTTAAAAGAATGGGAAAAACTGGCTCAAAGCTCTCCTAAAATCTTGTTACAAAATAATGACCAAACCCCTAAATTTATAGGTTGTCAGAAACTAGCCGTTGGGGTCTGTCAGACCTGCCGGTCAACCGCCCGGTCGACCGCCAACGGTCAAAAATCAGACCGTTGGAGCCTCCGGTCGACCGCCCGGTCGACCCAAAAGAACAGAGAGCACTGCTCTCAGTTCCAGTCGACTCGGTCGGTCGACCGGCCATCTGCCAGGACAAGGCGTGCACGCTGTGCACGTCGGTCAACCCGAGCCGGTCGACCGACTTCAGGGTTAGTCGACTAGTAAGGTAGTAAGTCGACTATCTGAAGCCTGAAAATAGAAATCTGGGATTAAAAAGTTTATCTTTTTGGCTCAAATAAAATCTCATAAAATACTTAAAAATCTACAAAAATAGTTTAACCAATATACTTTGATAAACAAACATGCTTGCACAAAATCAAGGCATGTTATAAATGATTTGGACTATTTTTGTAATATGGAAATATTGGCTCAATTGAAAACTTGTATTTTCCTAAAATCTTGTTTTTTCAAAACTCCTTTAAATAAAAACTAGATATTTTGAACTCATTAAAGCATAGTGTGTATGGATATGATCCACTACACAAATAAGATGAAATATCTAAGTTTTTGACATTAAGCTCTAAACTTGGTTTTGGATTAAAACATGTATATAAGAAAACACCAAAAACCAAAATGATATTTTTCCAAAATGAAAGTCTTTTCTAAACTGAAAATTCTTTTATGAAAAGACAACTAAATCAAGAGTGTGTGTGTGTTATATACTTGAGCAATCCACCAACTACTTTATCCTTTACATTTTAACTAAAACAAAATCTTCTAAAAACTAAATCTTATACCTAGACACAAGTCTTCATCTTCTTGAAGTCTTCACTTGAAGCCTTCTCATCTTCTTGACTTGGTCCAAACAAGATCCATAGAGCTAGACTCCTCTTGAGTACTTGATGTGATCTTGATGCACAAGCTCTTGAATCAACCGGTGCTAACTCCAAAATATGTCTTTAAATCCTTTGTTGAAACTCCACACCTACTAAGATCTTGATAACAAATCTGTCACTAATTAAACACAAGATCATTAGTAAACATAACTACATGAGTTGATCATCATCAAAACTAGAGTGATGGGCCTTTGGGCCAAAAATCTCCCCCTTTTTGATGATGACAAAACTCATGAAGTTATATATGCATGGATTAAAGTAAAGCTTCAAGGAAGCTCCCCCTTAACTCATGCATAACACATAAACAAATAGATATGCAATGAGGCACATAAACATGTATGCAAATGTAGGAGTAAACATGCTAATCAAGCATAAAACAAATCAAATTCTTTTTCTCCTATTTGCAAAACAAAACATATATGCATAAACAATCCTTTTTCACAAAACATGCATATAAATCTAAAATCTTTCTCCCCCTTTTTGTCAATCATCAACAAAGGGGTAAAAACACAATCAACAAATTTTTCTCCCCCTTTTTGTCATAAACAAAGAGATCAATAAGGGGTCAAATCAAATATATCAATAAAAGGTTATATGCGATATACATTCATGAAGAGGAAGACGCTAAGTTTGCTTCCCTACACATATGCATTACATGAAGAAGGGATGACAAGCCCCAATTCACATAATACATATTATGTAATGCATAAGAGGAGATGTGAAGCTCCCCCTACACACGTATATCATATAAAGAAGAGTTGTCAAGCTCCTCAATTTATAATATACTCAACATGAATCTATATGTAGAAGAGATGTTAAGCTCCCCTTGCATATAGGCAATATAGATCAAAACATTTTTTTCTTAAACAAAATTTTTAAAGGTATCAGAGCTTTTATAAAACAAACAAATTTTAAGATACCAAATTGAAAATAATCATTATTGTAAATCATATTGATACCAATTGAAATTTAACAAATATGAAGTTGAAACATATTGATACCAATAGTAAACATAATGATCAAAAATTTTTATTTTTCATCAAAAACTTTGTGTGTTTTTTTTTTAAAATGTGAACCAATTGAAAGTTAAGCACATGAAAATCATATATATGTATGAAATGAGTATACCAATTGAAATTGATACATACATATATAAGAAAACAAAATATGAGTATATACAAAAATTATCAGTTTAGATACCAATTGAAAGAATCCAATGATACCAATTGACATAACAATAAAATCAAGTGTATATCTCATATAACTACCACCCAATCATGGTTCAAGTTTAAATGATTTTCATTTTAAAGTATATATGAACATGATCTCCCATCCATCCTCCCATAGATGGTAGGGGTTTTCAAAAATTAGATTTGAAAATATTTTAGCATTGAAAATCACTACCAAATGAAGAACAATAGCTAGTTAAAATAAATTTTGAAAAACTAGTTAAAGATCCTTCAAAACATGAAATCAAGGCATATATATTTCATGAATCATACCAAATACAAGAATTGACACTCGATCTATGAAGCTCAAAAATATGTTCATGAATCAAAGTCATGACAAAAAAAATAAAGTGTGAGTGTTCAAAAGTCATGTAAATAGTATTTTCATGAAAATAGACATTGAAGCTCAAAAAGTGTGAGTATCATTTTTAAATCATAAAAATTCATTTTTCATAAAAACAAAGCACACTTCTAGGTATATGTATGATTTATCCAATCCTAACAATACACATACATATCCCAAACATAAAAGAGTCTATCAATTGTATTTGCATGAAGGCAAGAGACTCACGGGTATACATGTATATTTATTAGATTTGAATATAAAATACATATACATGAAGTAAAACATGAAAATTGGCAAAAACAACTATAAATGGGGAAATCATCAAAACTAGGCTATACATGTGCATATAGTGAATACAAATGAGCATGAAGTGCAAACATATATGAATCAATTTGTTGCTCACTATTTGTACATATATAAATTCAAGTTTTAATAAGAACTACATTTGAACAAGTATTTACCACATGAAGCACAAAAACATGAACATGCTATATGATATTACAAAAGAATAAGCATGTATATGAAAAGTAGGAATTTAGAGATCGTTACCAACTCCAAAGCTCCAAACATGGTGGCCTTTCCCACCAAAACCTCCTTGATAGCGGTGCATCAAATGTATGTCCATCAAGTCCATTTGCATCCACCATCAAGGCACCAAATCTCTCACGTCTTGTGAGAGCCCTCACCTACATTAAATACACAAGGTGGGGATTTTGGTACCCATATTTTCTTGGGTCCTTTAGGGTTAGTCTTGTAAGGAACCCAAAAATTTTTATTATTAGCAAAATTAAAATGATGCAACTTGTCATAACAAAATTTTGCTAAATGGCCTTTGCGGCCACAATGTGTACATATGTACACCTTAGAATGCTTATGTGTATGTGTATGATCGTGGCGTGCAACATAAGCATATGCATGATGATGTTGTGCATGAATGTGTGGAGTTTGTTTCTTTGAAAACATAGACTCCAACCTAGTATGATTAAATGCACAAGAGTTCAAAGTCGAACTCAAACCATCCATTTTATTTTTTAAATCTTTAATCTCATTAGTGGTGGCATGTAAAGCATGATGAGATAAAGAATCATTTTTCTTTTTCTTTTTCGAAACAAATTCCTTTTCTTTTTCACAAATCTTTTTTTTAAAGAATTATTTTCTTGAAAAACAACTTCCTTTTGTTTTTCCACCAAATCAATTTTATTTTTCAAACTTGTGTTTCCTTCACAAAGATCATTCAATTTAGACATGAGGAAAACATTCTCATTTTCAAATCTTCCTTTTCTTTTTCTAAACATGCAATGTTATCTCTAAAAGAATCATGTTCTATATGCATGCAAGCAATGTTCTTTTTCAAATTTTTATTTTTCTTTTTAAGCATGTCATATTTTTCAAGCACAAGTTGACAAAAGGTAGTAAGCTCATCATATGACATGTCTTCATCATCGGATTCGGAGTTTACTTCAAGGGGGTTATCCCCTTGGACCATAAAGCATGCGTTGGAGGTGTTGCTTCCAACGTCCGAATCGCTCCCGGCATAGTATAGATCCTTTTCGCCAAGGGAGGTGATGATGTTCCAAACTACAAAAGCCGAATCAAAGTTAGAAACTCTAGATAAATAAACATCATCTAGGGTAGACTTTAAAGCATTAAGGGCTTTTGCATTAGCCTCAATATTCTTACCATATAAACAATAATCATTATTAGTGATGGCAAGATAAACATGATAACCTAGGGCTTTGAGGTACAAGGACATCTTCACCTTCCATATATGGATGTTAAGAATGTCAAACATGGGTGGTGACATGAAGTCCATGGTGTGTGTACAAAATATTGTGATTAGCCTAAAAATGAGGATCTTTAACTCTAGGTTGTTAGACCCAAATCAGAGTTCCAAGCTCTGATACCAATTGAAGGTTCACCTAGAGGGGGGGTGAATAGGTGAAGGCTAATCTAATGGTCACTTAATGCCAAATGATGCGGAAGCTAAAAATAATTATGACCAAATAAATCTTTTTACGCTAAACACTATGTGTAACACAAGAGTGTAGCCGAATTCCCCGTGAAGGGCTCTGGACTAACTCCTCTAGATTCCCCTTGAATGGGTTGAGGTGTCGCGTTGGCTCTCTTGGTTGAATACAAGTGTTAGCAACAATCCCAAGCAAGTATATCAATTATGCACACAATATGAATATCAAGCATGTAAAGATAAGCACAAAGTAAGCATGCAAGATATAATAAGAGATAAAGAGAGAGAGAGAGAGAGAGAGCAATCGCAAACACAAAGGGTTTGTTTCGAGGTTCGAGCACACTTGCTCTACATCCCCGCCTTCGACACACGAAGGATTTCCACTATGCAAGATCCCAATGGATCTCTCCTCGGTGCCGCAACACCTACAAGCCCTTGGACTCCCTAGTCCCGTACACACGCAAGCCCACCGGCTCGCCGAGGCTGCACCTCAAACAAGAGTTCGCACCCGAACCCGAAACAACCGAGTCCTCACTAGGACCCGAAACAATGCGAACACAACCGTCCGCCTTCTCAAAGAACAAAGTAGAACTTTGGTGATCACAACTCTTGATCACCTGAAATCCTCTCACAATAACACTCCTATAGAATGAATAGCTCAATGGGTTGCTCAAGTGTTTGTGAGAAAAATAAGGAAAGAGATGGTGGAGGAAAACTCAAAGAATCTCTTTTAACACACTCTAAATAAAATCTTCCCTTTTGATTGGAAGTATTTGCACTCAAATATGTGGGGAAAACCCTTTTAAAATAATGGGAAAAACTGGCTCAAAGCTCTCCTAAAATCTTGTTACAAAACAATGATCAAACCCCCAAATTTATAGGCAGTCAAAAACTAGCCGTTGGGGTCTGTCAGACCTGCCGGTCAACCACCCGGTCGACCGCCAACGGTCAAAAATTAGACCGTTGGAACCTCCGGTCGACCGCCCGGTCGACCCAAAAGAACAGAGAGCACTGCTCTCAGTTCCGGTCGACTCGGTCGGTTGACCGACCATCTGCCAGGACAAGGCGTGCACGTTGTGCACGTCGGTCGACCCGAGCCGGTCGACCGACTTCAGGGTTAGTCGACTAGTAAGGTAGTAAGTCGACTATCTGAAGCCTGAAAACAGAAATCTGGGATTAAAAAGTTTGTCTTTTTGGCTCAAATAAAATCCCATAAAATACTTAAAAATCTACAAAAATAGTTTAACCAATATACTTTGATAAACAAACATGCTTGCACAAAATCAAGGCATGTTATAAATGATTTGGACTATTTTTGTAATATGGAAATATTGGCTCAATTGAAAACTTGTATTTTCCTAAAATCTTGTTTTTCCAAAACTCCTTTAAATAAAAACTAGATATTTTGAACTCATTAAAGCATAGTGTGTATGGATATGATCCACTACACAAATAAGATGAAATATCTAAGTTTTTGACATTAAGCTCTAAACTTGGTTTTGGATTAAAACATGTATATAAGAAAACACCAAAAACCAAAATGATATTTTTCCAAAATGAAAGTCTTTTCTAAACTGAAAATTCTTTTATATAAAGACAACTAAATCAAGAGTGTGTGTGTGTTATATACTTGAGCAATCCACCAACTACTCTATCCTTTACATTTTAACTAAAACAAAATCTTCTAAAAACTAAATCTTATACCTAGACACAAGTCTTCATCTTCTTGAAGCCTTCTCATCTTCTTGACTTGGTCCAAACACGATCCATAGAGCTAGACTCCTCTTGAGTACTTGATGTGATCTTGATGCACAAGCTCTTGAATCAATCGGTGCTAGCTCCAAAATATGTCTTTAAATCCTTTGTTGAAGCTCCACACCTACTAAGATCTTGATAACAAATCTGTCACTAATTAAACACAAGATCATTAGTAAACATAACTACATGAGTTGATCATCATCAAAACTAGAGTGATGGGCCTTTGGGCCAACACAAACGTGCCAAGATGGCATCATTATCTACCACATTTCCTGTCTGAGACTTGAAGTAGTAGATATGTTGGTTCGGTGACCCTTTGCCATCGAAATCCTGTAAGGTTGGAGTTTTGAGCTTAGGAGGGTATGGGACAAGATCCCACTCGGCCGGATATGGCCGGACCACTCCTTCTTCTTGGAGGCCTTTCCGGTTAGTAAGGGCTTCCAGACGCTGCTCCAATTGACTCATTCTTTTAGAATGAACACCCCCATTCTCCGGGTTGCCTTCCTCTTTAGACGAGGATTTAGATGACTCGAAATTAGATTATTCCCTCTCCTCGATATGTACAGAAGATGAGCTTTCTCCTTCTTTCCATTTGCCTTTAGACTTTTTAGAAGAAACTTTGTCGGTTGACTTCCTCTTTTCTTCAAGCAATTGTGCAAGCATCTGCTTGAGGGAATCGATGGATTCTTATTGAGCACGAATCGTATCGAATTGTTCCCTCTGGACCTGGGCTTGTTGTTCAAAGCGCCTGGCCGTCTCCTTAGGAGCATTTATCATGTACGCGAAGGCTTCCTTCTCTATGAAAGAGTTCGAGGCCTGCGATTCTGTAACGGCGGAATGTGATTTATTTACTTCAATGCCCGAGCTAGGGCACTGTAGTCGATCGAGGCGACCGCACCAGTCCGAGTGCGAGTATGCCGATACACTCGTTCTGGTTCCGTGTCAGACTCATCCAAGCTGACTGCCGGTTATTTTTCCCTACTTTTGCTTACCATGTTAGCAGTGACTTCAGGATACTCCATGTCAGAGAAGGCTCCCTTTCTGTGAGAGCGACGCTTCTTGCTGATCGAGAGGTCGAGGTGAATCGTCTGAACACCGACTATTTGCTTGTATGTAAGTTGTAGCGGCATTCAGAGAGTATTACCGTGATGAGCCGTTCACAATAACAGGACGGAGTGATCTGATCAGCACTCCTTTTCTTCATCAAATAATCTCTTAGATCTGTCGGAGGAAGACCAAAGAGAATCAGCCCCGGGTTATCAAGGGCTTTTCAGCTTCTGAGAGCTATCCTTGCATCGTAAAGCTGAGACGCAGGGTTTTGAGATAAGGAGCTCACATCCTGTAAAACAGACGCGGCTCTCGCATTTCGGCTCGAGAACGCAGGCCTCGCGTCTCTACTGAGAAGGGATATAGACCTTGCGTTGCTCGTTATCGCGTTTAACTAACGACGGTTGAGATACGCGGCTTTTCTCATTTCCGCGTCTAAATGGGGAGACGCGGGCCTTGTGTCTATGAAAAGAGGTATGGACATCGCGCTGCTGAACTTCGCGTTTGGGAAGTGGAGCTTCAGAAACGCAGTCCTAGTGGGCTTCGCGTTTAGGTCTCCAAACATGGACTTCGCGCGTCTGATGTGGTTCAGGAGAGACGCGGGCTTGTGCCTCGCGTTCTGTATCTGCTGGACAGGTAATTGTTCCAGCTTCTCGCGCCTGTAGTTGACGCGCACGTCGTCTTTATCGTCGCTCAGCGTTCCGGTTATGCCGTATGGGTTGATGGGAACCCCCAGTGACCTAGAACTGAGGAAGAGGACGGGCATGAATGGACTGAATATCAGCAACGCTAACCTCACGGGTCTTATGAGAGACGTTAACGCGGGTGTTACATGTGATATGATTAGTCATGGCACTCTTCTTGTTAGTCGTATCTGAAGGGATCTTAGAGCGAACTGGAGAGCGAGTCCCCAAGGAGACCTTGCGGTACTGTCGCGCTCTAGGGCTCTTGGAGCCAAAAGAGAGCAACTCTTCATACTTTGCCTGGTCGAACTCGACAATGAGTGATTCGATCATTTTTCTCATGTAGGTGACGTCACCTTACGCCACGACTTGCTCATCAGTAGAGAAAGAAGTCCGCAGCGGAGACGCCATCTCTTGTTTGGTGAGGAAAAATTGAAGATCGAGGTGTAAATTCTTTGTTTGATGGTAAAAAATATAACAGATCAATAATCCTTTTACAAGAGAGGGAAGATATTCAAGCTCAAACATCCTATTTATTTAATGTCGGGTTCTTGATGTGGCGATGGAAAGTGAATCTTATTTTTCGTTGACTGGGTGAACGTCAGGACCTCTTGGGAATCCTCTCTTTGGATGGTGGATGAAGTAACACAGATTCTGTCCAACAAGAATATCAAAGAGACTTTAGGTAAGAACAAACTTGTACGCAGCAAGTTGTTAGAAGAGTTGAACTCTTTCTTTCTTTTAGATGGACATCTTGGTCCTTCTACGGCTTACAACCGAAGTTCTTTTTTTTACCAAGAATTTTTACACCCCTCTTCCATAGCAAACTAGGCTATTTATAGAGGTTTCAGGGGGTAAACGTGTCCCCCAAAAATACTCCATAATGGGGGTTAACTCTCTCATTACGTGGGCAGTAATTAGTCCAGTAATGAGGGCAGTTATAACTGAGACGCGGGCTATGGGCCTCGCGTTTTGCCATTGATGTGATGCTTGAGAAAAGCGAGCGTCAAATTCTGCGTCAAGCTTTGTGTGAGACGCGGGCTCTAGGCTCTGCATCTTGGTCGTTGTGGTAAAGTAGAGGCGAGTTTTGACCCTCGCGTCTTGGTACTTAGTGATGCTACTGCAGTAATACTGAGACGCGGGTTTTGACCCTCACGTCTTGATACTGTAGTGATGCTACTGCAGTAAGGCTGAGACACTGGTTTCGACCCTTGCGTCTTGGTGTTGTGGTAGTGGCTATGATTAGCCCTGTATCTGAAGTTTGGACTCTACTTTTTGATGACTTATCTTCAGTGATTTTTAGACAACCTACAGAGGGTGAAGGCGTTGTTGGTGCAACATGTTCTTCATAAGACCTTGCAAAGTCAGCAAAACCTGTAGGTACATTAACGAGGATTGGAAAGAGATGAATCTAAAGATGGCAAGCGAAATCCAACTATGTCTCGCAGACGAGGTTATGCACAACTTGATGGATGAAGAAATGACTATGTGATTGTGGTTAAGGTTAGAGACATTATATATAATGAAAAGCCTCTCCAACAAGCTGTATCTCAAGAAACAACTATATGAGTTATGCATGAAGGAAGAGACTGCAGTGTTGGAGCATCTAAACTTCTTCAATAAGGTTATCAGTGAGCTTCTAACTGTTGATGCCAAGATCGACGAGGAGGACTTGATACTTCTCGGTTCGCTTACACAGTCATACGATCATATCTTCACCACCATGCACTATGGTAAGGAAACTCTCATCTTGGAGGAGGTCACGTCAACTCTCTTATCGAATGAGATCAGGAAAAGGCCAAATCAAGCAGAGCAGGAAGAACCGAGTTTGGTGATCATTGGAAGGAAACGAAAAAGAGAAGGAAAGAAAAGTTCGGGCTCATCGAAGGCCTGTCACTTTTATCACAGGGAAAGTCATTGGAAGAATGACTGCAAGTATCAGTAAGAGTGGCTAAGAAGATGGGGTAAGCTACAAAGGCAGATGTAGCAAGCGGTGTTAACACTGAAGTATTAATGGCTTTTTTGTGTAAGATAATACTCCCAAGGTAAAGGCTAAATATTTGATTCAGGTAGTACGGTTCATGTATGTTCCCAGAAGGAGCTGTTCAATAACTCCTTGGTTGTAAAGGAGGAAGGGATTGTCAAGATGGTGGATGGATCAGCTTGCGAGGCCATTGGTACTGGGACAGCCAATGTTACAGACAGAGATGGTGCGTGCTCTGAAGGCGGTCCGGTATGTCCCAGAGACACGATACAATCTAATATCTATAAGGGTACTCGACGAAGAAGGATGTCGATCCAAGTGCAATAAACCGTCGTCACAGTTAGCCAAGGAGATAGGGTAATCCTTGAAAGAGTGAAGTAAGGAGGGTTATAAAGCTGAATAAAAGAAATTCAGTTCGAGGTGGAGTTTCAGAGATAAGCTTGAAAAGGAGCTCATCGCGAGGTGGAGTTTCAAGGAAGACTACAATAGGACGTGAACTAGGTCAAAATATTGTGAGAAGGAGAAAGGGTACGTTCGGGTAAGGCCTGAGATGGCCCAAGCCATGGCGGTAAATCCGCCAAAGGCCCGAGGAGAGGAGGCAAAAGTTAAAGGCTTCACTGTATAGTTATAACCAAGAAAAAGAATTAAGGTAGTACCTCAAGGTGTTCTACTAAATGCTTGAAAGCCAAGTCAAGATAGAGATTGTTAGGATTTTCCTTATTTTCGAGAAGAGATGATGGTCTAGAAACTCCAATTGAGTTGAAGAAGATGACGGCTAGGAGCAAAATAAGTAAATTAAGGTGGAACAGTTTCCTTTTCAGGCGCTTACTAGTTTCCTTATTTGGAGGAGTAGGAATATGATTCAGATTCTATTCAATGAAAATTTATTTCTAAAGATTGAATGAATTAGAATTCTTCTAGATCAAGGTGATCAGCTCCAAATAGGATTGAACAAGATTCTTCAAGCATTCAATGGCCAAGATTATCTTATAGTCCAAATAGGAGTTGTATTGTAAAATCCTATAAATAAATGTTGCAATCCAGCATTGTAAATCAATCTCATGTAAAGTAGATTAGAAGAAGCCAAGAAAAAGGAGAGCAAGGTGAAGGTGCGTGGAAAGAAGGTATACTCTTGTAATCTAGGTATAAATTCAAGGAGAAGGTGAATTCTCTGAGTAGATCAAGAGGAAGGTTAGATCTCTCTGTATCAAGTTTATTAATAAAGCTCTCTCAAGTTCTCTCCTCGTGTAAGTTGGCCAAGTTTGGGTCGAGCCACATTAAATCCTCGTGTTATTTTTTATTACTCTGTTGTCTAAGTATTACTAATTTGCTTTACAATAGTTTTCTTTTGCAAATATCATTATATTATCAAGTTTCGCAAACATATATCCCGAGAGTAACAATTGGTATTATAGCACATATTTGTTACAATATCGAGAAGTTGTTGGCAGGTCTTATCGTGTGCCTGAGGTTCTGACTTGGAGTAAGTCAAGATGTGACAACTACAGAATCTATTGGTACTTATCAAAAATCATATAATTCTTACTGAATTAAAATGAATAACCGGCCTTTCAAAATAAGACTAGATTCTCGGAATATAAGGGTAAACTTCATGACTATTTTTTAGAATATCAATCACTTATGTCAAAATGTATAATAGAGAGAACATAATTTAGTTCAAAGACTCACTAGTCTTGATCGCAGACAGTCCTATTACATGTTAGAATGGAATGTCAGCCAAATGTCAAACATGTCAGAGTGCTCAAAAGAGCCAAATCAGAAAAGAAAAGATAGAATGTGAACTAAATGTAAGTTAGTCCACATATTCATGTAATGTGCCAGAACTTAACAGAACAACTGGACTGAGGATTTAAGTTCATTTCGAAAAAATCATCACCTCCTTTCAAAACAATGAACTTTTCATGTTACTATCATACATCAACATGATGTAATATTAAATCCAATCATTATTTTTTTTTTCCTTACTGTAGAATGTTCATGAATGTTGTCTTATAATTATTTTGTAAGAAAATGACTTCCACAGTTGAAGCAAGTAGCATGGTTATCAAACTCCATAACTTATCAATGTTATATTATCTATAAAAGAACCTAAGCTAGTAAGAATGTGTGAACCCGGTTAACATTCCAATCCTTATTAACTTAAACACTAGCAAGGAATGATTTATGATCACAACTACCAGCATCCGAATTTCTAAGAGATGATTCATCAAGTAAACATTGAATTTATGAACCTTGGTGAAATTGCAATTCACTGTTATAATACAAGATAGATCTTTATTGCCTAAATTTAGAGGTGCAAATACAGCTGAGCTATTTACTAGGTTTGCTTGATTCATAGACACACCTTGAATAGCTAAAAATAAGAAAAAATCAAGTGTTTTGTAAACTTTCTCCTTTTATAATTTAATTCTAATTTAGAGAAGTTAATAAAAGAAATAAGAAAGCTGTTTTAAGATACAAGGTTAAGCTTACAAAATCTGGGGTGTTGCAAGTAGGATTGGTAATGAACCATGCCGTGTCTAACCCAGGCATAACCCACGTAGAAACACCTACACTTGGGCATGACTCGGAGCACTATACAGGCCTAAAGTTATATGCACAAGTACCAATTTATTGAATAGTTGGATCGATCCACGTGTCGTACTAGCGCCCCCTACCACCAAAAAAAAGCAGCGCTCGCGCTTCTATTCATGCTTGAATTGTGTTGACGTATTCGTCCCGAATTTGGGCCTCCTACTTCGTGCCTATTTTGTATCAAATTGTGTCTATTTCACACACTTTACACATAATAGTTTCTAAAATTGTCGATTTTATCGTACAAATTCATATATGAAGACGAATAAGATTAAAATCTTACAATATAGAGATATCAATAGTAAGGCACGTATATTTTAGTTACATTAAAACTTTTAATTCAATTATATACCTAAGTACTTGCAAGAAAAAATACAAATTAAACTAATTATTGGTGACTTTAATGAAATCCATTATGAACTCTCCATTGTGATATCAATTTAACTTAATTTAGATGAAAGGATGAGAGAAGTACATGTGATCATATCGGCCAATCATGTCAGCCCAATGAACTTTCTTTTGTGCCCTGACTGGTCTGCCAGATGGAGAAGAGCCCAAACACGACAAAAAATAACTGGACTATAAATTTGACAGCCCAAGCGCGATCCAGAGTCCTATTTTTATTATCCATGTACCAAAAAATGTTCGTGCCAGTCACATGTCGTGAACCGGCTGGCCCATTGTAAACCCTAGTTATGAGGTTTCAGATCCAAACTCCAAAAAATTGAGATTGTGACTTGCGATCAAGTTATCAAAATAGTGTTTCCCAAATCAATGTTGGGAGACTCTAAAGTAACAGAACCTTAGTAACAATTGGATTTTCTGAAACCAGATAGCCTATTTGGTTATCGTAATTGGCCGTAAGTCGTAATTCGTCAGTGATAAACTCTTTTACAGTTATAAATGAGTTACATGCAAATAAATTTTATGGTGTGGCTAGTAACGTAAAATTGTAAGTAGGAAAGTGTATTGTGTTTTACGTTATTTGGTTGTCGTATTATGTAAGTATAAAAGTTGACCACAAAATTAATTGTTTGGGATTTTAAAAATATAAAAAAATGCGAATAAATATGAAAAATAGTAAATATTAATAATATATAACTATTTAATAAATTAAATAATTAAAAATTAAATTAAATATATTAAAATTAAAAATTAAAAATTAAATATTAAAAATTAAATAAATTAAGTTTTAAATAATTACGTATTAAATAAATAAATAATTAAATATATTTAAATATTAAAAAAATAAAAATGCCAACAAATACTAAAAATAAATATATGAAAATATAACGTATTAAATATTAAATAATTAAAAACAAATTTATAATAATAAAAATATAACATATTAAATATTAAATAATTAAAATATTAAATTTAGTAAATTTTAAAATATTACAAAATAAACATATTAAATATAAATGCATAAAATATATTAAATTATTAATAAAAACTTTAATCTAATAATTATATTTAATCTAATAAATAAAATAACCTCTTATAATTTAAAAGTTTTATCTAATAAAAAATTAATCTAAGTACAATTAACTGTCTGCAATACAGATTTACATGACCACAAAATTAACTATTTGTACTATAAGTGTGCTGTAAGTAGGATTTGCATGACCACAAAATTAACTGTTTGTATTGCAAATTGATCGTAAGTGAGATACGAGTGTATTTTACGACTTACAACGAAACAAATACTATAAATCGTAAAAAACCGTAAGTCACTTGTGACTTACGACTTTTTATGACGAGCAAACAAGCCCTTGGTGGTACTCGTGTCGATGTGGCTTCAAAAAGAATTATTCCTAGAATCTAAAATTATGCTGGGGGGACATAATTAAGGCATGGATCCTAAATAGTAGATCTTGTACCTTGATGGATCCAAACCAAACCCGATAACCTGATAACCCGAATGAATATTATTATAGTTATTTCACTTAGTTCAATCTAAATTTGCTCTTTGTAAGCATTATTTATATAAGACTATTTATGTTTAGATATGTTAAATTAAGAAAATAAAAGCAAAAACGGCATATTTGAGCAAGAAACTTTCGGTTTTTATTTGATCTTTAGTGAAAATTGCAATAATTGAAGAGAAATATTGGATTTGTTGAAACCCGGTCCAAATCCGACAAATTATAGAGTTTGGATTCTTAAGTAAATCATAGTTTGCTTAATGGAACCTAGAGCTCATATAAGTAATTGGGACCTCACTAACAATCCAACCATTTATTAAAATACAACTTCAACTGTAATACCCATATCTTGCAATACATGAACTAATAGGGAAAAATAATACTTATAAAGTGTATGTGTATTTTGTTTTAAGAAAATTGTCATTTTAAAGTTTAGATATTAATTTAATTATTACTAATTAATTCTTGATTATCATCATCATGATTTATTATTTTTTATTACCTCATTTTATCTTATTGTTTTTCCCTTTTGTTTCAAGCCCAAGCCCATCTTATCACTTTCCTCCTTTCTCTTTATTTTCCAAACTGGGCCCAAGCCCAAGAGCAAGCCCACAAATCCAAACCCGTTACCCTTATACCCAAAACCTATTACTAACTCCTATTCTTAAACCCTAACCTAAATCTAAATCTATCTTCTCTTCTTCCAGCCGCCATCGTCACCATACACAGCCACCCCATGTTGCCGCAGCAACTGACTCCCTGGTAACCACCTCAAACCCCCATGCGCTCCCACTTCCAGCGAGCGCACGGCCCCCTCCTCTCCGGCGGCACGCGGCAACGCAGCAGCCGCCCAGGCCAAGGTCCATGGCCGTCCTCTTCATCAAGCACCAGCAGCCGCACACGGCAGGCCATCCAGGCCGCCCCCTACTCGGTCACCACACCATCTCCTTCTCCCTACGCAAGCCTCCAGCAGCCTGATATTCTTCCTCCACCTGCTACGCAACTCCGCGACAACTTCTGAAACTCCGAAAGCAACCAAACCCTCCTCCCCTTGCTGCTGATGGCTGCCGAACCCCATGAGTGAGTCTTTTCTCTCCCCTTCTCTGTATATTGATGTGTGTTTGTATAATTTTATGTAAGGGCTCTGTGTTTACATCTCCCAATTGTTACATGTGGACTATTATTATCTTTGGATTAGTTCCAAATGGACATGACTGTGAAGCAAACCAATTCTTTGTGCAAATGCAATCAACAGGCCACGGCAACACCACCATGCGTGAGCCCCTCCTCTCCCTCCATGTTCTAAATCCCCATTGGCCGAACCCAACCATTGGATGTTTCTTGGCCATGCCCATGCGTGAGCTTATTACTCCCCCACTCATTATTTGTACAATCTATATGTGTTTGAATATACATAGTATTATACTTGTGGGAAACTCTTGTGTGTTGTTAGAGAATTGCATGGGTATTTGATTATTAATGTATGTGTGTTTTATTTTCATGTGCGGCAAAATCCTACTCCGAGTCATTTTTTGGCTCTCCGCGGGATACCGTTGATCACCGTCGGCGAGCGCGAACGCACCCCACGCCCTTCACGGCGAGTTGCTCTATCCAACGACACCCTCCGCGGCCCCGGACGCCTCCGTCGGAGCCTCTGTCGGTGCGCCACAAATCGGCTCGAGGTTGGTTTTACCTTAAATTGTATGGTGGCATTTTTGTAATAATTGGGAAGTCCATTTAATTGTTATTGGTGTGTACATAGGTGGGTTTTTGCATGCATGCGTGGGTGTGTAGGTGGGAAATTATTTATGTGTGGGGCTTTTTGCATGGTGTGCGCTGGGTTTTTATTAATGTATATAGTAATGTATTTATATAATTATGTAAAGGTGGGTTTATGTATATATATGTATGTATAGGTGTAGGTATGTGTATACTTGCATGTGTATGTGTACGTGAGTGTATGCGCATGTGTCAGTATGCTAGGGAGTGTGTTAAGTGTTAATTATATTTATATGTATGTGTTGGTTGCGTGCTTCAGTGATTCAGACCCCATTTGGTGAGATCCAAACCCAGCTACAGGAGATCCGGACCCGATCTAGATTCGTGTCGTTGTGGACCCGACACAGAGGAGATTTGAAGACCGATCCATAGGATGATCCGTAGATCAGGGCCAGTTCGTGCAGTGAAGATCAGACGGCGATTCGGTTCCGAAATCGCGTTATTTCATGTGAGTGTTTGCTTTTGTCTCATTTGTCCTATTTACCGTTGTCTACATGTATTATGTTTTACTTTTATCATTTCATGTGATTTCCTGTTATATTTTACCAGTTTCATTACTTGTATTCGTTCATGAGATATGTATGATTGTTCACTTTAATCACCTAGTTGATATGAACTCGTACCAGTGTCATTTTATGTGTTACTAGTTTGTCGTTGCTGGCTTAGGCCTATTTTTAATATACCTTTAGGCTATGACTTGACTCGATCTATTGATTGGATAGATTAAGTATATAGTTGAGCATCAGATATATGTGGATCTTGTATTTGGACATTGAGATATTAGAGTTATATCATTTCATGAATAGATGATTACCGTTTCAGATTGGGACTAATTGTAAAAGAACTTGGTGTTGGCCCAAGAGGTTACACTCTCTTGTTTTGTATTTTGATGATGACAAACCAAATAAGAGCTATTTGGTACTAATGAATTTGTTCAAGATAAGTTTCAGGTTTTGTACCATGTTTGGAGACCATTGGCTTAGCTTTTGTAAGAACTTCTAAGTTTCACATAGCAAGGAAGGCAAATTGCACAATCAAGGAAGGATCATAGAAGAGAAGGCACTAGCAAGGCATTGGATGGCTCAAAGACTTGAAGATTGCTCAAAAAGTATTTAATCATTGTATTTTTAGTTTTATAGCTTGTTAAAGAATAGTGGATAGGTTTGAAGCTCTATCACACACGTTTTTGCGCACATGTTTATTCCAAAATGTTTTCTTATAATTTATACAAAAACATTTTGTTTACAAGATTTGGCCTACAGATATATATTTGTGTTTTATACAAATCTATGTTCAAAACTATTTTTGTCAAAATCAAAATCCCCTTTTATTTTCTCTTCAAAATCCTGATTTTTGACCTGAGCCAGTCGACCGAACGGTCGACCGGACCTATGACAGGTTTGGCCGGTCGACCGTCCCAGTCGACCGTGGCTCTGGCTGTGCACGTATCTGTGTGCACGTTGTATCGGTCGACCGACCGGTCGACCGACTGTAAGCAACTTTGCTCTCGGTTAGATTGGGTCGACCGGGCGGTCGACCGCTGGCCTGCAACGGTCATAAATTTGAACTTGCGGTCGACCGACCGGTCGACCGACAGAGCCGTTTGAACAGTAACGGGCATTTTTTTTGAGCTGTTTATTTTGTCTTTTTCTCACTTAAGTGAGTTTAAATGACTTGTTTTGGGTTTAATACATTCTGATTAGCCTTAAAAATGTTTTATCTTCTAACCCTAGCCCTCTCCTATAAATAGGGGTGTTTGGGGAGAGATTGGTTAAAACAATCATTACAAGAAAAATTCAAAAGTTTAAGGCATTCAAAAGAGCTTGGTTTTTGGTTTTTGTGCTGAAATTCTCTCTCATTTTCTGAAGTGTTTTTCAAAAGAACTCTCTGATTTCATTTTTTTTTCTCCTTGCACACAAGAGCTTCATTCCTACTCATTGTTCTCTAAGGACCTTTTGTAAGAGAAGAGACAATTGAAAGAGAGAGTTTGTGGTCTTTTGACTACTCAGAAATTCCTTGTACTTGAGATTGTGGAGTTGGGTACTCCATTGTATTTGTGATCTTTGTGATAGTGGAAGTAGCTAGAATCCTTCTGGGGAAGGCGGGGAGTAGAGCTGGGTGCTCGAACCTCGATAACATATCTTTGTGTTTGCGATTGGTTTACTTTTCCTTGTCATTACTTATTGCTTGAGATTGTCATTGCCATATTCATTTTCATTCATATTGTCAATCATTATCCCATACAACAAGGTTGCATTGTGCACCTCTAACTCATTTTACGAGGAAGCCGGAGGAAGGAGTTCAGAGCCCTTAATAGGGAATTCGGCTCTTAGTCTTGTTTTGGGAGATTGCGGCATTACATTTGCATCATAATTTTTAAATTGCTCTTTGATTAGCATCATCACCTATTCACCCCCCCTCGAGGTGATTTTCAATTGGTATCAGAGCTTGGACTCTAGGTTTTGGCTTAACATCCATAGAGAGATCCTTAAAATTTGCTAATCAACATTTCTCATTTCATTCATTCATCACTAGTAAACATGGCCGATAACATTAAATCCCCACCTAAATTTGATGGACTCAACTTCCCTATTTGGAAGGTTAGGATGACTATCTTTTTGCAATCATTAGGTAGTTTAGTGGCTAAGTCCTTGACCAAACCCTATGTAGCACCCGATAGTGATGAGAGCACATGGACCGACTTCAACTTTAGAGAATATGAGGCTAACTCTAAGGCCCAAAACTCCCTTTTAACCGCCTTGAATGAGGATGACCTTACACGGGTAATTCATTGCCAATCCGCCTATGAGATTTGGCAACACTTATTGGTCACACATGAAGGGACCTCACAAGTCAAGAGAGCTAAGATAGATCTCTTGAGGTCTCAATATGAATCATTTAAAATGCTTGATGATGAATCTATTGATTGTATGATTACTAGATTCACTAAAATCACCAATGGTCTTTCTTCCTTAGGTGACGTCATCTCCAACGATCAAAAGGTGCGCAAAGTGATTCGGGCTCTTCCTCCATCTTGGGAGATAAAGGCCACCACCTTGAAGGAATTGAACGACAAAGATGAGATGGACATCATTAGTCTCATTGGAAACCTAAAGACCCATGAGATGGAGAAGAAAGCAAGAGAAGAGGCCGCTCCAACAAAGAAGAAGTCCTTAGCTTTCAAGTCTTCATCCACTCTTGAAGACGATGAAGAAGATGAAGAAGAAGATGAGGAGCTCTCCCTCCTTGTGCGAAATGTTAAAAGGATGTACCGGAGGAACAAGCTAAACTTCCGGAGAAAATTTGAAGGCAAAGAGGAGAGGAAAATTATATGCTACAATTGCCGAAAGCCCGGACACATCATGGCGGATTGCCCGGAGTTCAAGAAGAAGATGACCTCCTCCTTCAAGCCAAAGAAATCGGAAGAAAAGAAAGCGTATAAGGCAACTTGGGATTCGGAAAGCGAGTCCGAGGAAGAGGCGGATGTAGCAAATATGTGTTTCATGGCAAACACACCTAAGGTAACCCCTCAATCTCATGATGAGGAAGATGATGAGTTAAGTAAGGAAGTTCTTGTACATGCTTTTGTTGAACTTTCTGAAACTTATGATAATAAGAAAATTGAATGCTTTAAATTACAAAAGGAAGTTGCTTTTCTTAAAAATCAACTTGCTATGGTTTCCAAAGAAAAAGATGATATTTCTTCCAACCTCATTTCTATTCAAAATGAATTTAGTTCCTACAAGGTTTCTTGTAAGGCTAAATTTCCTATTGTTGATGAAAAAGAAATTTCTTCTTTAAAAACCAAAATGGTTGATTTCGAGAAAGTTTTGAAAGATTGTGCTTTTAACACTAAGAAACTTGAAGAAAAATTTTCTAAAAAGCACACATCACATGCTAAGATTCCTCATGCTCACACTACACCTAACACTTCTCATGCTCATGCTCACAAAGCTCATGCTCACAAATCACACACCCATTATGCTTTTAAATATGGTAGAGTATATAGATGCACATATTGAGGTAAAAATGGACATTTAGCTAAGTTTTGTTATGATCAATTAAATAGATCTAATAATCTTGTTTGGGTTCATGGCTCTAACCCTCAAGGACCCAAGAAAATGAGGGTACCAAAATCAAGTCCTAAATTGTTTGATGTAGGTACACACCAAGGCTCCAAGACGTAGGGAGCGGTGGTACCTTGATAGTGGTTGTTCAAGACACATGATGTGGGATATCAACAACTTTACAACCCTATCAAGGTACATGGAAGGTGGCTCCGTCACCTTCGGGGATGACTCCAAAGGGACTATCATCGGTATAGGTAACATTCAAATTGGTGCATCTCCTATTATTGAGAATGTTGTTTTAGTTGAAGGTTTGAAACATAATTTGCTTAGCATTAGTCAATTTTGTGATCGTGGACTTAAGGTTGTTTTTGATGATTGTTCTTGCAAGATTTTTGATATTAAAACAAATGATTGTATTCTCACCGGTTTTCGTGATGATAATGTTTATATCATTGACATGCTTAATATTGAGTGTTCTACTAAATGCTTGAATGCTTTTGATGAAAATTCTTGGCTTTGGCATAGAAGATTAGGACATGCTTCTTTTGAACATCTTTCTAGGATTAATTCAAAGGAATTGGTGAAGGGTATTCCTTGCTTGAAGTTTGAGAAAGACCGCATTTGTGGTGCGTGCCAACTTGGGAAACAAACCAAGTCTTCCTTCAAACCAATCAAGGATATCATGTCAACTAGGCCTTTAGAATTAATTCATATGGATCTTTTTGGACCTACTAAAACTAAGAGTTTAAATGGTAGTAGATATGCATATGTTTTGGTTGATGATTTTTCCCGTTTCACTTGGGTTTTCTTTTTGGAACACAAAGATCAAACCTTTTCTCATTTTAAGATTTTTCGAAAAAGGGTTGAAAAAGAAAAGGTTTTCCGATTTTGAAAATAAGGAGTGATAGAGGTGGTGAGTTTGTAAACCAACTCTTCATGACTTATTGTGATGAAAAGGGAATTAAGCATGAAATGTCTTGTCCTAGAACTCCACAACAAAATGGAGTTGTAGAAAGGAAAAATAGAACACTTCAAGAGATGGCTAGGACAATGATAAGTGAATACGACCTCCCTCAATATTTATGGGCCGAGGCCGTAAACACCGCATGCTATATATCTAACCGTATTTATTTGTGTAAAAATTCTTTCAAAACATCTTTTGAAATGTATCACTCTAGAAAACCTAATGTTGCTTATTTCAAAGTTTTTGGATGCAAGTGTTTTGTTTTAAATACTAAAGAGAATTTGGGTAAATTTGATGCTAAGGCTTATGAAGCAATTTTTGTTGGATATTCTACAACTAGTAAAGCTTATAGAGTATTCATTAGATCTTCTCGTACCATTGAAGAATCCATGCATGTTAAATTTGAAGAATCTAATGTGGTTGTTGAGAATGTTGTAGAGATTGAACCATTAGGTGAAGACATGGAGAGACTATCCTTAAAGGACTCACCCGCTCAAGAAGAAAAGCAAGAATCTATTGGTGATGTTCAAGAGGATAAAGAGGAAAGCTCTCAACCGCTTCCTAAAGCTTGGAGATACGCTACAAATCATCCTAAGGAGCTCATCTTGGGTGATGCATCTAAAGGAGTCACAACGCGCTCCAAACTCCATGACCTATGTGGTAACTTTGCTTTCATTTCTCATTTTGAACCCAAAGGCATTCTCGAAGCCGAGACGGACCCATATTGGTTGCTTGCCATGCAAGAGGAACTCAATCAATTTGAGCGCAACCAAGTTTGGCACCTTGTTCCTAAACCCCACGATAGACCAATAATTGGTACTAAGTGGATCTTTAGAAACAAGATGGATGAGTCCGAAAATGTCATTAGGAATAAAGCTAGGTTAGTGGCCCAAGGTTACACTCAAGTTGAAGGAATTGACTTTGAGGAGACCTTTGCACCCGTAGCACGGCTTGAAGCCATACGGATGACACTAGCTTTTGCATCTTTCAAAAATTTTATACTTTTTCAAATGGATGTGAAAAGTGCATTTTTGAATGGTTTTATTAATGAAGAAGTTTATGTTTCTCAACCTCCCGGTTTTATTGATCATGTTCATCCCGATTTTGTTTTTAAACTTGATAAAGCTTTGTATGGATTGAAACAAGCTCCAAGAGCTTGGTATGAAAGGCTTTCTAGTTTTCTCATTTCAAATGATTTTATTAAAGGCAAAGTAGACACTACTCTATTCACTAAGCATGTTGATAATGATATATTAATTGTGCAAATTTATGTTGATGATATAATTTTTGGTTCTACTAATGAGCTTTTGTGCAAGGATTTTGAAAAGGTAATGCAACTTGAGTTTGAAATGTCTTCAATGGGTGAGCTCAATTTCTTCCTTGGACTCCAAATCAAGCAATTGCAAAACGGGACGTTCATAAGTCAAGCCAAGTACGCAAAGGAACTTGCAAAGAAGTTTGGACTTGAAGGCTCAAAGACTTGCAACACTCCCATGGCAACTACAACCAAGCTTGATAAAGATGACCAAGGTAAAAATGTTGATATTAAATTATATAGAAGCATGATAGGAAGTCTTTTATATTTAACGGCAAGTAGGCCGGATATCATGTTTAGTGTGTGTCTTTGTGCTAGATTTCAATCGTGTCCTAAAGAGTCCCATCTTATTGCGGTAAAACGCATTATTCGTTATATTAAGGGCACTATTGGGATGGGTCTATGGTATCCGAAAACCGGAGATTTCTCTATGACGAGTTATTCAGATGCCGACTATGCGGGTTGTAGAGTAGATAGAAAGAGTACTAGTGGGACATGTCAATTTCTTGGTAATTGTCTTGTTTCATGGTCCTCTAGGAAACAAAATTCCGTAGCACTCGCAACCGCCGAGGCGAAGTATGTTGCCGCAGGGGCTTGTTGTGCATAAGTCCTTTGGATGAAACATACTCTCCTTGATTTTGATTTGCATTTTGATCATATAAAAATATTTTGTGATAATACTAGTACTATACACATGACTAAGAATGCAAATCAACATAGTAAGACCAAGCACATTGAGATTAGATATCACTTTCTTAGAGATCATTTTGAGAAAGGAGATATAGATATTGATTATGTTTCCACGGATTTACAACTAGCCGATATTTTCACTAAACCACTTGATTTTGCTAGATTCTCGTTTATTTGTGGAGAACTTAATGTTTGTGTTATTGAATAGACATGTTTTTCATAACCCTTTTTGATGTATGACAAAAGGGGGAGAATAAGTTTACATGGGACAAAAATAAGTTCATTTGGTCTTGGTTCCATATGAATTTATATGTTTTGGTTTTATGAGTTTTTGTTATGAGTCTTGTGTTTTATGAATTTGAGAACTCTTGTATTTTGTGTTTTATTGGTATTTGAGAACTCTTGTATTTTGTGTTTTATTGGTATTGTTTTATTGGTATTTGAGAACTCTTGTATTTTGTGTTTTATTGGTATTGTTTCAATTTGGTTTCAATTGGCATCAAGAGTATGTTTTTGTGTTTTTAATAAATTCTTGTGTTTTTCATATAGCGTAAATATAGCATAATTTGAGGGGGAGTCTTCTCCTCCCCCATATTTTTGTCTATAGCCTATTTGTTTTGTCATCATCAAAAAGGGGGAGATTGTTGGCCCAAGAGGTTACACTCTCTTGTTTTGTGTTTTAATGATGACAAATCAAATAAGAGCTATTTGGTACTAATGAATTTGTTCAAGATAAGTTTCAGGTTTTGTACCATTTTTGGAGACCATTGGCTTAGCTTTTGCAAGAACTTCTAAGTTTCACATAGCAAGGAAGGCAAATTGCACAATCAAGGAAGGATCATAGAAGAGAAGGCACTAGCAAGGCATTGGATGGCTCAAAGACTTGAAGATTGCTCAAAAAGTATTTAATCATTGTATTTTTAGTTTTATAGCTTGTTAAAGAATAGTGGATAGGTTTGAAGCTCTATCACACACGTTTTTGCGCACATGTTTATTCCAAAATGTTTTCTTATAATTTATACAAAAACATTTTGTTTACAAGATTTGGCCTACAGATATATATTTGTGTTTTATACAAATCTATGTTCAAAACTATTTTTGTCAAAATCAAAATCCCCTTTTATTTTCTCTTCAAAATCCTGATTTTTGACCTGAGCCAGTCGACCAAACGGTCGACCGGACCTATGACAGGTTTGGCCGGTCGACCGTCCCAGTCGACCGTGGCTCTGGCTGTGCACGTATCTGTGTGCACGTTGTATCGGTCGACCGACCGGTCGACCGACTGTAAGCAACTTTGCTCTCGGTTAGATTGGGTCGACCGGGCGGTCGATCGCTGGCCTGCAACGGTCATAAATTTGAACTTGCGGTCGACCGACCGGTCGACCGACAGAGCCGTTTGAACAGTAACGGGCATTTTTTTTTGAGCTGTTTATTTTTGTCTTTTTCTCACTTAAGTGAGTTTAAATGACTTGTTTTGGGTTTAATACATTCTGATTAGCCTTAAAAATGTTTTATCATCTAACCCTAGCCCTCTCCTATAAATAGGGGTGTTTGGGGAGAGATTGGTTACAACAAGCATTACAAGAAAAATTCAAAAGTTTAAGGCATTCAAAAGTGCTTGGTTTTTGGTTTTTGTGCTGAAATTCTCTCTCATTTTCTGAAGTGTTTTTCAAAAGAACTCTCTGATTTCATTTTCTTTTCTCCTTGCACACAAGAGCTTCATTCCTACTCATTGTTCTCTAAGGACCTTTTGTAAGGGAAGAGACAATTGAAAGAGAGAGTTTGTGGTCTTTTGACTACTCAGAAATTCCTTGTACTTGAGATTGTGGAGTTGGGTACTCCATTGTATTTGTGATCTTTGTGATAGTGGAAGTAGCTAGAATCCTTCTGGGGAAGGCGGGGAGTAGAGCTGGGTGCTCGAACCTCGATAACATATCTTTGTGTTTGCGATTGGTTTACTTTTCCTTGTCATTACTTATTGCTTGAGATTGTCATTGCCATATTCATTTTCATTCATATTGTCAATCATTATCCCATACAACAAGGTTGCATTTCGCACCTCTAACTCATTTTACGAGGAAGCCGGAGGAAGGAGTTCAGAGCCCTTAATAGGGAATTCGGCTCTTAGTCTTGTTTTGGGAGATTGCGGCATTACATTTGCATCATAATTTTTAAATTGCTCTTTGATTAGCATCATCACCTATTCACCCCCCTCTCTAGGTGATTTTTACTTGGACTAATACTAGATTGAGCTTATGTTGGATTGGTTCAATATTGAGGTTTACTATCTACAATTTATCTGAACAATTATCAGACTTAATATTCCTTACTTGGTGATAATTCAGTTAAGAATTTATTCGGGTATTTGAGGACAGATGATATATTTCATATAGAGTACTTTTCAGACTTGTTATTCTTTCATTGGTAATAACTTAAGTGATGATTCATTTGGGTATTGATGATGGACTTGTTATGATGTTAAAGATCGGATTACTTGATGCTTGGATCAGTATATGAACTTAGTTGGAGTTTAAGTCGAACTGAGATTTATGTTATTGACATTGGATATGGACCAGTATTTAGATGTGACTATTTTAGTTGGGTTGTGATTTGAATGTATTTTGAGTTAGAGTTGATCTAGAATTTACATTCTTTATAACGAAGTCTGATCTACATTAAGATGAGATTGACATAGTTGGTTTATAGTTGTGAGCATTTGAGATTTGTTTAGATGATATTTTGTTGATGTTGAGTATCAGGAGTAGGTATTCTAGACCACGTGTTGTTTGAGGATGATTCCTTTACTTCATTATGATTTCGGTATCCATTGACTTGTTGATCTCGATGATATACCATATGCTTCATGTTTAGTTTTTGACTACTTCAGTTATTGGAGATAGAGTTATTATGAGAGTGATTTCATTGACATTGATGACTATATTACATGTTCGGAGTTTTATGGCAACTATTGATCGACTTTACTTATTGGTGACTTTGAGAGTGATGTATGGATGGTCTTGAGAATCTGAGTTTATAGTATACTTTGACTGGATTATTCTATTCATAACAGTAGATCATTACCCATCTGAGAAACTTGACTGATTATACTTGGTATCTACCTGTTAACCATCATGCCCATGTTACTAAAATTGCTGGGAAAATATTATTACACGGTAACAACACCCGCATGTTTACTTGTTATATATTCCTGTTATACCGGTACCCTGACTTTCACATGTTGATATTGTTACCGTGACTACCACTGAGTCATCCCAGTGATTTAAGTAACATGTATATTAAATAATCCTGATAAACTAAAACATGATAACAAACAACTTACACTGGGATTGGGGAGATTGATGGAGGAGACAACGTTCGTATTTTGGGTGGACCTAGGATTTAGGTTGCGCAGCCGAAAGAGGGTTCCACTGCAGGGTTCCCGTGGGGTGACTGGCACCCCGTCATGTTTCCTGTTATACATGTTATACATGTACCTGTTCCTGTTTACATGTTCCTGACTACCTTGCGGTAGGTCCTGGTTCAGCGCCAGGAGTCTGGGCCGTGGTCCCGGGTATGCACGGGACCCACCTAAAGCATGAACAATGTCTCTAACCGATCAGTTTCAATAATTTAGGGCATCGATTGGCATGTGTGGCAGGCGTAGTATGGGATGCGTCTATTACGTGTGACAATTGATGTTCGCTGACATAATTAATAATAAACTGTTGATACTTTGTGACTGACCGTAATCACCTGATTGTATATCTATTTATATCATTATGATAGACCCATGATTGTAACCAGGACCAAATTTATGACCAGACTTGGATACCAGCTTAGTGACATGTGATAGGTTGCATATTTTGCCATCAGTTGCTTGTTTACTATTGCGACAGTTGTCGTCTATCTTTATTCATGTTGTTATCATGTATATTACAGTTCTATTATGTATCTTATTTTTCAGTCTGTTATATCTGCAGTTGTTCTTACTATTATTTATGCACATTGTTCTTCTGCACGAGCTTTTCCCTTTTACACACACACTCACCATGGTCGCATTCTGACGACCCTGTATTTGCACGTCCAGATATTGGACGATTGTTCTATTGTGCAGGTGTTCGATGAAACCATCCATTATGCGAGGAGCTTGAGTCCCTCTCTGTTCTGGCATCCTCATTTCTGTTATATTCTTGTTACTTTCATGATTTTTCCTTTATCGCTTTCAGCTGCCATTTTTTTTTTGTCATTATTCATCTACTATCATTGTGATTGTCATGGATATGTATTATTGCAGTGATCGATGATTATTATGGTTTAGATTTATAGCTTGTTCAGGTTAATTTAGGCTTAGCGTGTATACGTGGGGTATTTTCCTCGCGTATATACGTCGCCGACCTTCGTCGGACTCCGCTCCAGCGTATTTTTGGGAAGCGGGGCGTGACATCAACCTTTAAGTCTAATTTAATACACGACTGCCGGAACCTAGAGCTCATATAAGTTAGGATGAAACCCTAGTTTGCATAGGTACAAACTCCAGTAAGCGAAGTTGGGAACTTCGCTTACCTAAGGCAGTTTTTTCGGTCAACGCTAAGAGTGAGAAGTGATCCTGAGCTTATTTGTTTCGTCCTAAATGGCCATAAGTCGCAAGTGTCTTATGACTTTTTACGATTTACGGTGTTTGTTTCGTCGTAAGTCGTAAAATGCATTTGCATCTCACTTACGACCCATTACAAAACAGGCAATTAAATTTGTGATCACGCAAATCCCACTTACAATCCTCTTGTAGCACAAACAGTTAATTTTGTGGTCATACAAATGTGTATTGGGATAGTTAATTGTAATTAGATTAATATTTTTTATTAGATTCATCTTTAAATTATGAGATTTTTTAATTATTATATTAAATATAATTATTAGATTAAAATTTTTATTAATAATTTAATATTTTTTTGCATTTAATATTGAAATATTTATTTATTAATATTTACTAAATTTATTATTTTTAATATTTAATATGTTATATATTTAATATATTTATTTTTAGTATTAATTGGCATTATATTTTTTAATATTTAATTATGTTAATTATATATTTATTTAATACATAATTATTTAATACATAATTTATTTAATTTATTTAATTTTTTATTAATTAATTATTATATTATATTTTCAATATATTTAATTTAATTTTTAGTTTTTTAATTAATTAAATAATTATATATTATTGATATTTACTGTTTTTAGTATTAATTGATATTTTTTAATATTTTTAACCTCAAACAATTAATTTTTGTGATCAATTTTTTCACTTACGATTTACATATTACGACAATCAAATACCATAAAATATAACACATTTTCTAACTTATAATTTTACATTATCAATAAAATATTGTAAAATTTATTTACATGTAATGTATTTACAACTTAAAAAAATTCATCACTTACAAATCACAATTTACGGTCAATTATGGGCCTGTTTGGTTAAGGGTGGAAGTGAGGAAGTGGGGAATTGAGGAAGTAGAAATAATTCCCTTTAGAACTTGAGAATTGGTTAGTAAGTTTTTTCGGTGTTTGGATGTTGTTGGGAAGTGTGGTTTGGAAAATATTTTATCTTTTCCGGTGTTTGGATGGTAATATGAAAGTGGAAGTGGAAAAGTTGACCACAAAGTTTACCGTAAAATAATATTAAAATAAAAATTTATTAAGAAAAATAAAAAATAGACTATAATTAGAATGCAAGTGAGATTTACATGGTCAAAAAATTAACTGTTTTGTGCTACAATTTATTACAAATGTGATTTACATGACCACAAAATTAACTGTAGCACTCTTGAAGTGAGAAAATAATTGTATAAAAGAGAAAAAATAAAAGGAAAAGAGACTTTCTTATTTTTCTTTTCTGGTATTTGGATAGATCGAGAAGTGAGCAATTATACTTCTCTATTTCCTTACTTCTGCCTACTTTCTTGTAACCAAACAGCCCCTGTGAGAACCAAACACTGGCCCACCAACTCTCAACCGCCTCATACAGGGCACTGAAAAAGCCCGTCTACACCACTCTTTATATCCACCGTATCAGATGCCCCCGAGTGGGCCCATCCTCTGTTGCCGTCTGCCTCACCCGTAAAAATCGGCCTATCCACCAGTGACGCATTCCAACCCACCCTTTTAAAACGGCTGCACCCGCTGCTGCTGGTTTTTGTCTCTAATCTCTCTCGTTTCTAAATCTTCTCTCAGAAGAATTCAATACAATGAGCAGCGGCAGCGTGGTTTCCAACGGCGCCGCCAAGGGCGGCCCCGCCCCCAGCCGCGTCTCCGGCGTCTACAGCGAGGTCCAGACCAGCCGCCTCAACCACCCCCTCCCCCTCCCCTCCGTCCTCAAGGCCCCCTTCAAGGTCGTCGACGGCCCCCCCAGCTCCGCCGCCGGTAATCCAGGTGAGCGTCACCCGATCTCGCCCTATCCGGTCTTTACGGATCTCGCGGGCACTGGTTTAATTTGATCCGATCTGATCTGGCTTTGAGAATTTGATTGCAGATGAGATCGCGAAGCTGTTCCCCAAGGTGTTCGGGCAGCCGTCGGCTATGCTGGTCCCCACCGGATCCTCCCCTCCGAGATGGACAGGACTCTCAAGATCGGAGTCGTGCTCTCCGGCGGCCAGGCACCCGGCGGCCACAATGTCATCTCTGGCATCTTCGGTTCGCATCTCTCCCTCTTTTCTTTTCTATTTTTACAAAAAAATTAGGTGTAGGATGAGATGTTTTGTTTTGGTATTGGTAGATTACTTGCAGGAACGGGCGAAGGGGAGCACGATGTATGGATTCAAGGGAGGGCCGGCAGGAATCATGAAGTGCAAATACGTGGAGCTCACTCCTGAATTCATCTATCCCTATAGGAATCAGGTAATTACTTTAGATTGATGTTTTTAGGTGTTTTTTATTATGTATTCTAGATTTAAATTTTGTTGGTGAATTTATTTTTTCGTTCAATTTGAGGATGATTT
The DNA here is from genome assembly GCA_038442645.1 of Agave tequilana. Classification (NCBI taxonomy): domain Eukaryota; kingdom Viridiplantae; phylum Streptophyta; class Magnoliopsida; order Asparagales; family Asparagaceae; genus Agave; species Agave tequilana. The sequence continues at coordinate 52,882 of JAVJIF010003947.1, read as the reverse complement.
TGCCGATCTTATCTGATGTGCACTTGTTATCATTTGTGTATTTGCTGTCGTCATTGGTGTATTTGACTACCCTATGTTTTGACATGTTGCTGTTCTTTCAAGAGTTTTTTTGTTCAAGAGTTTTTTTTAAAAAAAATAATTAATCCCAAAAATTGACCACCAAAAAGAAAATAATAATTTCAAAAACTGATCTAGGACACGCCACGTCGGCGGCGGAGCGCCCACCCGCTAGCCTCAGTTTTGGGTTCATCCGGGATTGCCAGCCCCGGACAAACATATTCTTTTTTTCAATGTATTTGTTCGTCCGGAGTTAGCAACCCCAGATGAACAAAATATTTTTTTGTTTTTGAATTTTATTCGTCTGAGGTTGCCAACCCCGGACAAACAAAACAAACTATTTTTTTGAACTTTTGTTCGTCCTGGGTTGCCAACCTCGGATGAATTAAAGTTAAAAGATGAAAAAATGTTCATCCGGGGTTGCTAACCCCACATGAACAAAAGTCAAAAAAGGAAAGAAAAATTGTTCTGTCGGGTTTGGCAACCCCTGATGAAGTTCAAAACAAGGAAAATTGTCCGGGGTTGCCAACCCCGGACCAAGCTTTGTCAAAATTTTCAAGTTACTTCCGTTCGGTTGCCAACCCTTGACCAAGCTGACTTGGTGAATTTCCCCCAACCTGTATCTCAAGTATCGCAAGCATCACAACATGTATAAATCTCATAATACAGTTACAAGTATCATAACCTGTATAAATCTCATAATATCTCAAAAATTAAAATAATTATCATAATTACACAATAATATCACAGTATCACAACCTGTATCACAAATATCCGAGCATATCAACATATCAGGAAAAACCATATTCATATCATATCCAAATATCTCATAATTTGACAAAAATTAATATCATATCAAACTTTGACAGCCCATGTCCAAATGTCTCAAGATTTCTTTAAATTTCTCAAAATATCCAAATACAAGTAAAAAAAATCATCGCAAGCACGATAATGGATGTGATACTCGTCCTCGTCTTTGCCTACGGCCACGTGCAGGGGCAGCCTGGGATGGTCCAGCCTCAACTCCTCGACGCCATGTGCGTCATCCATCAACGGGCTCGTCCTGCTAATCAACAGGCTGAGAAGGTCCACCTCGTCCTGGATTAGTGGATGCCGCTGACGTCGAGTATAATTGTTGCGTGTCGACGCACCTGATGGGCATGCATATCGGCTCTTGCCAACCATCCCCTCGATGAAAGTGGCCTTCCTCTGGAGTATCGAGACTCTACGAGTCTCGTCCATCAAAGCCTCATCTATCTGAATTCCCACATGGATCAATGCATCAACCTGCATCATAAATTTTAAAAAATCATATCAATAAATCTCAATTTGACAATTTTATGAGGATTGTGTTGAGATATTACCAACTCTCGGTCATGTACAAAAGCATGCTAGTAACTATCTGGCGCATTGACTTGCTGAATAATCTAGCTCCGACTGATCCTCCAATACCAGATCATGCATTCCGAGGGTATAGGGAAATCTCTGGCTTTAAATCTCATTAGCTCGATTACTCCATCGGCTAATGTAGGCGATCGCCCCATCGGTTAATGTAGGCGCTCAGCTCCTGACTCCTGTCACAACGATGCTTGCTTACGCGCTCTATACGAGCCACCTGCTCGACGAGATCAGGGATATGCTATCTAAACCTGAACTAACAGAGGACTCGATCTGAAAGATACATCTCCACATATAAGTATAGTCCTTGCCCTCGATATCTGAGAGCCCTCACTGTAGACCAGTAGTAAAAATCCGTAGTGTATTGGCAGTGTGTGGCTCCCAAATCACTGCCTGACACTCCTGTTCATGTCTAATTGAAGCAACTATTGTGGATTGTTGTCCCCACGTCCTCTCGACATTCTACCTGCATCACACCATACGATTAGAGGAAAATAATATGTTCAAATATCTACATTTACTTAAATTTAGTCTACTGAATTTACCTGCATCTAATTTGTAGTTGACCACCTAGCTGCATCTGATGTCTGAGGGTGGGCCGACCAATTGAAGGCCTCTCCCAAGGCCATAGCTAAGGAAACAAATTGAAGATGTGTTAAATCACTAACATATGCGTAATAAGAATAAATAAGGTATTTTACTCAGATTACCTGCAAGAGTGTGCTATGTCCCTGAAATTGTGTAGTCTGCGTCATCGCAACTTTGTACGACCTATACAAAAATGCGAGCACAACACTACCCTAGGACATGGCACCACATGCATCAAAGTCTTGCTATAGTGGTAACCATCTGATTTGTACCTTGTTCATGGAGTAATTCGGGAACATGGTAGTGCCGAGCACGTTGAGGATGTAACCATGTGCATGCTGCTGGGCCTGCGCATCTGTCATAGGGTTCGGGTGAATTGCTGGCGGAGTCGCGGAGCCATGTCAGGTTCAATGCTCTACAGAGCGTCAACCGAGGGCACGGCACTCAAGAGTCTCTCGCACTCCCCGGCCCAATCCCGATCATCTGACCCTGTAACTGCTGGATCGTCTATCCTGAAGTCGAGAAGCACCACTACATCCTGCAGTGTAATTGTCATCTCCCCTACACGCTGATAAAATGTGAATATCTTGGGCCTTCACATGTCTATCAAAACCGTTAGTAAGGGCCAATCCAGTTTCATCCACCTCAACTGAGAATGGATGAAAAACTCTTCCTGGCTGACGTACTTTATGACACGGGCATTCGTCAGAACCACTAGTCACGTGACCATGACTGATCCACTATCTTGAGCACCCCAAGATCACACAATTTTGCACATAAATTACGATTACTCAAATAAAAAGCAATTGTAATATTCAAATTCATAAATACATACCCGGCTTGAGTCGATCTGAGAGATTGGTGCTTCTTCTGTAGGTACAGAACATTAACAGTGACTGGTCCAGCGTCCATTACTGCCTCGTCAAAATTTCAAATAATTAGTAACAATGATAACAAAATTTATAAATCAATACTCTAAACTTGCATAATTTATAAATCAATATTCTAAACTTACAAATTTATAAATCAATGTTCTAAACTTGCATAATTTATTTACATACTAACGTATTATATAAAAAATCATACCCATACTTACCCAGCGGAACATGATGGTGCATTTGTGTTGGGACGCCTTCTCTTATTATGACCCAGTTGTTTGCAAATCTGACACCTATAGCACATATGGCCTTCGCGCCCTTCATCTATGGTAGTGTATATGCGAATAGAAGGGGGCCGACCCGCCTGCCTTCTAGCTTCAGGTGGTAAGTTGACATGCCCATCGTATTCTGTCCAATACCATGAATCAGGAACAAGATGAAAAAGTCCAACATAAGACTTACTGTAGCTCTCTACAATATACCACTCAGCACACATGGTGTAAGTATTTATGTTGGCACAAACTGCTATGTAGCAAGTCTTGTTGGTCTTCACTGACACGAAGGACACTCCACGTGCAGTGGACCACTTGTTAATTGCTTGCACCAATTCAACTTTTGATTGAAATATAACTCCCACCTTCAAATCGTCGGTGGAGTAGGTGCTGTTAACCTATTGAATTCAAAAGATATATGTTTCACACGAGTCGAGTTTACCCAATCAACATCTTCAAACTCATCGAGATGCAAATCGATGGGCTCTACATATTCATTATTGGCCTAACAATTCTCGTCGTGGTCGGTCTGATCTGCAAAATCTTGTGCTGCAACTTGCATGCTATCTTCCTGCAACATATCGTCACTTTTTTGCATTTGTGCCATTATGCTTTTGTGTTGGATGCATCCAAGATATTCCAGTATTAAAGGGAGTACTCGTGCCAGTTGAGTACCAATTCTTATATAAGAAAAAAACACACACTAAAAGTTAGGATCTGATCTTTGTGGATAACTGATACTTCCAATTAGGTACACTTTTACTTATTTGCACTTGGATGCTCCATTGATGTTTCACCCACCTCAAGTGGAGTGAGATTTGTTGAGTCAAGCTGCGGCGCTTGAACAAAAGAGACATGCATTATGTATGGATACCCATACAGTGTCAACATATTGTGACACACATCCTCTCCTTGCGCTGAATTTAGAGGATTGTCGAAATAGTAATGTCATTTACACACTTAGTAGATTGAGAAATGTAAACACCAATAAAATTAATGGTTACTTACGTATTATGCATTGGGGACATGAACCCTATTGATTCATTATCCAGATCGAGCATACGTGTGAATTATCCATGTATTCGGTGGCTTTCACTATTTTTCTCCATATATATGATATATCTTTATCGAATTCAAACCCGGGTGTAAGATTGCTCGTGTGTCATCATCATCTGATATTGGCACAGTTATAAAACACCCTTATGCATTGGCCAATTGCATGTCAACTGAATTTGAAACTCCTGTGGATTAATTTTGGTGATTTGATGAATTTCTCTGCCAAGCCTTGTGATTGATTTTCTATCCATCACGAGTTTTACTACCTATTAATATATTTTGGGTTATTAGCGGTGTCAACTGTAGTGTACTGTTATACCAACAAACGAGAGGTATATTTGTACCAAGCATTGTACCTAATTTATTGGACGAAATAAAAAATTATCATAGTGTTCTACAATTTTCACAAAATAAAAATAAATCACAACACAAAATATTGTACAGTTTTCAAAATTTCTTTCAATTATCATAATATTCTACGAGTTCTCACAATTGTAAGAAAAATTGAAATGATTAAAAAAATTCTATATTCTTGAATTCACGTGAAATTTACCTTGAACATGCACTTGGCATTGTATTAAGGCCTAGTATATTCTACAAACCCCTTCCACACAAGCCCTTCCACACAAGCCAGCACGGCGACACGGCAGCACGAGGACAGGCCGACACAGCTAGGAGGCGGGGCACGGCCAGCGGTGGCGCTAGGGGAGAGAATGAAATAGAGAGGCTTTACCAAAGAGAAAGTGGTTGGTGGCGTGGCGACACAAGGGGGTTGGTCGGCGGCACGACGTTGGCAGCGCTGGATCGGGGAGATTGAGAGGGGGGCTAGGGTTTGGAATCGGGGGAGAGTGAGTGGGGGAGGGGGTGGAGAAGGGGATTTTATAGATGTGGGACCCACTGGTCCCACGTCTATAAAAGCCAGGAGACTTGGGTAAATTGTCCAAGTCTCATTCATCTGGGGTTGCCAACCCGGACGAAGGTAATTTGGGCGATTTGCCCAACTCAAGTTCATTCGGGGTTGACAACCTTGGACGAACAAATTTTTCTTTTTTTTGGAACTTATGTTCGTCCGGGGTTGACAACCCCGGGCGAACAAAACAAACTTTTTAAAAAACTTTGTTCGTCTGGGGTTGGCAACCTCGGACGAACAAAAGTTCAAAAAAATAGTTTGTTTGTTTGTTCGGCGTTGGCAACCTCAGGCGAACAAAAATTAAAAAAATATTTTGTTCGTCTAGGGTTGCCAACCCCAGACGAACAAAATAAAAAAATTGAACAAAAATATAAAAAATAATTTTGTTCATCCGGGGTTGCCAACCTTGAACGAACAAATACATACAACAACTAAGTCCTTTGTCCCAAGTATTTGGGGTAGGCTACATGAACCAAAAGAGAATTACGTCGGATCGGACGAGCAGATACATATACAAAAAATATGTTCGTCCTGGTTGGCAACTTGGACGAACCCAAAACTGAGTTGGACGCGCACAGTCGCCACGCTGGCTGGGCGAACCGCCCCACCGCTGATGTGGCACTGACGTGTTGTGTGAGAGGTTAGTTTTTGGATTTAATTCTGGGGGAGATTGATTTTTGAAATTAATTATTTTTTGGGTTTTTTTTTGAAAAAAGCCTTTCTCTTAACCTTGATTGTGACCATTATGTTGTTGACTTGCCCCCTATTTTTTCCTTCTATTTGCTTATAGATACTATGTATTGACCATTTGGCTTTCTCATTACTTTCTAAAGGACAACAATAACACAAGCTTTTAATCTTAATAAGATTTATCCAAAGAGAAGATAAATTTGCAACCTTCCCATTTCGCGATTTATGATAATGGAATACCTCATACAACATGTGCTGTGTATATCATGGCAATGGTGGAGCCATTTTATAACTCTCTTTTGTGACTTTTGGTATCCATTTCATTAAAGGCATGTCCATGTCAGTGTACATCTTTTAAAGTTTCCATTTTAACAAGCTACGGTGTTCATATTGCATTTAACAGGTTATTTTGCTAATAGTGAAGTCCAAAGATGAAAATTCTGTGTAAAATCTAGGGTTTAAAGACTCGGCCGAGTCGGAGTTGGCTCGGCCGAGTCGTCTCCGGAACGGCTACCGCAGATCTGATTACGAGACGCAAGCCGTTAGATGTAGCGAAAATTGCATGACTCGGGTATGACTCAGTTGAATTGGCCGGGTCATGAGACAACTCGGTGAGACTCGGCATAAAAGGAAAAAAAGAGAGATCGGAGGGAGGGAGGGGGAGAGTGACTTACCTCGATCGTATCGCCCGCACCAGTGCCGATCGCCCTCACCGCGCTGCTTGCCTTTCTCTCTTCAATCTCTTCCTCCCTTCCTCTGATCTCTCTCCCCCTCTCCCTCCCTTTGATCTCGCCCATGCCCGCCACTCTCTCCCTCCCCCTGATCTCTTCCCCCTCCCTCTAATCTCTCTGTCTCCCCCTTTTCTCACCCGTTCTCTTTCTCTCGTTTTCATTGTTTTAAATATCGGCCGATATACCGGTATATCGGCCGAGATATCGGTATTTTATACAAAACGATACGATAAGTGCAAAAATTTATCGGATATCGTTTTGAACCGATATTGGCCGATATATCGCCACGTGGCCGATATATCGACCAATATCCGAGTTGAAATATCCGATATATCGGCCCTTATAGTTACTTATTTGGATAATAATTATTATTTTTTGCTTGAGAGATTGTTTTATTTTATTCTATGTTCATTATGGTATTTCAATGATGCTTTTATATGATGTTTAGATAATAACTTATTTCTTTTAATAATGTCTTATATGTATTTACTATTAATATATCAACCGGTATTTAGTATCATATCGCGAGATACCACCCAGTATCCGGTACATAATTTTGCCGACCGGTATATCGCCGATATCCGATATTTAAAACACTGCTCGTTTTTAAGTTTTAACCTTCCCTCTCCCTTCCTCCGCCTGTTCTCTCTCTCAGGGTCTATCTTCCTCTTTCTCTGTCTCTCTTTCCCCTTTCTCACCCGATCTCCCTCTCTTTGTCTCTCTCTGTTTCTCCCCCTCTTAACTTTTTTTAATTTTGGTTATTTTAATATTTACCCCCTCATATCTTTCATATTTCTGAATTTATCCCAAATCTTCATATTTCTCTAATTACCTCCTCAAAATAAATTTATTTTGGACATGTGATACATGAATTTTGATGTATATATATATTTTACTATTTGTCATGATTTTTTCAGAATTTTTTGAGTTTTCTATGAAGCATTTTGTACGTATCGCTTGAGACCGATCCGAGGCGCCACGACTGATCCGTCTCAGTGCAGGCCGAGTCGACGGTCGAGACCGCGACTTTGAACCATGATAAAATCCTATGTGCTTCTCACTTTACCTATCATCATTATCATCATGACATCATTCTTATTGTTGCTAATGGTACTTCATGAAGTACATGATGGTTAGTTGGTGTAAATTTTGCAAATGCATACTGCTTAGGGGTGCCATCGGATCGGATACGGATCGGATTTTACCTCTACCATATCCATATCCGCACCCAACCTTTGGATACGGATACGGATACGGATATTGGCGGATGTGAAAAAATGATATCCGTATCCGCCAAAATCGGATATCAGATATAAATCGGATATTAGCGGATCGGATGCGGATACTTATCGGATATGTTAAAAATGGATATGGTTAAAGATAAATTAAACAGAAATACTTATATTACTTTTTATCTCATTTACTATAATATTAAATGTGATACATACTATGATATTATTGTGTACATATCAATACATTCATCATATTCATTATCATTTGACTTCTATAACAATAGATTACACGTTCTCCGGTGCTAAATGCCGATTCGGATGACATGGTTGATGTCGAAATACTCAAAATATCATGTGGTGCTCTTGCAAGAATCGAATATTTTTCACTATTACTTTTTCACCAACTCAAAATATCAAAATTTAATACCTTATTCCATTAAAGAATAGTCTTCTCCATACCGATATCATTATGAAGCACGCAACATTCGGATATCGGATCGGATACGAATAAGATATTACTTTTACCATATCCGTATCCGCACCTACCTTTCGGATACGGATACGGATACGAATATTGACGGATGTGAAAAAATGATATCCGTATCCGGATTGGAGGCGGATTCGGATGCGGATATCCGCGGATAATCCGTATCCGGTGGCACCCCTAAATTACTTCTCAATCTGGTATGGAGCCAATTTTTGTCTAGAAACATGCCTAACAAATTGTCACTGTTGTTGGCCCAAAAGCCCATCACTCTAGTTTTGATGATGACCAACTCATGTAGTTATAGTAATAATGGTCTTGTGTTTATCAAGTTTTAGATATTGATCAAGATCTTAATTGGTGTTTAGCTTCTTTGAAGTTAACACATGGTGATTCAAGAGTTCGAGCTTACAGAACATATTTAGTACTCAAAGAGGAGTTTAGCTCGGAGAATCAAGTTTGGATCAAGTCTACTTGGAGAAGAAGATTTACAAGAAGACTTGTCTAGAGTTTGTGAGTTTAAATCTCTTGTAAAGAATAAATTAGTTTTAATTGCTCAAGCTTACACACACAAACTTTAAATATTGTCTTTCAAGATCAATAGTTTTGGTTTTCCGTTTAACCGTTTTGGTTTCACAAGTTTATGTTTATACGGTTTTCATCTCAATAAAATAAGTTTTGTAGTTTGGAATATGTGTTGGATCCCATCCACACATATTAGGGCTTCAATTGTTTATATAAACTTATTTCTATGTGTTTTAAGTTTCGGTTTATCAAGTATATGTTTTTCGGTTTCATGAATAGATTTCATCAAAACAAGTTTACATTGGTTTATACATGTAACGGGTTTCATCCATATACATTGTTGCTTCATAAACATCTAAGTAACTTATTTTGGCGAATTTAGTTCATGTGTTTAAGTTTTGCATTTATCAAAACTTTTTTTGATGCTTATTGTTAAAAACAAGTCTATATCATTTATTATGTGTATTGGATTCTATTCATGCACATTGTGCTTCAATGTGTTTCAATAATTTGTTTTGTATTTGTACAAGTTTTGAGAAAATTGGATTTTCATTTAGAAGTTTGGTTTTTGAAAAAAAAAAGTTTTTCTTTTAAGCTTAAATTTTCATGTCTCAAAAATAGTTCACATGTTTGTAATGTGTGTTGATTTTTGATCACACATATTTGTGCTACATTGTATTTATATGAACTTATTTTTGTGGAATTTATTGGGATTTATTGGAATTTAAATGGGTTTCAAAATGTCATTTAAAAATCCCTTTTATATTGGTTTTAAGCTGCTGCCGGTCAACCGCACGGTCGACCGATGGCTAGAGCTGGTCGACCGCACGGTTGATCGACGTGCACAAGCCCAAGAAACCAGAGCTCGGTCGACCGCTGTAAAGTTTGGCCGATCGATCGGTCAACCGACTGATCCTGCAGAGCTCTCGGGTTTTGCTCGGTCGACCAGGCGGTCAACTAGCAATCCCCAACGGCTAAAAATATAGCCGTTGGGCGGTCGATCGTCCGGTTGACCGACAGGCCATTTTTGGCATTTTTTCGGCTATTTTTTCTTGGCCTATAAATATGGGATTTTTGGGTGAGTTTTAGAAAAGATTTTTCAAGAGCTATTTTTCCACATTCAATAGAGTTTTCAAATAAGTTTTTAGGCCTCAAAATCTACATCTTCTCATTTGTTTCAAAGTTTTTGGAAAATTAAAAAAACAAGTTTTGGGAATTCAAGTTTCAAATTTTCAATTTCTACATCATTCAAGAAGTTTTCCCAAGTGTTTTTTTTGCGCTTCTTTTTCAAAATCTTTGTTTTCTCACAAGCTTGAGTTAGCTCTGATAAAAGTGCTTTTTGATGAAAGTGCTTGAGTTAGCTTTGACAATTTATATTAGCATGTTAGTATGGAAGAAAGTGCTTTTTGAGTTAGCTTTGATAAAACTATATCACATTTCTAGGAATTGGGTCGAGCTTGTCCCAGGTCTGTGTCAGATCGCCCCGCTTAGAGCTTGACTTGGAGAGGATATGTAGTTAGGCATTGTTTGGCAATGGGTTAGGGATGTAGTTTAATTTGGGTTTAGAAGGCAAAAAGTTAAAGAGGAATTAACTCTTTATGTGGCTAAAACAAATCCTTGTACGGTTTTTGTTGTTTGGATTAAAAATTTGAGATAAGAATCATATTTATTTGATGACTTTAATTTGGGTTACATGATATTCTGAGGTGAGAGGTGGGTATAAACCCATCCTTAAGCTAGGTTAAAGCCACGTAATCCGGCTTGGATTATTTTAGTCTTATTGTCAAAAAACTGTTTGGTAACGTGAGACCTAGTTGATCTTTCTTAACCCTACTTTAACCTGTTGCCGACAAATATATGGGCTGGGTTTTGGCCTAACTACCTTAGAATGATGGTTCAAAACTAGAATCACTTTGCTTTAGAGAAGTGGAATATGAGGTTACATACAGTTTCTCTTTCAGTGGTTCGAACGAAAATTTTCAACTTTACAAACCCAATTGGATGAAAGAAAATTCTTGTTTTGTTAGCAAAACATGTATAATTTTCTTCTCAGTCCATATTCTCAACCAATGAAAAACACAAAAAGGGTGTGACCCAGTGCTATTTATTGGGCTTGAACTGGGCCTATATAATTGATGGGCTCTGGACATGAATGAATCCTACTTATCTCCAGCCTGATAGAGTGGTCTGTACCCAACAGGAAGTTGTTGGGTCTGGACGGACTGGCATAATCGAGTTGAGCTCATAATTTGGCCGACCTAGACTAGGCATCTGCTAAATGCGCCAGGCCTGAGTATAGGCTCTTGAGTTTTGACCTTGTGGACCTGAGCACACCAGATAGCCTAATAAATAGCTTTGTTTCTATGTGTTCAACATAATGTTTCCAATTCTACTCTGGTCTGCTTGTGGTTGGGATCAGATTGTAATTGGTGGCTGTGCCTCTTGCTTCTGGCAACGAGTGATCTTTTTTACTAAAACTCTTGAACACTCACTGAGCAAACTTGTAGCAATCCAACCTGGTTATTGATCTAACCTTGTCCCCTTAATAAATGGGCTACATGCCTGGCATAAGCTGTGGCATTGCTATGCATTTATTTTTGTAAATTGATGTTCATTCCTGAATGTTGATAATATTAAATTATCTAACATCTTTAATTCAATAATTGGACAGGGTGGATTTGATATGATCTGCAGTGGACGGGACAAGATTGAAACTCCAGAACAGGTGTTTTTCTTTTACTTGTGTGTGCTCGCGTGCATTTCTGCTTCTCTCCGTGTGTGGGCTTGTTACTTTGTGCCCATATATAAAAAGTGCAGCATCAATTTCCTTATCGTATTTGTGGTTGATGAATGTTTTAGTGTTTTCCCACTTGTGTGGTTAACTATTGGCTCTTATGCTCACCTATATCAGTTCAAGCAAGCTGAAGAGACAGCAAAGAAACTTGACCTGGATGGGCTTGTTGTTATTGGTGGAGATGACTCAAATACTAATGCATGCCTCCTTGCTGAAAACTTCAGGTTGAAATCAGTAGGCATATTATTTAGTCATGCTGCTTAAGTCATCTAATGCAATCTCTCTTGTATGGTGAACTTTATGTTCAATTGTCCATTTATTGAGTTCATATGAATTCTTACCGTTTCTAGGGCAAAGAATATGAAAACTAGGGTTATTGGATGCCCAAAAACAATTGACGGAGATTTGAAGTGCAAGGAGGTTCCAACAAGTTTTGGGTTTGACACGGCCTGCAAGGTAACCCTATTTTCTCAAACCACACTTAGCTGGCACTACATTGTTTCCTCCAATCTATGTATATTAGTGTTTTTACTATAGACTGAGATCAACTGTTGTTATTGTGCAACTAACTTTATGCTCTTATTTTCATTGAGATCTTGCAAGCCTCTCTGATTTGTGCAGGAATATTTATATTACTCAGTACTTGCTTATTTGTTCTCTTGCATGGTTGGTTCTGACAAACATTTACCCTAAGACACTACTACCTTAAGCTGTTAGTAGTTACAGACAATTATATTCTAGAGTATACATGTCAAAACATGCAGTTAAAATATACTTGCTAGTATGTGAATATGTAATATAAGTAATCCTAGAATACGCTCTGTTTGTTCTGCATTCACTTCTAATTGGACATAATGTGCTAATTGGGGATACCATACACCATTGTGCTGTATATGTAATGGTCAAATTGTTCAAATCCTATGTTACCTGCTATCGAGGGATATCTCTTTCACCTTTGTCTTTCTTGATGTTGGAGAACCATGATACGTTCCCTTTTATACGAACATGGTGAAGAAATTTTTTTTTAAAATGAAATGTAATTGTTGTCATGTATATTTGAGTTGATCAAATTTATCTATTATTGTCTTATGAACTTCGATCAATCAATACCAATTGAGATGAATTATTAAATCAGATAAACTGTGCAACTAAGTTATGCAATTTTCTTGAAGAAGATCCACATGAAACTGATGTAGTTGCAATCATGTTCTTCCTGTTGCACATTGTTGAAGGAGTTGACTTCTTTCTTATTATTAATTAATTTATTTTGGGCTTCATGGTAGTTGGGGTGAAGATCATAACTCTATATAATTATGACTTCTGTTTCATCTTCACATTATAGCAATAGCATCTGGATCAATGAACAAATGTTGAAGTTTGAAAAGAAAAAGAACTAGGAAAAAGCATGATGGTGAAAGATAACGATAAAAACAACTTGTGTTCGCAACAACTGGAAATAAGCATTTAGTAACCCGACCATATTCTGCAACCACCACAAGCCTTGCATCTGACTCAAATCTTGAAAGAAAAAATACCCTACAAAAAGAGAAGAATATAAATCAGATGGCTAACATTTGTTCATTCTTGAGAGCTGCGTGGGCTTCTTTTATATAAAGAGCAGTGATGCAATATGGTTGACTGTAATTACCTTCAATTCAATAGAAAGGAAAACTAGGGTTTTGAGAAAAAAAGATAAAAAACTGGATAGACTTATGGGCTTCACGCGCCTTACACATGATTGGGCTTCACACCCCTTACACCAGATTGGGCTTCACACCCCTTACACTAACCTCAAGATCCTACGATCCCAAGAAATTTAACTAAAATTTTCATTCAATCAATCAATAATCAATAAGAGAAGTCTTGAGGTGTATTTATAGGCTTTACAAAAGTCTAGTTTCAGAATATAACCGACGTGGTGCTATATTTTCAAATAAATAAATAACTAAATTCAAAATAAACTAAAATCAAAACAACAAAGTAAACTAGAACTAAAAAAATGCAGTACGCTTTTTTCTAATGTAGCTTGATCAGCTGTGTGATGTCCTTATTATTTCCTTTGGAGTGGGAAAAACTCGACCCTGTCGAGTGTGGGCTCCTCACGCGAGAAACATCTCAATCGGGCCAAGGTGGTGGTCGGGGAACTATTGGTCGTGCATCGAGTCCAAACCAAGGTGGTGCAGGTGGAACTGGCTTCCGTGACGGATCAGCTGCAGTTGATAGTAAAGAGGCACATGCATTAGAAAGAGTTAAAGCCGCCTACTGAAAATCGAATTGATATCAGGGTCCCATGGGAAATCCATTTCATCAATAATGGAAATGAAAGTAATCATCCTCAGGACTCTAATAGGACATGTATGTCGAGCGTGCAACTGACTCGTAGTTCCGAGAGAGAACCTCTCAGAGTGAATGGTAACCTTCACCACATTTTAATTGCAAATTCATGAAAGATACTATGTGGATATGCAACAAATTTGTAGTCTTCATTGCAAATTATTATTTGTCTATGAATCTCATCATGTATTTCAGGCAAATGTAATGTAACAGACTCACTAAGTAAAACTCCTAAAGATAGGACAGAGAGATATATGGATTTCTTAAGAGGACGTACATCCGATACTGCTAATTGTATAACATCACTAGGACCAACATATGGGTTTAAATAAAAATCGCCATTTTCATAAGGAACACGATTGCATTGAGCATATACATTGTCGTTAAATCTACAAAATTATGCAAATTCACAATTGAATCTAAACTACTAAAGCGAGTAAAGTAGCAAAACCAAGTCGAATTCTTAGGAGAATGTGTTGAATTTTTAATTAAAGATGATGGAAGAATATCTTTTTTTATATTTTCTTTTTGTGAAGTAAACATGTAAAAATTTTCATCCTAAATCAATCTAAGTAAATATTCAACTTTTGAAGAGATCACAATTTTTAAACGATCATTGAGTTTAAAGTCAATCTATTGTAGCTTGAAATTCTAAATTATGCAGATTACTTTATTTGTCTAGGCATACCCTATCTACTCGTTATACTCCAAAAGTATTAATAGGCATATAGTATCTCGATGATAATAAAACAATAGATAAAATTGATGCGAAAACTTAGTCTCAGGTATAAACTATCTCTTGAATAAATCTTAGAAGTATAGCCTATCTTGGATCTAAATCAAACACATCAATAAAATAAAAGTACATAGATTTATTCATTAAGCATAATCACTTCACAAAGAAATTATCAAAACTCAAGAATATAAATTTAGCTGCTCATGTTAAAGAAAATCTTTATCTTTATTAAAATATAATCAAGACATTACAAAGATGAGAATATAAAAGAGAGAAAGATATAGCCTAATGATTTCGTGTGTGGTTTCTTCTCCTCTGTAGATTTAGCCTCTTCTTTTCAGGAAAAATTCACAAAATCGATCTAAAAAATCAGCCCTCCCTTCTCTGTAAGCATTACTGCTCCTTTTATAGCTTGCTGTCACTCTTATCCATACACTAGATTTGTTCACTCGGTTGAATTTTAGTTGAGATTTGGATTTTATCTATTCGGATCTTCTCTTTTCAGTTATTTGAACTCGGCCAACTCTGCAGTTGTGTGTTTATGGCTAAGATTTGGGGTTGTTAGGGATTTGATTTTGATCTGGAATTGGCTGAAATTTGCTTATAGATTTGGGATTGATCTTGAACTGGAATTGATTGGGATTGGGATTTGAACTAATGTTGTCTTTGGTTGTTGCGTTCCCGCCAACTATTCGTTGATTTGTCCCAACGAGAT
Organism: Agave tequilana; assembly: GCA_038442645.1. Classification (NCBI taxonomy): domain Eukaryota; kingdom Viridiplantae; phylum Streptophyta; class Magnoliopsida; order Asparagales; family Asparagaceae; genus Agave; species Agave tequilana. The sequence goes on along the minus strand of JAVJIF010003947.1, from coordinate 37,482 downwards.
TCTGAACTTTATCCTTTGTCACTACTCTGTCATGTTCTTACCTCTTAGCTTCTTGAGCAATTGAAATTGCCTTTGCGCACAATCAAACATGTATATCATAAAATCACTTTATCATCGCTTCTTTCACACAATTTTATGCATAACATCCCTCAATAAAAGTATTGAATAATAAAAAATATTAGACTCATCAGCGATGTTGCAGGTCTGGAACTGACAGTGGTGATAAAGAGGAAGATGATAGAGAAGATGGGGAAGAGGGCGACGGGCTGAGGTGGAAGGAGGCACGACAGGAGTAGGGTGGCCAAGGTGAAGGGGGAGTGGCGGCGGGAAGGTGGTGGTGATTGTGAATCTAGGGTTAGGGTTTTGTGGGAAGGAGATGAGTTACAATTTGATGAAAGAGGTAGGGGGAGATGAACAATGATGTTTTTTTTCTTTTTTTGAATAGAGCTAGTGTTTTTTGTTTTTTGAGGAACAAATCTAGAGTTTTGATCTAGAATTTTGGGGAAGGGAGATGAAATTTTTGAAGAGGATTGAAAGCCTAAGGCTCTGATACCTAAATTGATGTAATATAAGTGGATCACAATCACCTTCAATTCAATAGAAAGGGAAACTAGAGTTTTGAGGAAAAAAAGATAAGATACTGAATAGAACTTGGGTTTCACACTTTTTGCAAACGATCACACTTCACACCCCTTATACTAGATTGGGCTTCACACCCCTTACACCAGCCTCAAGATTCCAAGATCCCAAGAAATTTAATTGAAAATTTTCATTCACTCATTCAATCAATAAGAGAAGTCTTGAGGCCTATTTATAGGCTTTGCAAAAGTCTAGTCTCAGATTATAACCGAGCGATACTAAATTTTCAAATAAAAGAAAACAACTAAATTCAAAATAAGCTAAAATCAGAACAACTAAAATAAACTAGAACTAAAGAAATGCAGTACGACTTCTTCTAATGTGGCTTGCTCAGCGCCGTGATGTCCTCATCAAGCAGGTTGTCTTTGGCAACTCTATCAACATAGATCAAAAAACAATTATGAGAACACACTGAAATACTTTGTTCCATCCATTGATGGAGAAACAAAATCCATCTTTCCATAAGCTGTATCCCTTCTACTATATTTTGCAATATAATAAAGGAATAAGATGTGACATATACTCTTGACTCATTCTGCATGGGCCATTAAGTTATGGAGCCTTAGATTACATGGGGGAAATTTACAGCTTTACAATGGGAAATAGAGTTGGGCTAGGGAGACTATGGCTCCTGAATATGGGATCTAAAACCTTTTCCTCCAGGAATTGCACCGATTTTCTTTTTTATAATGCGTGCTGACAGTAGCTTAAATAATGTGTTAGTGCACTGACTCTAGAGAGACAGTAGTGGTGGGAAATGTGTTAAATCTTGTACCAAAAAAAGTGTTAAATACACCTTTTAGATTGAACATTATGCATTTCCCCTTTTTTTTCTGCAGAAAGCCACAATTAAAGATTTCATCGACGCAATCCATTTTATAAAAGATATGAAGAAACTAAAGTATGTACGTATTATGACTAAATTAAATGATGAATCCATTTTCAAGCTTATCACTGGACTCTATTCAGAGAATATTTTTCAAGCTTATATTTGGAACATATTAAGAGGAGTTTGACTAAATGAGCACTCCACCAATCCAAAAGTGTGGACAACAGCTAAAAGAACTGCAACATCAGGTCAGGGAGAAAACCGAGATGTCAACACAAAGATGGGACAAGAAGATGGTCCAATTGGGTCCAATTAACAAGATGTCCAAGTAAGCATTGGTCATATTTGGTGCAAAAATCAGAACTAACCCCATATCATGACCCATCACCAGTCCATAGGAACATTTCTGAGAAAATGAAGGAAAACATTAAAAGGCTCTGGAAAAGGGAGAATAAACTCCCAAATTAGAAGAAAGAAATTCCCAAAGCAGGAGAAAGAAAATCTCCAAATAGAGAGAAAGAAGAAAGAAAGAAAGGAAAAGAAATAAGGCCCCCGATCAGCTAACTGGAGCCCAAAGATGGATTGTATAATGTGTGTAGTCAATCCTCTAAGAAATAACTGCCCAATTATTGTGTTAGAAATGTATACACCCATTTAACCAACACCACTGCCTCTGTTTGATTTTTATCATCTAATGCCTTTTTCCTCACAGTTACAATATTGGTTTGTCCTAAAACAAGTGCACCAAACACAGGGAGTTGAATATTATGTATATGAAGCATACAGCTAAGCCATATGCTTATTCATTTATGTTAATCTCTACATCATCTAAATTTTTTTTTTTTGCATCTATAGAGACTTCCATGCACATGAAGCTGTCTAATTCTTTCTTGTGTTCTACCCACTCTACCCTATGGAAGGAAAATACACCCAAGTTTTGCTTGAGAATGTTGGAGAATGGCATGTTGCTTCTGATGTAACAATTCACGCGTTACATGACTTGAATCTTATCTGTGTTGGTTATGAAACTTTGACTGGAATCTTATCTTCAATGGTTATAGAGCTTTCTTTAACCCACTCACGTTGATGGTCTATGGGGATATAATACATTACTTTTTCATTTTCTTATCCTTTGCACTTTTGTATGCTGTCTACATAAATGTGTTGGACTCAACTTGATTGCTATAAGTAGCTATATTCCATATTTTTTTTCCTTTCATCGCAGATATACGCCGAAATGATAGGAAATGTGATGACAGATGCGCGGTCAACCGGAAAATACTATCACTGTAAGCTTTCTGATTTCCCTTTTTCCCCCCTGCAGACCATCCTATACATTTCTCATTGCATGCTTTATCATGTCCACTAAGTCAAGTTGCTTCAGTGAAGCAGTGCTGATGTCATGGTTCTGTGACCTTCAACAATCCTAGAGCTGAAAACTTGATTCATAGTCCCCAGGAATTAGTTCTGATTTTGCCTGATAGTTATAGCTATGCTCATGCATGCATGTAACAGATAACCGCGGTCAAATATTGGCCAATTAAGTATACATATCGTATGATTTTAACCTTATAATATATTGCTACTAAAAACCATTGGATGATACTGCGGTTCTAAACCATGTGGATAAGTTTACAGATTGTTACATTTGTATAGGCTCTTTGCCTGTTATTTCCATGAATTTGAATCAGCTAGGCCTGTCCGTGTCATGCGTATTAGAGCCTGGAAATGGTAGTTGATATGTTTAGCACTTGAAACTAACTCTATTACCGACATTGGCGCCTCCTTCCACACACAGACACCCCCACCACTACAAACAAAAAAAGGAAAAAAAAGAAAAAGAAAAGAAAACCCTGACATGCCATTTTCTTTGCCTCAAAGTTGGATAAATCCAGTTGCCATACGATTGAACTGATTTATGTTACGAATATGATGGCAAAGGATCCTTTCTAACAGGATCCAACCTGAAAAACTACAGCTCTTGAGCCCCTTCCTCACTAAATTTAAGCATCTTCTCTTGCAGCTCAAAGGCTAATCTTTAATCTTTTTGAGTAAGTAGTTTGCAGACCATCTTACTGCAGGATTTATGTGTGAATAATCTTTTTGGATTTTTAATGTCTCAATAGTTTTCTATAAACCTCTCTCTCTCTCTCTCTCTCTCTCTCTCTCTCTCTCTGTGTGTGTGTGTGTGTGTGTGTGTGTGTAAACTTTTGTGGCCTTACTAGTGTTGATGATGCATGCAGTTGTTCGGCTTATGGGGCGTGCTGCTTCTCACATCACATTGGAGTGTGCTTTGCAGACACATCCAAACATTACAATCATTGGGGAAGAGGTATTTCTTTTACCTCGTCATTTTTGTTCTGATCAGTTCTACAACTTTTTCGACTTGTTACTATATTGGAAGTTCTTTGAAAGGCTTATTATATGTCACTATCAAGTTGTCATCACATACAGTCTTGTATTATTTTTTTTTTAAAATCAAAATGCAACTTGTTTGCTGTATTTAATACGTAAACTTCTACGTACCTAATGGTGGTCTGTGGACTCTGTCCTCTAAATTGATGAATATGTCTCCTTCGTCTTAAAAATGTTTACTTCTTCTATCTAATAAATAAGTTGTATTATTTTTCGCCTTTCCAGTTTCTTTTTAATCTTGTTGATCTTCTTAATTACTTTGCCTTATCTCTAGAAGTAGAGTTGAGCCAGACTGCTTTCAGAAGTATCAAAAATATGATTACTCACATTAAAATTGAGAACCCGTACAAAAAATTAAAATATTTTTGACTATTTCTAGCCATGAGTGGCCACAAAATCAAAATTTAAATATTTTTTGTAAAAGTTGATTAATTTGTGAAGGTTTTTCTACACTTGAAAAAAGCTTCACGACTATTAGTCTATTACATTATGACCAATGGAACTTGGTTATTTTTGACTCATTTCCATAACCAAAACTCAACCGTTGGAATTCTGTAACCAACACCTTCTCTTCATAGTTATGATAATTATGGATGCTCACAATTAAACTAACCGGCCATTAGATAGATTAAGGTCTGTTTTCGGTGTCTTAACCCAAAGAAAGGAGTCCTAATAGGGACTATTATTGTTAATGCAGTGACCTGAGCCTAATGTTTGAGTCACTAGTGCCCAATTGTTCAGGGTCCTCTGATGGGCACTATTTGAGTGATATATTTAATTAATTGAGGGGGGAATATCTTTGAAACTTTTATGATCTTGAATTCTATTGTCTTATATTGAACTAGCATTCAAGGTTCAGAGTCCGGAAATGTCATTCTATTTGAGTATTTTGCTTGTTTTTGCTCAAAGGTTGAAGACCCTAAAGCAATTTTAGCATCTTACCTATTTTTGACAAGTCTTTCTTTTGCTGGTAGATGCCTTTGAGCAAGAACTTGGTAGAAACTCTTGGAGGGTTAGCATCACGTGAAATCCAGTTGAAACTCTTGGTCAATTTCTTTCTGGAGATTCTTTTCAACTTTGGGTTATGCTCCATACTGCACCCCCATCCTAATAGGAAATGGCTAGGTTTAAGTGATATTAATGAATCAATATTTATAGCTACGATTCAATATATGAAGCTTTTGAGCTTTATAACTGTTGACGGCTGTCGAACTCTGATTTGTTTCTCAACTTGTGATTTATTCATATAAATTCTCCTGAACCCACTATCATGTAATTCTTTTTTGTTCTTCCTTTCCTAGTCCCGAATTCTTTTTTTATTGTACTTGTGTTCTACTTTCATATGACATTAATGTCTCCTTGAAATGTGTTTGAGTAATATCACATGTATGTATAGAATTTGAATGTGTGTTCTGCATATTATCTGATATATTCACTTTTTTAGTTTGTCGATGCTAGGTCATAATTTTGTCTTCTCACTTTTGTTGATCTTTTTGCCTAATTATGATTTTATATTATCCACTACGTATCACTTGTTGCAGGTGGCTGCTAAAAAACAGACTCTTAAAAGTGTTACAGATTACATTACTGATGTAATCTGCAAGCGTGCTGAACTTGGCTATAACTACGGCGTCATACTTATACCAGAAGGGTTAATTGATTTTATTCCAGAGGTACTACATTTATTTCTTTTGTTTCATGTGTCTCGTTAGTAAAGCTCGTGATTTCAAAATGTACTTGCATTATTTGTCCCTGGCCTCAAATTTATAGTAATTCATCTTTTTTTGTATATAAGGATGATGTTTTTCTGTATTTTCAGGTTCAGCAACTTATTTCAGAACTGAATGAAATCCTAGCCCATGATGTCGTAGATGAAGGTGGGCTGTGGAAAAAGAAGCTAAGAAATCAATCTCAAGCTCTGTTTGATTTCCTGCCCCAGGCAATCCAGGAGCAACTGATGTTAGAAAGAGATCCTCATGGAAACGTGCAAGTAAGTTTATAATCCTTTTGGTTTCTCATTCTTAATCAGAAGAAAAAGGAAATATCACTTGCTGATATGCTCTTTCTTAATTTGATCAGGTTGCCAAAATAGAAACCGAAAAGATGCTTATTTCAATGGTTGAAACTGAGTTGGAGAAAAGAAAGTCAGAGGGAACATATGCAGGACAATTTAAAGGACAATCTCACTTTTTTGGGTAACTACTGAATGCAATAGTTATGCAGCTGCTTTTACTTCAAGAGGCAACTATTGCTTTGGTTGCTTAAGAATTCATTTAGTTAGCATCGTATAGATTAGCAAATTTTTGACTAGATCTTTGGAGCATCCAGTTGATGGAATTTCAATCCTGCAATAACTTTTTGTAGTTTCATCATTGTAGTCAAAATGTGTTTGGTAGTATGGTCCCCCCCCCCCCCCCCCCCCACCCAACCCGCCAATCATTTTGTTGCATCTCATGTCTGCTACTCGGTTCAACATGCAGTTATGAAGGAAGATGTGGTTTGCCCACAAATTTTGATTCGACCTATTGCTATGCCCTTGGTTATGCTGCAGGAGCTCTCCTCCATTCTGGAAAGACTGGCCTCATTTCCTCAGTTTGTGCTTCTATCACTCTCTTTAAAAGTTATATTGATGCTTCTGCATAACACTTCTATACATCTCCCTTATGCCACCAAGACCAACCATCATGGCTTCTTGAACTATGCTTGAGCTATTTAATGAAAGATTTCTGTTGTCCTTCCCAATTTTGTTTATGTTTATTTTATTTCTAAACTTCTTGCAAAAGCCTTTTACCGAGACAGATCTAGGGGTCTAACTTTTTCATACCCAAGACAAGATAAAACGTTAGTAGGTTTCTAACATGGATTGAAATCTCGGAGTTGGTTTTAGCATCTGCCAATGATTTTTAGTATCAAAATCGGAAATATCAGCCAATATAGGCTGATATTGTAGGGTTAATATCGTATCAGGTACCTCAAGACCCGATACAATGTGCCGATATTATGTATTAAATTTGGACGATACTTAAAACCATGGTTTCTAGGACTCTAGATGTGGATTTAGTTTGTTGGTCAAAATATAAGACAACAACTTAAAAGCAGTTTGAACTGTTACAAAATATTTTCAAGAAAATTGAAAAAAAGAAAAGAAACAATAACAAAACAATCAACTCTCAGTATTATAAGAAGATATTAACAGAATTCTTCTAATATTCATGCGAGGGAAGTAGTATGTAGATATTTTCACTGCAGTAAATAAATAAAAAGGAAGAGTGGAAACAATGATATAGAAATACCCGGTCTGAAATAATGCTAAATTCACACACACACACACACACACACACACACAATGTTTAAATATCATATCAGTTATTAATGCAAAGCCGGGTTGAATAACCTGCTGCTCGTACCAAGGTCAAAATAAAAATCTATATCATTATCGGAGATATACACTACTTTTGGTCCATACATTTCAAACTTGTTGCTGGGTCGTGTGTAGCTCTTCAATTTTATGCATATGTTACCTTTACACCAAGACAAATCTATTGCTGTTGTAGCTCGACATGTTTAAAATTTGGATAAGTTTAGCTGTCTAATCTTAACTGTACTCATTTAACACATGGGGCTCCTGCCTATCTGGTTTGTGGCAAACCTCTTACTTGTCCTTTATTTCCTTCTAGGAGTCCTGCCCAACTTAGACAATATCAGCTTAGCAGCTGGTTCATAAAATTCTCAAATATGAAGTTTGATGCAATCTGGAAAAGGGGGTTTGATTTAATCTTTCCCTGTTAAGTCAGAGTTGTCTAAAGTTTCATTAGCAGCTGGTTCATAAAATTCTCAAATATGAAGTTTGATGCAATCTGGAAAAGGGGGTTTGATTTAATCTTTCCCTGTTAAGTCAGAGTTGTCTAAAGTTTCATTAGTTAAAATTGTACAAATGAGAAGGCTTTTAGAGCTTTCCAGGACACAGACTCATCGTAAGGCCATGACCAGGGTTTACTTGATCTGAAGTCGGCATTATAAATGGACGATTTGATGTTTGTTGGCGTGTGTGATGTAGCTATAAAGTTTTTCTGTTGGCCCTTAGTCTACAGTTTTGCTCCATAGCAGATGCTTTGAAAATTCTTGGATGATGGAAATAATGACAAAAATCTGAACCATTATCATTAATGTTTAAGCCTCAACGTGAAATTAATTTTTATGACCTACGCATCAATTATTATCATTATTTTCTAAGTAATATCTGTTAATCAGCTACCTATTCTTTATTCATTTTGATTTATCTTGAATTCTTTTTATTCTGTGAATCTTACTTTAACACCAAGTATGTTCTATATTTTAAGTAAATTATGTTCTATATTCTAGTCACTTATTTCTGCTAATTGTCCTGTTTTCTTTCTGGGGACTTCTTTTGCTACTTGAAATGCCTCTCTCTTTTTGAATTTTTTTACTGACTTCCAATATGTTGAAGTACATTCCACTTCTTAGCATTATATGATTGACATATTTTATTGGTTAGAAATATTAGCACATTAACTGTTTCTGTTCCTCATATTGTGCAATTGCTATGTCTAGGTTGGCAACTTGTGTGCCCCAGTCGAGGAGTGGACTGTTGGAGGTACTGCATTGACTTCATTAATGGATGTTGAGAGGCGACATGGTATGATACCCTTCACACCCTCTTTATATTGTGAATGAATAGAACTAGTTTCATCTGTCCCTTTTTTGCTTGCCAATATGTCCCTTCTTTTTTGAAACCGGGCAGCATCAAATCCGGGTAATCGATTAAGGTTACTAGCCTATTGCTGGAGTTGGAGTTTTTGTTTGAACGCCGAGTTTAACTTGCTCTTAATTTTCTCTTTCCTCCTCTTTTATTTTATTTTCTTTGGCAAATTTGCACCTAATTTATTCATTAAATACTAGTTTGCTCCATTCCCTTGATTGAGCTAACTGTCGAAGAAAAGATTCATATTGGCAACACAAATGATTCATATGGGCAACACAAAAGAATTGGGAAATAGGCTTTGTTTTTTTGTTGTTAAATGTAGTAACTACATCTCCCCTACTCCTGAAAGCGGGCTAGGAAAATTGATTGAATTTCCCTGCTTCAGAAGCCTCTCAAATCTTATATAGTGTTCTACTTTTGGGGGTAATGGAACCACCATGGTGAATATTTGGAGGTTTCAATCATAATGGAGAATTTATTGTCAACTTGTGGAGGTACCAGGGGAAGATATTTGTGGGGGATGAATTTTTGTTCAAAGCAGAAACCTATGCTGAAGTGTATTAAAGGAAAATCTTGTCCATTTTGCGAAATTAATTCGAACTGCTGCAGTGGTTCAGTACAGTCTCTTTGTCAAGTCTGACACAGCACGATCAGCTGAAACATGTTTTCCCAAGAAACTCGGGTACAAATTGAAAGTTAATGCCTGTTCTCTACCACTCATCTCAAATATCAGATCACGGATGACTTTTGAGAAATCAAACTCGATGTCTCTACTCATTATGGGGAAACTATTAGAGCTGTGAGATTTGAGATTGAGCAGTGCACAGCCAAATAAAAATAATGTGCATGCAGAACCAGAATACACATGATGTTTGATAGAACTCAAGGTAACACAATGTTGCATCCTCAAATATGAAACTTTTGGTACAAACATGGAGCTCGGGTCCTTAGATGGAGTCCTGTTTATAGAATAGAAAACAATTTCTGCATGAGAACTCAAGAATTGCAAAGTAAATCTGTGTTTTGACAGGATAAGAAAATTGTAAAATGCCATTTCTCTTGTTTTTACTATTTTTTCTCATTTAAGCTCTACAAGCAATAGCAAAATTTAATTTTGACTTCATGCAAGCATTTTTTAAGAAATTTGGACCTTCCAGGTAAGTTCAAGCCGGTGATCAAGAAGGCGATGGTGGAGCTTGAAGGTAGAGATTTGCTGCTTATATGCTTATAATTATACCTGTGTTACCTCTTATCATCTTTTCCTTTTTTTCCCCATTTCTACTTTCTTCTGGTTTATCTTACCAGATCCTTCTTTTTTTTTAATTAAAATAAAATTTCAGGCGCGCCATTCAGAAAGTTTGCTTCCATGCGTGAGGAGTGGGCCCTCAAGAATAGATACATCAGCCCCGGTACGTTATCACATTTCTCCCCAAATCCATTTCATATATTGTGATTATTGTCGCAATGGATCTGATAAATGTATTCTTGAACAGGCCCCATTCAGTTTATTGGACCTGGATCCGATGACCTCAGTCACACTCTCCTCCTGGAACTAGGAGCCCAGGCTGCGTAGACATTCCCTGATGCAGCTAATTTATTTTTCGTTTTTTATTTTCCACGAGGGAGTAAAATTGAGAGTGCACTTTTGATTTGAAGCGATGAATAAATTGTTTAGGGAGTAAATGGGGACACATTCTTGGTGCTTTGTTTCTGTCCAACTACTTGGTATGAAATGAATGCCGAGTCACCTCTTTTCCGCAATGTGACGTCGTGTGCTAGTTTTGCATGGTTTTTAACTCATTAACAAATCCGCAGGGCATAACAAAAGCATGTTTGTTCTTTTTGTTCAGCTGAATGATGTTAAATAGCACGGTTTTCCTTTAGGATTGTTGTACACTCCAATTTGATGGATCATGTTAATTGTGAATTGTGGTGAAAGCTGAGCTCAGATTGTCCTCTCTTTTTCCCTTCATGATTCAAAATTTCCATCAGGTTTGTTGTATGGTTTGTGTTGTGGTTTAGGGTGATGACCACAGCCTCTGCTGCTGAGAACACGCAGAAGTTTTTCGCTACGAGGCTACTCTGTTTTCTACTTGTAGTAAATGGTAACTATCAGTGTCTATGTAGCAAATCATCACATTGAATTCTTTTTCATCATGAGCCTAGCTGTAATGTAGGAAGATGTATTCAAAGGTGATGTATGATGTATGTCTATTTTGTAAGGTTATCTTTTGTCGTTTAAGAGCATGGTTATCACTTTTTGATATACCTATGAACCATTCTTGCTTTCCTGAAGAAGTTGTAGGTCTATGAGAGTAATCTTTCTAGTGGTCAAGTGATGTCTAGACTTAGAATTGGTATTTTAAGTTTCTAGAAGTCTCAGGTGCGACTCCAATTTGTAGACTTTATATATAAATAATAAACTTAAAAAAGGAAAGGAAAAAACAAACTTTCTTATACTCAATAGGATAAAGAACATTTACAATTACACTACTCCTATCCACTGACTTCCCACCTGGAGCAAGATTATGTTGGAAAACAGTAAATGAAGCAATAAAAACTTTCAAATTATGCTACTCCTAGATCTCCACCAACGAAGATAATACTAACACGAACATAAAGCGAAAAATAAAAAAAATAAATAAAATAAAAGTGTTTAAAATTCAGGATTCGATTTGAGAGCCCGGTCTTCATCGTGTATGGTCTCCATCCACGTCCAAGCATCCAGCACAATCTTTAACGTGAGTAGCAACTGGGCTTCAGCAGCCGTTAGCGCTTCGTGATGGGTTTGAGTGCTCGGCCCACTAAGAAGCCGCTATTCACAATTGTGGTCTGCAGGAGTGTAATACTCCGTTCCCAGAATATGTACTTAGATACGTATTTAGATTTTCCGATCATATTTTCTGTTTACTTTCTATATTTGTTTTTTATTTGATTATTTATGCAATTGTTTTACATTGAATTCGGATTTGTGGACTCGGAGTCAGCCCTACTCTGAACCAGGGACCCGATCCTAAATTTGACCGGTTTCAATTTCAAATATCGTTTTCCAATATTTTAGATTTTTCATTATTTTCTGAAAATTTTTCGAATTATTTTGCAAGATATTCAAAATCAGTGTCGATGAGTACAGCTGGTCGATCCCCAGATTTTTAATTTACGAACGGAATTGAATTTCTAGAAACTTTTATATTATTTCTTAGAATTACATTTTCTATCTAAAAATATTTTTGGAGATTTTTCTGAATTTATCAAAATTCGACTGGATTTGGTGTCGGTCGGTATCACCAGTTGATTTCAAGATTTTTTTAATTTGAAAATGAGATTAAATTTGTAGAATTCGATTTCACCATGTATCTTAATATAATAGTATCTATTTTTGAGAATTTTTGAGAACCTTTTCAGAACTGTCAAAATTTGACCAAGTAAAATAATATTTGTTTTTCTGGATTTGAAAGTTTTGAGTAGATATTTTCTTTCTTTTCTTTTCTTTTCCTTTTTCCCTTCTCTTTTCCCTTACCACATATTTCCTTTCCTTTCCTTTCCTTTTTTTTTTCTTTTTTCCTATTTTTCTCCACCACTCAAATCCCCTAAAATATCTTATCCTACACTCTCTCTTCTCCCCTCTCTCTTGGCCGATGCAGGGCTCAGTCCCAGCCGGACGCGGGGCTCAGCCCGGGCTTACTTGGACACGAGGATCACCGCCTCTATTCTCTTTAGAAACCCACATAATCTCTCTCTCTAATCACTCTCTCAATCTCTCTTTTTCTTCTCTAATCTCTTTCTTTCTCTCTCCCCCTCCCTCCTCCAACCGACCAGCGGCGGCCACTCCTCGCCGCCGGCGACCGCAGGCCGGCGGCCGATAGCCGGCGATCCCCATCTCCGGCCAAACATCACCACCATTCCCCACTTCCCCAACCTCTCCTCCTCCTTCAAAGACTCCTCCATCTCCTCCTCTATCTCCCCCATCCCCCACCATCACTATCACCCCCTTCAATCCCACTCTGGCGACTCCATGGCTGGCAGCGGGCCCACTCCGGTCACCCCTTCTTCCTCTAATTCTCCCCATCTCCTCTAACTCCAAAATCATCATCATCTCCTTCAAAATTCTACCACCATCACCTTCTCAACGCCTCCAAATTCTTCAAATCCACCACCACTACCACTAAACTACCTCCTCCTCCTCCTCCTCCTCAATTACAACCACCACTACTTCCTCTACCTTCCACTTTCTCCAATTTCATCAATCCACCGCCCAAAATGACCACCATCAATATCAAGTCCACCACCTTCAAACTCACAACTCCACACACACCCCATCCTCCCTCCCCTCCCTTTGTGGCCGGCGCGCCAGCCAAGGAGGAGGCGCCAGGCCGGCCGGCGCGGCTAGGCCAACTCCCCTGACCTCTTGTGCGTGAGCAGGGGAAAGCCCCCTCTCTTTTCTTTCTTTTTTTTTTCATTTCTTCTTTCTTTCTTTCTTTCCCTACTAACTCTCTCTCTCTCTCTCTTTATTTCACACACAAACTCTCTTTATATATATATATATATATATATATATATATATATATATAATATATATATATATATATATATATATATATATATATATATATATGAAAGTACACCTAGAGGAGGGGTGAATAGGTGTACGACTAATCTAATGAACTAAATGCGGAAATTAAAACTTAATTGCAACAACACTTAATGCAACCAACGAGTGTAGCCGAATTCCCGTGAAGGCCTCTGGAGTAACTCCTCTTGATTCCTCTGAATAAGAGTTGAGGCGCTATATGAAGCTCTCGTGGTTAAGCACAAGTGAGGCACACACAAACAAGCCAAGCATATAATATGAATGATCAATATGAAATGATGCAAGGCATAATATAAAAGAGAGAGTTAGAGAGACAATGGATCAAACGCAAACACAAGTAATTTTGTTTCGAGGTTCGAGCCACTGCTCTACGTCCCCGCCTTCACACAGAAGGATTTTCAATCCACTTGTCCACACAGGACTCCCACACAGGGAACCTCCACTGAGGATTGGGTAAATACAACCGGGAGTACACAACTCCTCTCTTAATTACAAACACCACCTCTACACTTAGAGGCTAGGCACAAAGCAACACAAACACCACCTCACACAAGAGGGGTAGGCACTTAGCCAATACAACACAATCACCTCACACTTGAGGGATTCCAACACAAAACTCCACCTCTCACTAGAGGGAGCTAACCACAATCTCTACCTCTCACTAGAGGGAGCTAACCACCACTCCAAAATCAACCTCTACACAAGAGGGATAACACAAGTAGGGAGGGTTAACAACAAGGTGATCACAAAGACCACAAACTAATTTTTCCCACAAAATAAAGATCCTAATAGATAGGATAGTAAGATATGGCTCAAGTGTGGAAAAAACAAAGAGTTTGAAAATCAAAAACTCAAAGAAAAACTCTAGGGAAAAACTCTAGATAGAATTGAAAATGAAGATCAAACCAATTCCCAAAGAATTTTCTTTTCAAATGATTTTCCAATCCTTTTAAAACAAGATAAAGATCAAATATTTAAGCACTAAAAACTCTTTAAAAACTTGCTGGAAGATGTAAATTTTTGCTCTAAAAATTCTGACCCAAAACAGCCAAAGTTTGGGGTATTTAAAGGCCCCAACAAAATTTGCCCGTTGGCTGCTGACTAGGCCAGAATTGGCCTTCCGGTCGACCGACCAACGGTCAAATTTTTGACCGTTGAGCCTGCCGGTCGATCACCCAGTCTGTATGCGTCGGAAAAAGGAGGATTCGATGTAAAATTCTTTTGATTGGATAGAAAATTACAATAGATCAGTCTTCCGATTACAAGGGAAGGAGGATGTTGAGTCTTGAATCCTCCCTTTGTTTAAGGCTGGGTTCTTCAAGTGGCGGTGGAGAGTGAATCTTGTTCTCCGTTGACCGGGTGAACGTTGAGATCTTCCGGGGCTTTTCTCTTCGGGTGGTTGACGGAGTAACACAACTCTGTCGACCAAAACTCTCAAAGAGATTGTCGGCAAAGGCTAACTTGAACACAGCAAGTTCTCTGAAGGGTTGAACTCTCTCTCTTTTCTCTCAGAGCTCTTTTCTCCCAAAAATCATCCGACCCCTTCTTCATAGCGACGGGGCTATTTATAGGGGTTTCAGGGGCGTACGTGCCTCCTAAAAATACTCCATAATGGGTGCTAACTTTCCCCGTTATGTGGGCCGTGATTGGCCCTGAAACCGAGACGGTTACAACTGAGCCGCGGGTTTCGACCCTCGCGCCTTGGTGCAGCTGAGACGCGGGTTTCGACCCTCGCGCCTTGGTGCTGATGAGACGCGGGTTTCGACCCACGCGCCTTGGTGCGGCTGAGACGCGGGTTTCGACCCTCGCGCCTTGGTGCTGCTGAGACGCGGGTTTCGACCCTCGCGCCTTGGTGCGGCTGAGACGCGGGTTTCGACCCTCGCGCCTTGGTGTTGATGAGACGCGGCCAAAATTAGCTTTGCGTCTAGAACTTGGAATTCTTCTTTTCTCTGGCTTGTCTTTTAGTGATTTTTATACAGCCTATAGAACCTCCTCCAAAGTTTTCGACATTCCGCAGTTAAGTGGGACGGATTTCAAAATACTTTGGACTCTAGCTGAGCTCACCCTTATGACTGGACTGTCAATGCTCCGGGTTTGATCTTGTCTGGAGTATGGTCTTCGTGAGTGTACTGTGGAACTCTTTGAAGCCACCAAAGTTGATCGTGTTGAGTGTTTAGATGCACAGTCTAAACCTCCCCGATTGCTTTAAGTGATTCGTGGGTGCACTTTAAGCCATGAGTGGACGGTCGTCTGCTTGTGCCAGTGTACTGTTGAACTGTTCTGCAGAAGCAAGGACTGAACGCCAGCTTTAAAGTTGCGACTTTCATAGGGCTGCATTTGAGGGATATCTCTTTCACCTTTGTCTTTCATGTTTTTGGAGAACCATAATACGTTCCCTTTTATATGAACATTGTGAAGATTTTTTTTTTAAAATGAAATGTAATTGTTGTCGTGTATATTTGAGTTGATCAAATTTATCTATTATTGTCTTATGAACTTCGATCAATCAATACCAATTGAGATGAATTATTAAATCAGATAAACTGTGCAACTAAGTTATGCAATTTTCTTGAAGAAGATCCACATGAAACTGATGTAGTTGCAATCATGTTCTTCCTGTTGCACTTTGTTGAAGGAGTTAACTTCTTTTTTATTATTAATTAATTTATTTTGGCTTCATGATAGTTGGGGTCAATATCATAACTCTAGAATTATGACTTCTGGTTCATCTTCACATTATAGCAATAGCGTCTGGATCAATGAACAAATGGTTAAAGTTTTAAAAGAAAAAAGAACTAGGAAAAGGCATGATGGTGAAAGATGACAATAAAAACAGCTTGTGTTCGCAACAACTGGAAATAGGCATTTAGTAACCCGACCATATTCTTCAACAACTACTAGCCTTGCATCTCACTCAAATCTTGAAAGAAAAAAATACCCTACAAAAAGAGAAGAATATAAATCAGATGGCTAACATTTGTTCATTCTTGAGAACTGTGTGGGCTCCTTTTATGTAAGGAGCAGTGATGTATTATGGTGGACCGCAATCACCTTTAATTCAATAGAAAGGAAAACTAAGATTTTGAGAAAAAAAATAAAGAACTGGATAGACTTTGGGCTTCACGCTCCTTGCACATCATCAGTCTTCACACCCCTTACACCAGATTGAGCTTCATACCCCTTACACTAACCTCAAGATCCCAAGATCCCAAAAATTTAACTGAAAATTTTCATTCAATCAACCAATAAGAGAAGCCTTGGGGCCTATTTATATCATGGTTCACAGTCGCGGTCTCGGCCGCCGACTCGGCGGGCACTGAGACGGATCGGTCTCGGCGACTCGGATCGGTATCGGGCGATACGCGCAAAACGTTACATAGAAAGCTCAAAAAATTCTGAAAAAATCACGACAAATCTTAAAAAAATGTAGATATTCACATTCATGTATTACATGTCCAAAATATATCACCTAGCACACTAAACATAAAGCGAAAGTATAAATACACACGTCGTCGGTAGAATCATATCAGAATACATGCACAATATAGTAAATTGCACAAACTACATTCATAAATACATGCTAATGTAGTTATTTCTACATTAAATTGCGATGAGGTACAAAATCATCATCATAATGCCGAGTCGACCGAGTTGACTTCGATTCTCGGCCGAGTCGGTCTCCTCTGAGTTAAGTCGACCGACTCGTAACTCGGACTCGTCTCGGAGCGGGCCGAGACGGATACGACTCGTCTCCGACTCGGCCGAGTCTTTGAACCGTGATTTATATAGGCTTTACAAAAGTCCAGTTTCAGAATATAACCGATGTGGTGCTATATTTTCAAATAAAAGAAAATAACTAAATTCAAAATAACTAAAATCAAAACAAAAGTAAACTAGAACTAAAGAAATGCAATACGCCTTCTTCTAATGTAGCTTGCTTAGCGGTTTGATGTCCTCATCATTTCCTCTGGGGTGGAAAAAACTCAACCCTGTTTAGTGTGGGCTCATCACGCGAGAAGCATCTCAATCGGGTCATGGTGGTGGTCAGGAAACCGTTGGTCGTGCATCGAGTCCAAACCAAGGTGGTACAGGTGGGACTGACCTCCGTGACGGATTGGCTGCAGTCGATAGTAAAGGGGCACATGCATCGAAAAGAATCAAAGTCGCCCACTGAAAGGGTCCTATGGGAAATCCATTTTATCACTAATGGAAATGAAAGTAATCATCCTCAGGACTCTAATAGGACATGTACGTTGAGCGTGCAACTGACTCATAGTTCCGAGAGAGAACCTCTCAGAGTGAATGGTAACCTTCACCATATTTTAACTACAAATTCATGCAAGATACTATGTGGGTATGCAACAATTTGAAGTCTTCATTGTAAATTATTATTTGTCTATGGATCTTATCATATATCTCAGGCAAATGTAATAACAGACTCACTAAGTAAAACTCCTAAAGATAGGACAAAGAGATATATGTGCTTCTTAAGAGGACGTACATCCGATACTGTTAGTGATATAACATCACTAGGACCAACATATGGGTTTAAATAAACCCGCCATTTTCGTAGGGAACACGATTGCATTGAGCATATGCAACAAGCCTAACAGTTGTTAAATCTGCAAACTGATGCAAATTCACAATTGAATCTAAACTACTAAAGCGAGTAAAGCAGTAAGAAAGTTGAATTCTTAGGAAGATTTGTGTTGAATTCTTAATTAAAGATGATGAAAAAATATCTTTTTTTATATTTTCTTTTTATGAAGTAAATATAAAAATTTTCATCCTAGATCAATTTAAGTAAATATTCAACTTTTAAAGAGATCACAATTTTTAAACGATTACTGAGTTTAAAGTCAATTTAAGTTTCGTGGCTTGAAATTCTAAATCATACATATTACTTTATTCATCTAGGCATACCCTATCTACTCGTTATACTCCAAAAGTATTAATAGATATAAAGTATCTCAATGATAATAAAGCAATAGATAAAATTGATGCGAAAACTTAGTCTCAGGTATAAATTATCTCCTGAATAAATCTTAAAAGCATAGCCTGTCTTGGATCTAAATCAAACACATCAATAAAATGAAAGTACATAGATCTATTCATTAAGCATAATCACTTCACGAAGATATCATCAAAACTCAAGAATATAAATTTAGCTGCCCATGTTAAAGAAAATCTTTATCTTTTACTAAAATATAATCAAGTCGTTACAAAGATGAGAATATAAAAAGAGAAAGATATAGCCTGATGACTCTGTGTGCGGCTTCTTCTCTGCAGTTTTAGCCTCTTCTTTTCAGGAAAAATTCACAAAGATGATCTCAGAATCAGCCCTCCCTTCTCTGCGAGCATTACTGCTCTTTTTATAGCTTGCTGCCATTCTTATCCATACATCAGGTTTGTTCACTCGGTTGAATTTCAGTTGGGATTAGGATTTTATCTATTTGGATCTTCTTCCCTTTTCAGTTATTTGAACTCGGCCAACTCTGCAGCTGTGTGTTTGTGGCTAAGATTTGGGGTTGTTGAGGATTTGATTTTGAACTGAAATTGGTTAGAATTTGCTTATGGATTTGGGATTTGATCTTGAACTGGAATTGATTGGGATTTGAACTGATGTTGTTTGTGGTTGTTGCGTTCCTGCCAACTATTCGTTGATTTGTCTCAACGAGATTCTGAACTTTGTCCTTTGTCGCTACTCTGTCATGTTCTTACCCCTTAGCTTCTTGAGCAATTGAAATTGCCTTTGCGCACAATCAAACATGTATATCATAAAATCACTTTATCAGCACTTCTTTCACATAATTTTGTCCATAACATCCCTCAATAAAAGTATCAAATAATAAAAAAATATTAGGCTCATCAGTGGTGGTGTTGCAGATCTGGATCTGACGGTGGTGATGAAGAGGATGATGATAGAGAAGATGGGGAAGAGGGCGGCGAGCTGAGATGGAAGGAGGCGCGACAGGAGTAGGGCGGCGAAGGTGGAGGGGAGTGGCGGCGGGAAGGTGGTAGCGATTGTGAATCTAGGGCTAGGGTTAGGGTTTTGTGGTAAGGAGTTGAGTTACAGTTTGATGAAAGAGGTAGAGAAGAGAGGAAGATGAACAGTGACATTTTTTTTCTTTTTTTGAATAGAGCTAGGGTTTTGATTTTTTTTGAGGAACAGATCTAGAGTTTTGATCTAGGGTTTTGAGGAAGGGAGATGAAAATTTTGAAGAGGATTGAAAGCCTAGTTCTCTGATACCAAAATTGATGTAATATAGGTGGATCATGATTACCTTCAATTCAATAGAAAGGAAAACTAGGGTTTTGAGAAAAAGATAAGAAAATGGATAGATTTTGGGTTTCACACTCCTTGCACACGATCACACTTCACACCCCTTACACCAGATTGGGCTTCACATCCCTTACACCAACCTTAAGATCCCAAGATCCCAAGAAACTTAACTGAAAATTTTCATTCACTCATTCAATCAATAAGAGAAGTCTTGGGGCCTATTTATAGGCTTTACAAAAGTCCAGCCTCAGAATATAACCGAGCGGTACTAAATTTTCAAATAAATGAAAATAATTAAATTCAAAATAAACTAAAATCAAAACAACTAAAATAAACTAGAACTAAAGAAATGCAGTATGACTTCTCCTAATGTAGCTTGGTCAACAGCGTGATATCCTCATCAAGCATCTTGTCTTTGGTAACTCTATCAACATAGATCAAAAACAATTATGGGAACTCGCTGAAATACTTTGTTCCATCCATTGATGGAGGAAAAAAAATCTGTCTTTCCATAAGCTGTATCCCTTCTGCTATATTTTGCAACATAATAAAGTAATAAGATGTGACATGTACTCTTGACTGATTTCGCATGAGCCATTAAGTTATGGAGCCTTTAGATTACATGGGGAAATTTACAGCTTTACAATGGGAAATAGAGTTGGGCTAGGAAGTCTATTGCTTCTGAATATGGGATCTAAACCTTTTCCACCATGAATTGCACCGATTTCCTTTTTTATAATGCGTGCTGACAGTAGCTTAAATAATGTGTGAGTGCACTGACTCTAGAGCGACAGTAGTGGTGGAAATGTGTTAAATCTTGTACCAAATAAAGTGTTAAATCCACCTTTTAGATTGAACATTATGCATCCCCCCCCCCCCCGGCGCTTCTGGAGAAAGCCACAATTAGATATTTCATCGACGCAATCCATTTTATAAAAGATATGAAGAAACTAAAGTATGTTCGTGTCATGACTAAATTAAATGATGAATCCATTTTCAAGCTTATAACTGGACTCTATTGAGAAAATATTTTTCAAGCTTATATTTGGAACATATTAAGAGGAGTTTGATTAATTGAGCACTCCACCAATCCAAAAATGTGGACAACAGCTAAAAGAACTGCAACATCAGGTCAGGGAGAAAACCGAGATGTCAACACAAAGATGGGACGAGAAGATAGTTCAATTGGGTCCAATTAACAAGATGTCCAAGTAAGCGTTGGTCATATTTGGTGCCAAAAAATCAGAACTAACCCCAACATCGGTTATCATGACCCATCACCAGTCCATAGGAACATTTCTGAGAAAATGAAGGAAAACATAAAAAAGGCTCTGGAAAAGGGAGAATAAACTCCCAAATTAGAAGAAAGAAACTCCCAAAGCAGGAGAAAGAAAATCTCCAAATAGAGAGAAAGAAGAAAGAAAGAAAGAAAGGAAAAGGAATAAGGCCCCCGATCAGCTAACTGGAGCCCAAAGATGGATTGTATAATGTGTATAGTCAATCCTCTAAGAAATAACTGCCCAATTATTGTGTTAGAAATGTATACACCCATTTAACCCACACCATAGAATGGTCATGAAGCCAACCTAGCCGCTTCTATTTGATTTTTATCATCTAATAGCCTTTTTTCCCACTGTTACAATATTGGTTTGTCCTAAAACAAGTGCATCAAACACAGGGAGTTGAATATTATGTATATGAAGCATACAGCTAAGCCATATGCTTATTCATTTATGTTAATCTCTACATCTTCTAATTTTTTTTTAACATCTATAGAAACTTCCGTGCACATGAAGCTGTCTAATTCTTTCTTGTGTTCTACCCACCCTGCCCTATGGAAGGAAAATACACCCAAGTTTTGCTTGAGAATGTTGGAGAATGGCATGTTGCTTCTGATGTAACAATTCACGCATTACATGACTTAAATCTTATCTGTGTTGGTTATGAAACTTTGACTGGAATATTATCTTCAATGGTTATAGAGCTTTCTTTAACCCACTCACGTTGATGGTCTATAGGATATAATACATTACTTTGTCATTTTTCTTATCCTTTGCACTTTTGTATGCTGTCTACATAAATTTGTTGGACTCAAATTGATTGCTATAAGTAACTATATTCCATATTTTTTTCCTTTCATCGCAGATATATGCCGAAATGATAGGAAATGTGATGACAGATGCTCGGTCAACCGGAAAATACTATCACTGTAAGCTTTCTGATTTTCCTTTTTCTCCCCTGCAAACCATCCTATACATTTCTTATTGCATGCTTTGTCATGTCCACTAAGTCAAGTTGCTTCAGTGAAGCAGTGCTGATGTCATGGTTCTATGACCTTCAGCAATCCTGGAGCTGAAAACTTGATTCATAGTCTCCAGGAATTAGTTCTGATTTAGCCTAATAGTTATAGCTATGCTCATGCATGCATGTAACATATAACCGTGGTTTCAAATATTGGCCAATTATGTATAAATATTGTATGATTGTAACCCTATAACATATTGCTACTAAAAACCATTGGATGATACTGAGATTCTAAACCATGTGGATAAGTTTGCAGATTGTTACATCTGTATTGGCTCTTTGCCAGTTATTTTCATGAATTAGAATCAGCTAGGCCTGTCCGTGTCATGCGTATTAGAGCCTGGAAATGGTAGTTGATCTGTTTAGCACTTGAAACTAACTCTATTACCGACAGTTGGCACCTCCTTCCACACACAGACACCCCCACCATTACAAACAAAAAAGAAAAAAAAGAAAAAAATAAGAAAAACCCTGCCATGCCATTTTCTTTGCCTCAAAGTTGGATAAATCCATTTGCCATACAATTGAACTGATTTATGTTACGACTATGACGGCAAAGGATCCTTTCTTATAGGATCCAACCTGAAAAACTACAGCTCTTGAGACCCTTCCTCACTAAATTTAAGCATCTTCTCTTGCAGCTCAAAGGCTAATCTTTAATCCTTTTGAGTAAGTAGTTCGCAGACTATCTAACTGCAGGATTTATGTGTGGATAATCTTTTAGATTTTTTATGTCTCAATAGTTTTCTATAAACCTCTCTCTCTCTCTCTCTCTCTCTCTCCTCTCTCTCTCTCTCTCTCTCTCTCTCTCTCTCTCTCGAGCTCTGTGCGCACGCGCGCGTGCACTGTGTGTGCGCGCGTGTGTGTTATCTGCAACTATTAAAATTTTGGTAAACTTTTGTGGCCTTACAAGTGTTGATGATGCATGCAGTTGTTCGGCTTATGGGGCGTGCTGCTTCTCACATCACATTGGAGTGTGCTTTGCAGACACATCCAAACATTACAATCATTGGGGAAGAGGTGTTTCTTTTACCTCGTCATTTTTGTTCTGATCAGTTCTACAACTTTTTCGACTTGTTACTATATTGGAAGTTCTTTGAAAGGCTTATTATATGTCACTATCAAGTTGTCATCACATACAGTCTTGTATTTTTTTTAAAAAATCAAAATGCAACTTGTTTGCTGTATTTAATATGTAAACTTCTATGTACCTAATGGTGGTCTGTGGACTATGTCCTCTAAATTGATGAATATGTCTCCCTCGACTTAAAAATGTTTGCTTCTTCTATCTAATAAATAAGTTGTATTATTTTTCGCCTTTCCAGTTTCTTTTTAATCTTGTTCATCTTCTGAATTACTTTGCCTTATCTCTAGCAGTAGAGTTGAGCCAGATTGCTTTCGGAAGTATCAAAAATGTGAATACTCACATTAAATTGCATGATCATCCGCATAAATTGAGAACCCGTACAAAAAACTTAAATATTTTGACTATTTCTAGCCATGAGTAGCCACAAAATCAAGATTTAAATATTTTTTTTCTCTAAAAGTTGATTAATTTGTGAAGGTTTTTCTAGACTTGAAAAAAGCTTCACCTTTTATATTGACTATTAGTCTATTATTACATTATAACTAATGGAACTTGGTTATTTTTAACTCATTTACATAACCAGAACTCAACTGTTGGAATTCTGTAACCACACACCTTCTCTTCATAGTTATGATAATTATGGATGCTCACAATTAAACTAACCGGCCATTAGATAGATTAAGGTCTATTTTCGGTGTCTTAACCCAAAGAAAGGAGTCTTAATAGGGACTATTGTCGTTAATGCAGTGACCTGAGCCTAATGTTTGAGTCACTAGTGTCCAATTGTTCAGGGCCCTCTGATGGCACTATTTGAGTGATACATTTAATTAATTGAGGGGGGGATATCTTTGAAACTATTAGGATCTTGAATTCTATTGTCTTATATTGAACTAGCATTCAAGGTTCACAGTCCCGAAATGTCATTCTATTTGAGTATTTCGCTTGTTCTTCCTCAAAGGTTGAAGACCCTAAAGCAATTTTATCATCTCACCTTTTCTTTGACAAGTCTCTCTTTTGCTGGTAGATGCCTTTGAGCAAGAACTTGGTAGAAACTCTTGGAGGGTCACATATGTGAAATCCGGTTGAAACTCTTGGTCAATTTCTTTCTAAGATTCTTTTCAACTTTGGGTTATGCTCCATACTGCACCCCTATCCTAATAGGAAATGGCTAGGTTTAAGCGATATTAATGAATCAATATTTATAGCTAGGATTCAATATATGAAGCTTTTGAGCTTTATAACTGTTGACAGCTGTCGAACTCTGATTTGTTTCTCAACTTGTGATTTATTCATATAAATTCTCCTGAACCCACTATTATGTAATTCTTTTTTGTTCTTCCTTTCCTAGTCCTGAATTCTTTTTTTATTGTACTTGTGTTCTACTTTCATATGACATTAATGACTCCTTGAAATGTGTTTTGAGTAATATCACATGTATGTATAGAATTTGAATGTAGTAAACTAAACAGAATTCAATCTAAACTTAATCTGATTGTGCTTTAAGGTATTGCATTCTTTTCAGGCCTAAGTAAGCATCCTTATATCATGATACATGCCACATGATGACACTGTTCAAATGATTGACAATTTAATCTTTTTCACTCGCTTGCCATAGATATGATAGTATCTTGTACTTATTTAAAAAGTGCTTCCTGACACATTGGCACCTGATGTGCGTACTGCATATTATTTGATATATTCACCTTTTTTTATTTTGTCGATGCCAGGTCATAATTTTGCCTTCTCACTTTTGTTGATCATTTTGCCTGATTATGATTTTATATTATCTGCTACGTATCACTTGTTGCAGGTGGCTGCTAAAAACAAACTCTTAAAAGTGTTACAGATTACATTACTGATGTAATCTGCAAGCGTGCTGAACTTGGCTATAACTACGGCGTCATACTTATACCAGAAGGGTTAATTGATTTTATTCCAGAGGTACTACATGTATTTCTTTTGTTTCATGAGTCTCGTTACTAAAGCTCGTGATTTCAAAATGTACTTACATTATTTGTCCCTGGCCTCAAATTTATAGTAATTCATCTTTTTTTGTATACAAGGATGATGTTTTTCTGTATTTTCAGGTTCAGCAACTTATTTCAGAACTGAATGAAATCCTAGCCCATGATGTCGTTGATGAAGGTGGGCTGTGGAAAAAGAAGCTAAGAAATCAATCTCAAGCTCTGTTTGATTTCCTGCCCCAGGCAATCCAGGAGCAACTGATGTTAGAAAGAGATCCTCATGGAAACGTGCAGGTAAGTTTATAATCCTTTTGGTTTCTCATTCTTATTCAGAGGAAAAAGGAAATATCACTTGCTGATATGTTTCTTTCTTAATTTGATCAGGTTGCCAAAATAGAAACCGAAAAGATGCTTATTTCAATGGTTGAAACTGAGTTGGAGAAAAGAAAGTCAGAGGGAAAATATGCAGGACAATTTAAAGGACAATCTCACTTTTTTGGGTAACTACTGAATACAATAGTTATGCAGCTGCTTTTACTTCAAGAGGCAACCATTGCTTTGGTTGCTTAATAATTCATTTAGTTAGCATCATATATCTGATTAGCGTTTTGACTAGATCTTTGGAGCATCCAGTTGATGGAATTTCAACCCTGCAATAACTTTTTGTAGTTTCATCATTGAAGTCAAAATGTGTTTGGTAGTATGGATTACAACCCCCCCCCCCCCCCCCCCCCCCCCCCCCCCCCCCCCCCCCCATTTTGTTGCATCTCATGTCTGCTACTCGGTTCAACTTGCAGCTATGAAGGAAGATGTGGTTTGCCTACAAATTTTGATTCGACCTATTGCTATGCGCTTGGTTATGCTGCAGGAGCTCTCCTCCATTCTGGAAAGACTGGCCTCATTTCCTCAGTTTGTGCTTCTATCACTCTAAAAGTTATATTGATGCTTCTGCATAACACTTCTATACATCTCCCTCATGCTACCAAGACCAACCATCATGGCTTCTTGCACTATGCTTGTGCTATTTAATGAAAGATTTCTGTTGTCCTTCACAATTTTGTTTATGTTTATTTTATTTCTGAACTTCTTGCATAAGCCTTTTACCGAGACAGATCTAGGGGTTTAACTTTTTCATACCCAAGACAAGATAAAACATTAGTAGGTTTCCTGATTGACAAAGAAAAAGAGAGTAAAATGTAAAGTTAAGGTTAAGAGTTTTCTCTGTTTTCTCGCAATTAATTCGCTATAGCAAAGGCTAAATGGGGTCGATCCGCAGGGAGATGCGATGCAAGCTTTTCGATACGTTCTCTCTCTGTGTAAAATTTGGAAAGAAAAGACGATGGTTATTAAAGAGTTGATTTAAATAGAAAGAGGAATCATAGCCCACTAATCATCTACCACAACCAAACACTAGTCTATAAAGAATAAATATCATATTGAACTTATAAAGATTAACCCTAGATTGTTGCTTAATTCAAACAAGAAAAGTAAGATAGAAAGTAAACCCTAAATTAAAATACACTAATAAATTAAACATTAGTCTATCACAGTCTCAAAGTATAGCATAAGAAAAATTGTTTTAGACTTAACATTAAGCTATCAAAGTTTCTAAGTATAAATTAAGAATAACCATTAAATGGTATACCCTAAAGCTAGTTTAATTTAATTCATCACTAATATTCAAAAATCTTATCCTTAGGTTTTCAAATAGGCATAGAGTTCAATCAATTTATCTTATAGAACTAGGTTTTAGTTAGTGGAGAGATTAGCAAGTTACGAGAAAATTAGTTATACATGTTCATGGTGGAACTAAGCATGGTATTTAAAAGTTGCATTAAAAAAACTAAATTAGAATTAAATAACACATAAAAATAGTAAAAGAGATATGGAAGAAAATAAGAACTTTTATTGAATTTGTCACCGATTCAGTACAAAAGCCTTCTTCTCTTTACAAATCTTCTTCAAAATAGAAAAATTTAAAATACAATAGAAATTTGGAAAGAAAAGATGATCTAAAGAAAATCTTAAACTCGATTCTCTGAGATGCCTTTCCTCTGTTGCTCTTCAGGGGTATTTATAGGGGATTCTAGTAGTAGAGTCCCAGTAGAATACTCCCCCTAAACCTCCACGTATGCGGCTACAGGAATGCCCCATTTTCGCGTCAAAAGAGGGGCTGCCGCGGCCTTTTTGTGGAGTTTTGGGTACGCGCTTTGGCCCGTGGCTTCATCTTGTCCATCCATCTAGAGATCTATCCTTTGAATCCTTGTTTGCATTTTGAAATTTAAAATAACTTTGTGTCCTAGATAACTTAGGAAATGAGTTTTTTATAAATTCGAATTTTAAACTTAAATTTTCTCCTTTATCTTTGACTTAGGATATGATAGTTTTTGATTTGACTTGGGCTTGATGGGCTTTTGGGCTTCTTTTTAACTTGTGAGCTTCTTTTGGGCTTTATCTTTTCTCTTTTAATTATCGAGGCCTGCACATTACTAAACAATAAAAAAATTAAATAGCAGTGCTTTATAAAAAATAAACATGAAAATGTGATTAAA
Organism: Agave tequilana; assembly: GCA_038442645.1. Lineage (NCBI taxonomy): Eukaryota > Viridiplantae > Streptophyta > Magnoliopsida > Asparagales > Asparagaceae > Agave > Agave tequilana. The sequence goes on along the minus strand of JAVJIF010003947.1, from coordinate 10,095 downwards.
AATATGCACTTTTGATGAATAATCACACCCCACACCTATCTTTTTCGTCCTCGAGTGAAACACAAAAAGAAAAAATCTAAACTAAACTAATCAACCTAACTTTCGTAGGAATCACGGTTGCACTTAAGCACGTGCAACAAGCTGTTAAACCTCAAGGTTACCCCTAGAGGACGAGTGTTGTCTCGTGAGGGTTTTCAGTGAATTACACCTACAAAATGCATAAAAGAAAGAAAAACAAAATGTTAGTATCTTTGAAATTTCATTTTTGAAAGAGATTTTTGTAATAAAAATCAAATAATCTATTAGTTTTAGGATCACCAAATTATTCATTCCTATACTTAGTTTTTATGCAAATATTCATTATCAATCTAGGTTAGGATTGAAACTGAATTTCTAAGTTAGTTTGTTATTTTACCCTAAGTCATATGCACCTTTGTGATCGTGAATTTTTGACTCGGGATTTTTCAACTTCAACTCTTATGCCTTATATATTAATATATAACAACCCTTTCTTTTTTTTTTTTGAAAGAAGTTCGAAGTATTACTACTTCGTTGCCCTTTAAACACTTCTTTTTTTTAATATGTATAACTCATCTAATTTTCTTTCGTGTAAGTAACAAGATTTCTGGAGGCCCTAATACCTAAATAATTGATTATTAGATGTGTTAATACATATATTATATTCATATACATATATTATATTCATATATATATATATATATATATATATATATATATATATATATATATTTCAAACTTACCTAATTACCTTTCGCTTAAATACCAAGGCTTCTTTAGGCCAAAACCCTAGCTAATCAATAATTAGATTTGTTTTATTGTTTCTCTTTTCTTTTCTTTATATATATATATATATAATATATTATATATATATATATATATATATATATATATATATATATATATATATATATATATATAAGGCACAAGAGTCTTTGTTTTTTTAATCCTAAAGCGTGTAAGTGTATAATGGATGCATATTTCATCAAGGTAAAAATCAGGACTTAATTACTTTTCCAATTTTTTCTCCTAAACCTAAAAATCAAACGAATAATCTTATTTTGACAGAGTATTAAGAAATCCTAATTAGGATTATCTTATTCCTTAAAATTAACTTAATTACTTACAACAATAACTCAAAATATTGTTTTCTTTTTCAAAAAAGTTTTTAAAAGAAAAAATTTGTTTGTAAACCTACCATGTTAGTATTTATAAACTTACCTATGTTACTATATGTTAGTGTGTTAGTAAATCCTCCCCCACACCTATCTTATACATTGTCCTCAATTCAATGTATGAATGAAATGTATGAATGGATGAAATAAAGTGTAAGAGAAGTGATGCTACCTATTTGCGTGGTTTCTTCTCCCGAGCTCGCTTTATATCATTCCAATGTATCCTTTTTAGTGGTAAAATTGGAGAGGTCAATCTTTTTATCAGCTTTGTATTCATCCTCTCTCCAACTTGTTCAGCGCTTTCCTCAACTTTCTCCTACTTTTCTTCCCTCCACCATTCTTCCCAAATTTATCCTCGTTATACATTGTGGTTAGCGCATAAATAATATGAATATCTAGAATTTTGAGCTTTTCCTCATACATCTAAAGACTTGAATTAACCATATCTTTCGGAGGTATATACTTACCAAAGCATCCATAGTCGATTCATCCAAATAATTAAGTTCATCTTCGAAGGAGTTTTTAAAGCTTTTGTCAATTTGAGGTTCTTAAGTTATGTTTTCAAACGATTGATCATTAGTTGGTTCATTGAATGTGAAGATACTTAAATCAAGCTTCCTTCTCTGAAAGGGAACTATAGATGTAACTTGCTTAACACATGTTTTCTCACCATTATGATCGCATTTTTTAAACAGTATGTCAAGAAATAGAGGCTCATCATCTTCACAAACATCTTCACAGTATAATTCATCTTTCTTCTTGGGAGGTGTATGTGTATTTAAATCATCTTGAAACACTTCATCCAAACACAAAGATTCATCATCACATTTATTCTCACTATACAACTCAACTTGCTCCCTAGGAGGTGAATATTCGGCCAACTGCTCTCTAATCAGTTTGTCTCGATATTGACGATAGTCGTTTAATTTGCATACTTTCTCATCGGGTTCATTATTGAACTCGTTTTATTCATGAAGACGAATATGATCTAGATTTGACATGAGTTTTTCACTTTGGACTTTTTTCATTTTATCTCTATTGATGTGTTCTTGAATTGACATATGTCTATTTAGCTTTGGATCAAAAACAGGTTGAGTAGAAAATGAATCCTCCTTTTCCTCTACCGCTAACTTATTAGCCATCAACTCTAGGTAGGCCCAGTATGAAACATTGTCACTTAGCATTTGGTGTGAAGTTTGTGTGTCCTTCTTATGATTGTTATTGAATTCTAATTGATGTGATGGATAGGGTCCGCTCGTAGGTTCTTGAAATGTGTGAAACTGATTTGGACCTCGTCCTAACGAATACCCTACGAGGGGCACTATTCTGAAGAATGAGATGGATTATTACAATAATTACACTAGATGATATGATAGGATGTAAAAGATGAGAGGGTTGGTTGGGGATGAAAATTCGGAAAAGAGGTTGGTGGATGGAAAGATGGATTTGGCCTATAAAATGAATTGTACCCAAATGAATTTGGATAGGCCATGGGGAATATTTTTTTATTTTTTTATTTAGTGGTGATTTGTTTTGGTTAGGTTGAGGTGGTGACTTAGTCCTCATCAATTTAGATATAATTGGGCCTCTTAAACCACTCTTACACGCACAATCAATTCAAACCAATTCGCCAAAAAAATAAAAATCAATCAATTCTATTTTAGGGTAAGCTTAGACCTAGACGACTTCTAACTTTAGATTATCTGCGGGAGGTATATTGCAGACTCTAATCACAAGTTAATCAGCCAGATAGGTGGCAAGATTGGTGGAAGGTATTCGTCAAGACGGGCCTAATTATGCCAAACTACCGACCTTCGAGGTTTCGCCTCTCAATCCCCTACCTAGTCACCGATTTGATAAGAGTTAATTTCTAACAACTTTCTCCTTTAGTCAATCTCCTAGTGAGTCCGATTAATCCTAGGGTTAACATCTAGTTAATTTTAAATTGGGATTAGGTTGTGAGTGCAAGGAAGATGATTTGTGGGCCAAGAAAGTGTAATGACGTCCCCGCCTTATGTTATTTAGGGTTTTGTCCTTAAATGTATTAGTGCACAAACAAACAAAAAGAATTCATTCAAAAACAGTAAATCAGCCAAGGGTGCTTCCTAGTCTATATGCAATGCGAACGTACTGGTCTCCAACACTCTTCAACAAAAATTAAAGAATTTAAATAAACACGTGCCTATGATGTAAGAATCTAATTTTTTTTAAGTTAATCAACTATAGGTTACTGTTAATTTATTAGAAATAAGTAGGGTTATCAAATAGAGAAACTTTCAACTGCAGTAAATAATTTAAGCAATTCTAAGCAGCCCTGTATAAAAACAGGTCAGTAGTCAACTCAACAAGTCGTGTTTTCGCGGCCTTATTGAGGGTTTAGGGACTGCTAAAAATGCCGAGTCCCACAACCACTTATATGTCCTTTAGTGCAATTTATTTTCTTGTTCTCCAAACCTGCACATAAAAACATAGAAATTAGGGTTTAGTAAACAAAGAGAACTGTACCGTTCTCTCCCTGGCAACTGTGCCAAAATTTTGATTGACAGAAAGAAAGATAATAAAAAGTAAAAGTTAAGGTTACTAGGTTTTTTTTTTTGTTTTCTCGCAATTAATCTGCTGTAGTAAGAGCTAAACTGGTCGATCCGCAGGAGAGATGCGATGCAACCTTTTCGATACATTCTCTCTGTGTAAAACTTGAAAAGAAAAGATGATGGTTATAAAAGAGTTGATTTTAAATAGAAAGAGGAATCATAACCCACTAATCATCTACCACAACCAAGCACTAGTCTATAAAGAATAAATATCATATTGAACTTATAAAGATTAACCCTAAATTGTTGCTTCAAATTTAAGCAAGAAAAGTAAGAAAGTAAACCCTAATTAAAGTACACTAAATAAAATTAACCATTAGTTTATCAAAGTCTCAAAGTATAGCATAAGAAAAGTTGTTTTAAACTTAACATTAAGCTATCAAAGTATCTAAGTATAAACTAAGAATAACCATTAAATAGTATACCCGAAAGCTAGTTAAACTTAATTCATCACAAATATTCAAGAATTATTAACTTATCCCTAGGTTTCAAATAGGCATAGAGTTCAATCGATTTATCTTATAGAACTCGGTTTTAGTTGGTGGAGAGATTAGCAAGTTACGAGAAAATTAGTTACTCATGTTCATAGTGGAACTAAGCATGGTATTTAAAAGTTACATAAAAGAAACTAAATAGAATTGAAGAACACAAATAAAAATAGTAAAAAAAGATATGGAAGAAAATAAGAACTTTTATTGAATGTCAATCGGTCCAAGTACAAAAGCCTTCTTCTCTTTACAAATCTTCTTCAAAGTAGAAAACTAGAAAATACAATAAAAATTCGCAAAGAAAAGATGATCTAAAGAAAATCCTAAACGTGATTCTCTGAGATGCCTCTCCTTTGTTTCTCTTCAGGAGTATTTATAGGGGATTCCAGTAGTAGAGTCCCAGTAGAATAGTCCCTCCAAACCTCCACGTACGCGGCTACAGGAATGCCCCGTTTCCACGGCAAAAATGGGGGTGGCGTTGCCTTTTTGTGGATTTGGACACGCGCTTAGCGCGTGGCCTCATTTTGTCCATCCAACTAGAGATCTATCTTTAGAATTCTCGTTTGCATTCTTGAATTTAAAATAATCTTGTTTCCTAGATAATTTAGGAAACGAGTTTTTTATGAATTCGAATTTTAACTTGAATTCTCTCTTTTATCTTTGACTTAGGATAGGATAATTTTTATTTGACTTGGGCTTGATGGGCTTTTGGACTTCTTTTTAACTTGTGGGCTTCTTTTGGGCTCTATCTTTTCGCTTTTTAATTTTCGAGGCATGCACATTACTAAACCGTAAAACGATTAAATAGCAGTGCTTTATAAAATAATAAACATGAAAATGTGATTAAAAATATGCACTTTTGATGAACAATCAGTTTCTAACATGGTTTGAAATCTTGGAGTTGGTTTGAGCATCTGCCAATGATTTTTAGTATCAATATCGGCAATATCAGCCAATATAGGCTGATATTGTAGGGTTAAAATCGTATCAGGTGCCTCAAGACCCGATACGATGTGCTGATATTATATATCAAATTTGGACGATACTTAAACCATGGTTTCTAGGACTCTCAATGTGGATTTAGTTGGTCAAAATAGTACAAGACAACAGCTTAAAAGCAGTGTGAACTGTTACAAAATATTTTCAAGAAAATTAAAAAAAAAAGAAAAGAAAAGAAGAGAAACAGTAACAAAACAATCAACTCTCAGTATTATAAGAAGATATTAACAGAATTCTTCTAATATCCATGCGAGGGAAGTAGTATGTGGATATTCTCACTGTATTAAATAAATAAAAAGAAGAGTGGAAACAATGATATAGAAATACCTGGTCTGAAATAATGCTAAATTCACACACACACACACACACACACACAATGTTTAAATATCATATCAGTTATTAATGCAAAGCCGGGTTGAAAAACCTGCTGCTCGTACCAAGGTCAAAATAAAAATCTATATCATTATCGGAGATATACACTACTTTTGGTCCATACATTTCAAACTTGTTGCTGGGTCGTGTGTAGCTCTTCAATTTTATGCATATGTTACCTTTACACCAAGACAAATCTATTGCTGTTGTAGCTCGACATGTTTAAAATTTGGATAAGTTTAGCTGTCTAATCTTAACTGTACTCATTTAACACATGGGGCTCCTGCCTATCTGGTTTGTGGCAAACCTCTTACTTGTCCTTTATTTCCTTCTAGGAGTCCCGCCCAACTCAGACAATATCAGCTTAGCAGCTGGTTCATAAAATTCTCAAATATGAAGTTTGATGCAATCTGGAAAAGGGGTTTGATTTAATCTTTCCCTGTTAAGTCAGAGTTGTCTAAAGTTTCATTAGTTAAAATTGTACAAATGAGAAGGCTTTTAGAGCTTTCCAGGACACAGACTCATCGTAAGGCCATACTTTACCAGGGTTTACTTGATCTGAAGTTGGCATTATAAATGGACGATTTGATGTTTGTTGGCGTGTGTGATGTAGCTATAAAGTTTTTCTGTTGGCCCTCATTGTACAGTTTTGCTCCATAGCAGATGCTTTGAAAATTCTTGGATGATGGAAATAATGACAAAAATCTGAACCATTATCATTAATGTTTAAGCCTCAACGTGAAATTAATTTTTGTGACCTATGCATCAATTATTATCATTATTTTCTAAATAATATCTGTTAATCAGCTACTTATTTTTTATTCATTTTGATTTTATCTTGGCTTAGTTGTTGTTGTCGTCGTCTATGAATCTTACTTTAACACCAAGTATGTTCTATATTTTAAGTAAAATTATGTTCTATATTCTAGTCACTTATTTCTGCTAATTGTCCTGTTTTCTTTTCGGGGACTTCTTTTGCTACTTGCAATGCCTCTCTTTTTGAATTTTTTTACTGACTTCCAATATGTTGAAGCACATTCCACTTCTTAGCATTATATGATTGACATATTTTATTGGTTAGAAATATTAGCACATTAACTGTTTCTGTTCCTCATATTGTGCAATTGCTATGTTTAGGTTGGCAACTTGTGTGCCCCAGTCGAGGAGTGGACTGTTGGAGGTACTGCATTGACTTCATTAATGGATGTTGAGAGGCGACATGGTATGATACCCTTCACACCCTCTTTATATTGTGAATGAATAGAACCAGTTTCTTCTGTCCCATTTTTTGCTTGTCAGTATGTCCCTTCTTTTTTGAAACCGGGCAGCATCAAATCCGGGTAATCGATTAAGGTTACTAGCCTATTGCTGGAGTTGGAGTTTTTTGTTTGAACGCAAGTTTAACTTGCTCTTAATTTTCTCTATCCTCCTCTTTTATTTTTATTTTCTTTGGCAAATTTGCATCTAATTTATTCATTTGAATATTAACTACTCAATAAATACTAGTTTGCTCCATTCCTTGATTGAGCTAACTGTCGAAGAAAAGATTCATATTGGCAACACAAATGAATTGGGAAATAGGCTTTGTGGTTTTTTGTTGTTAAATGTAGTAACTACATCTCCCCTACTCCTGAAAGCGGGCTAGGAAAAATGATTGAATTACCCTGCTTTAGAAGCCTCGTCAAATCTTATATAGTGTTCTACTTTTGGGGGTAATGGACCACGAGGATGAATATATGAAGGTTTCAATCATAATGGAGAATTTATTGTCAACTTGTGGAGGTACCAGGGGAAGATTTGTGGGGGATGAATTTTTGTTCAAAGCAGAAACCTATGCTTAAGTGTACTAGAGGAAAATCTTGTCCATTTTGTGAAATTAATTCAAACTGCTGCAGTGGTTTAGTACAGTCTCTTTGTCAAGTCTGACACTGCACGATCAGCTGAAACATGTTTTCCCTAGAAACTCGGGTACAAATTGAAAGTTAATGCCTGTTCTCTACCGCTCATCTCAAATATCAGATCACGGATGACTTTTGAGAAATCAAACTCAATGTCTCTACTCATTATGGGGAAACTTTTAGAGTTATGAGATTTGAGATTGGGCAGTGCACAGCCTAATAAAAATAATGTGCATGCAGAACCAGAATACACATGATGTTTGATAGAACTCAAGGTAACACAATGTTGCATCCTCAAATATGAAACTTTTGGTACAAACATGGAACTCGGGTTCTTAGATGGAATTCTGTTTATAGAATAGAAAACAATTTCTGCATGAGAACTCAAGAATTGCAAAGTAAATCTGTGTTTTGACAGGATAAGAAAATTGTAAAATGCCATTTCTCTTGTTTTTACTATTTTTCTCATTTAAGCTCTACAAGCAATAGCAAATTTAATTTTGACTTCATGCAAGCATTTTTTAAGAAATTTGGGCCTTCCAGGTAAGTTCAAGCCGGTTATCAAGAAGGCGATGGTGGAGCTTGAAGGTAGAGATTTGCTGCTTATATGCTTATAATTATACCTGTGTTACCTCTTATCATCTTTTCCTTTTTTCCCCCATTTCTACTTTCTTCTGGTTTATCTTACCAGATCCTTCTTTTTTTTTTTAATTAAAATAAAATTTCAGGCGCGCCATTTAGAAAGTTTGCTTCCATGCGTGAGGAGTGGGCCCTCAAGAATAGGTACATCAGCCCAGGTACGTCATCGCATTTCTCCCCGAATCCATTTCATATATTGTGATTATTGTCGCAATGGATCTGATAAATGTATTCTTGAACAGGCCCATTCAGTTTATTGGACCTGGATCCGATGACCTCAGTCGCACTCTACTCCTGGAACTCGGGGCCCAGGCTGCGTAGACATTCCCTGATGCAGCTAATTTATTTTTCCTTTTTTTTTTCTCCACGGGGAGTAAAATTGAGAGTGCACTTTTGATTTGAAGCGATGAATAAATTGTTTAGGGAGTAAATGGGGACACATTCTTGGTGCTTTGTTTCTGTCCAACTACTTGGTATGAAATGAATGCCGAGTCACCTCTTTTCCGCAATGTGTTTTGCATGGTTTTTAACTCATTAACAAATCTGCAGGGAATAACAAAAGCATGTTTGTTCTTTTGTTCAGCTGAATGATGTTAAATAGCACGGTTTTCCTCTAGGATTTTTGTACACTCCAATTTGATGGATCATGTTAATTGTAAATTGTGATGAAAGTTGAGCTTTGGAGTAGACTACGGTTCAGCTCAGGTTGTCCTCTCCTTTTTCCCTTCAGAATTCAAATTTCTATCAGGTTTGTTGTATGGTTTGTGTTGTGTGGTCTACGGTGGATGACCGCAGCCTCTGCTGCTGAGAACAACTGAACAAGCAGAAGTTTTTCGCTGTGAGGCTACTCTGTGTTTTACTTGTAGTAAATGGTAACTATCAGTGTCTATGTAGCAAATGATAGCATTGATTTTTTTTTTCATGAGCCTAGCTGTAATGTAGGAAGATGTATGCAAAGGTGATGTATGATGTATGTCTATTTGGTAAGGTTATCTTTTGTCGTTTAAGAGCATGGTTATCACTTTTTGATAAACCTATGAACCATTCTTGCTGTCCTGAAGAAGTTGTAGGTCTATTAGAGTAATCTTTCTAGTGGTCAAGTGATGTCTAGACTTAGAATTGGTATTAAGTTTCTAGAAGTCTCAGGTGCGACTCCAATTTGTAGACTTTATATATAATAATAAACTTAAAAAAGGAAAGGAAAAAAACAAACTATCTTATACTCAATAGGATAAAGAACATTTACAATTACACTACTCCTATCCACTGAGTTCCCACCTGGAGCAAGATTATGTCAGAAAACAGTAAATGAAGCAATAAAAACTTACAAATTATGCTACTCCTAGATCTCCACCAACGAAGATAATACTAACACGAACATAAAGCGAAAACAAAAAAAGTATACAAGTGTTTAAAATTTCAGGATTCGATTTGAGAGCCCGGTCTTCATCGTCCTTAGCTGTAGTATAGTCTCCATCCACGTCCAAGCATCCAGCACAATCTTTAACGTGAGTAGCAACTAGCGCTTCGTGATGGGTTTGAGTGCTCGGCCCACTCAAAGCTGCTATTCACAATTGTGGTCTGCAGGAGTGCAACACTCCGTTCCCGGAATACGTACTTAGATACGTATTGATTTTTCGATCATATTTTCGATTTACTTTTTATATTTATTTTTTATTTTATGATTATTTATGTAATTGTTTTACATTGAATTCGGATTTGTGGACTCAGAGTCAGCCCTACTCTGAACTAGGGACCCGATCCTAGATTTGACCCGTTTCAGTTTCAAACATCGTTTTCCAATATTTTAGATTTTTCATTATTTTCTGAAATTTTCCGAATTATTTTGCATGATATTCAAAATCAGTGTCGATGAGTACAGCTGGTCGATCCCCAGATTTTTAATTTACAAACG